>JAJEJO010003135.1:126732-273438 GCA_020662805.1 Glaucomys volans
CAGCAAAGCTGGCATGCCGCCAGGCGCCATCTTAGCATAGAGCGGGGTACCCGGAATATCCCGACATCCATCCAAGTCCCTGCCCACCCCCAGCCCCATTCTTAACCACACTTTTTTTGGATCTACAGAACATCAATTTTATTATAGAGTTTGTGAGAAACAAATTTATCAAGAAATTTCTCTGCTCTGCCAGAAACATGGGAGAAAGGACAGAGAAGAGTGGTGCAGGGGCAAGTGTCCCAGGGAAAGGAGTCTCTAGTGTCTCTCACAGGTGGGGGCAGAGGAGACGCCTGTTGTCCAGGTGGATCCACAGGTGCCTCTGCCTGGGCCTGGTGCAGAGCAGCCTGAGCCAGTTTGCACACCTGGATCCTGCAGCTGTTTGGAGTCCACGGGAGGAGGCCCATGCCCTGGTGTCAGGGTCCAGAGAGCACAGCTTGCTCTGAGTGCCAGTGGGTTGGCCTGACTTAGCTTTGCATCACGCTGGAGCCACTCTCCTTCTGCCTCTGCCAAGTTTCTGCTCTCTGGTCACTGGAACCTCTTCTCTCCTGCCCCAGGGCGCGCAGCAACACAGCTGGCAGAAGCAGGTGGCAATCCGCCTAGCCACCCGCTTCCAGGCCTTGGGCGGCCCTGTGGAGGTGTGTCTGGAGGAATCGCTGGGCTTCTGAGATGCAGGGGCAGGCTGGGGGGCTATGCGGAGTGCGGGGGTCCTTGCGTGAAGCAGGCGGAGATCGGTGCCAGGCAGGCTGGTGCTCCTGACGTCCTTCTGCCCTGTGTGCTGGGCCTCCTCTGGAAGCCCATGTTCAGGTGGCCAGGGGAAGGAGTGAAGGGCAGGCTCGCTGGTGCTCCTCTGAGGGAGGCCTGAGACAGGGGCAGGGTCTGTGGGGCGTGGGTGCGGTCCAGCCCTCGGTGGCACAGGCTTCCCCTTGAGCACGCAGCCTGCCCCCTGGCTGAGCTGGTGCCGAAGGATCAGGTAGGCGGCGGCCGCATCATCAAACTTGCCACTAGTCAGAGACACCCAGGTCTTGTATGGGTTGTAACCCAAGTCCAGCAGGGCGGCCATGGTGGCGGGGTCTGGGCGTTTGGGGCGTGGCTCACTCTCCTGATGGGGCGAAGCCTCCTCACCCTCCCTCAGCCATGGGTGCTGAAGGATTTGCGCTACCGTAGGGCGCCCCACGGGGTCCATGGTCAGCATGCTGCGGATGAGCCTCCGTGCCTGGGGAGGAACACGGTCAGGAATGGCATACCTTCCCTCCCGGATGCGCCTCCTCATCGCCCCACGCAAGCGTGTCCTAAACGGGCCTTTGCCTGTCAACATATAGAAGAGGATGACGCCCAGGCTCCACACGTCGGCTGGGGGCCCCTCGTATTCTTGCCTCCGGAGAATTTCGGGAGCAAGGTAGGGGAGAGTGCCCCAGGTCCTGCTCAGCTTCTGCCCAGGCCTGACCCTCAGGCTGAGGCCAAAGTCCACGAGTTTGCACTCGCCACCCGCATCCAGCACGATGTTGGCCAACTTGAGGTCCAGGTGCACGACGCCCTTGCTGTGGCAGTAGCCCACCGCACCCGCGATCTGCCGGAACACTCTCCGCGCCTCCCCCTGCTGCAAGCCCCTGGACGGGACGTGCTTGAGCAGCGAGCCCCCAGCCGCGTGCTCCATCACCAGGTAGGTGTGGTCCCCAGCGTCGATCACCTGGAACAGCTGGATCACGTTGGGGTGCTCCAGGGACATCATCACACTCGACTCAGAGAGGGCCACTTTCCGCTTCACCTTAGGTAGGACTTTGACCGCAACCTCTGCCCCAGTGAGGAGATGGCGGGCTACTATCACTTCCGCAAACCCGCCATGACCGATGGTCCTCAGGACCTCATAACGGTCCTGGAAGGCCGTCTCTTGGCAGGAGCTGGGCCCCTGCAGCGCTACGCTAGTCTGTCTACTCTGGCTATGCATCCTGAGCAGGAACCCCACCCAAGGATGCTAGCTAAAAACAGAAAATAACAAACCAAAACAACAAACCAAAAGCAAAAGCAAAACAAAACAAAACAACAAACCCAAATCAAAAAACCAAGATCCCAAGACCACAACCACCAACCGCCAACCACCAAACGCTCTAGCTATCTGGGAGTCCGACAGGTCACCACCAAGAGCTTCCTGTACTTATGGACAAACACCCAGCCACAGCCACCCTCTTATATACCAGGGGTTTGAGGTTCCCTCACAATGGCTCCTTGTGATGTCAGAGCAAGAAGTGGCCCAGTCAGGTGTGGCCATAACCCCCAGTGGTCATCTAACTAGTGTGCCCCCAGAACCTTTTCCATTTTCAGAAATTGAATCAGAATGAACTCTGGAATTTTTTGCTTTTGGGGAGTAGAGACAAATGTTTGCTTATTGAGAAACTAAAATCTGTACAATACTTTCATTAACTTTTTAAGTTTAAAATCTGAAATAAACACTTGGCTTTGGAAGACCTCAACATGTCTGTACTCAAGGTACCCCTTCCCCTTTTCTTCCAACTCCAAATAATTGCTACCAAAAGGATAGGAGCAGCTCACTCAATGGTGAATATGCCAAAATGCTTTGTTTCCTAAGACACGATGGGGTATGGTACTAACATCTATGGGCGTGAGAGGGAGGAAGAGACTATCCTAATTTCCCCCATAAAGTACTCACTGAATATCTCAGTAGAATCCCTCCACCCCAAAATGCAGTGGGTTGATATATTCTAAGTGACAAAGGACAAAACTTGAAGGTCCACAATGCTAGAACCAGCAGAAGTAGTCTTCAACTGGTTAATTTACTTAGAGAAATGAACTTCCCCTATTTCTGTCGGCCCTCAAGATCAAGGCCATATCACTCCATTGTTGCATCATCACATGACTGAAAGGACAGAACTCATTATGTCCAGTACCCTCTTGCCCCACCTTCAGGATACTGCCTTTTGAAACCAAGGTCTGGCACATGGTCTTGCTTATGAGCTTGCATGCATGATCCTCTCCCTCAGTGTCCCAGTTAGAGATGCTTGCCTCCTGCTATGGTTTTTTATACGAGGTTCCTTCCCAAAGGTTCTTTGTTAATACAGGAGTGTTCTGAGGTCAAATGTTTGCGTTGTGAGAGCTATAACCCAATTAAGAACCTTCCAGTTTCAATGGATGACCTAGGTAGTTACTGTACACAGGCAGAGCATGTCTAGAGGAGGTGGGTCAATGGGGTCATGCCCTGGAACGGTGCCTCTTCCCTGTGAACCCTTCCCCTCTCTCTGCTTCTTTCTGTTGTTGGGGGAAACAGCTTTCCTCTGTTGGTCCCTTTCCTGTGGTGTACTCCCTTATCTTGGCCCACAGCAATTGAGTTTGCCATGTCTGGACTGAAATCCTGAGGCTGGATAAAATTTCCATCCTCCATGTGGTTATTATTTTTTTTGCTGGGGGATGGGATTTGTTGCAGTGTCAGAAAACTTTAACTGAATCAAAAATTGGTACTGAGAACTTTAATTACATCATGTTTCTCATGTCCTGAGATGCTGTGTGATTCTGAATTTAAAAACTATGAACTACTTCATCTGGTGTCAGAAATTTCAGGATGGCACAACATTCAGTCAGTGGAATGGATATTGCTGGCAAGGTTTAGCCTAGGTTACTGTGTGAATGGGGAGCCCAACTAGAGCTAAAACATTTTAAAAGCTCACAGTTGAGCCAGAAAATGCATATATAGCTGAAGCTAAGGAAGATGTGCTTGTGGAAGAGACTGCAGCTTTTAAAGATATACTAAGTACTTCGCACAAATACAATAGGAAAGATGCCTTGAGGGCATCTCAGGTATGTACAAGCAAAGAGCCAGTAAGGTATGGAAGAGAGTATTTCTCTGAAGAAAGATCATAGGACACTGCTGGCCTAGGAGATGCTTAAAGACTGTTTCACCATGCTGAGCTATACTGATCCTCAGAGCTCACTTTGGCCTTCATTCCAGTCTATGACATTGAACACACAATGCATATGCATGGTACATTGTGACTTCAGTAAGTGTGGGGGATCATAATGGATATGGGCAGGAGCAACATTCTCTACATTGCTGACGTTTTGCTACCTTATTCCAAAATAAAATTATTGCTTTTTCCATACAAATATCTAGTAAACCAGAGATAAGATGCATTCATTATGATGAAAGTCAGTTTTTCAAGAGTTTACTCTTTTCTTATCATACATTTGCAAGTCTCCTTGAACCATCAGCGTACCCTGGATATCTGGGTAATCTCCTGGCAGAGGTGGACCTAAAATCCTTTTCACAATGCTAATCCTTGCAGACTTTCAGAGGACACTTCAGCCTTCATTCTAGGGTACCCATGTTTTGTTCTAGAGGACAGTAGACCTGGGCACTGTTCACATGGTACAGGTTCCTTTGGAATGCAGGATGCTAATGTGAAGGGGCATTGGAGGTTTCTACCAAGATTCCAAAGGAAAGTCTCAGAGGTCAGGCACACTGTTGCATGGTTGGAGTCCCTGTGGACTGCCCCTGAAAGGGTAGTATGTAAAGTGGTAAAGGTGATGCCAAAACTGGGACAGAGACCACAGGAATTAAGAGATGACAGTAGCATGGGTAGTTTGCTGAGAAAAGTTGCTGGTTACAGACAGCCAATCTAAAAGAAAGATCTTGTGTTAATAAAGGAATATGCAATGGTAAAGTGATTAGAGTGTTAGAGCTGTAACTTAATCAGACCCTCCTAATTCTCACTGAACCAGCAGCCTGCCCTACTGTCCTTTAAGAATGAAATTCACACTGAACCAACAGCTCACTTTACTCCCTCGTGGTCCCACATTAGGTTATTACATCATAAAAATTCCATTTGTGAAAAAAAGGTCTTATTCCTAGGTGTGGGAATAGAACATAAACATATGCTTTGAGGGATATAATTTAACTCATAACACTGTTTATTCCTATTTTTATGAGATTTTTTATTCATAGGTGTCGAATATTGTCATATGATATTTCCATATCAATGCATACAATCATCATAGATTTCCTGGGCTTGTCAGTAACATACATTATATAGGGATTTTCATGTCTATATTTATGATTGTCTTGGCCCATCAGTTTTGGGTTTCTTTCATTGTTTTATTTTGGCACCATCATTTTTTATTTTTGTACTAGGGATTGAACTTAGGGACATTCGATGACTGAGTTGCATCCCCAGTCCTATTCTGTATTTTATTTAGAGGCAGGTTCTCACTAAGTTGCTTAGTGACTTGCTTTTGCTGAGGCTGGCTTTGAGCTCTCGATCTTCCTGCCTCAGCCTCCCAAGCTGCTGGGATTACAGGCGTGTGCCACCATGCCCAGCATCTTTTATGTTTTAACCATCTGGTAATAATACCAACTTCGTAAATTGTTCATTGCTCCCTGTTCTTCTACTTCCTGGAAATTACTGTGTAGGAGTAAGTTATACATAGGAAAACCATGAAAGAATGAATCCTTAGCCTTGATCATGCCATATATAGAATCCAACTTAACTCCAGGCCTTCTTTTATTTGAGATAATAGATTTCATAATTGTTTGTTAGTTTTTTAAAGGGTTTTATTATGGGTATACACATTCATGCACATTAATCTCATTTTTAAGATTTTATTATAAATATTAAATTGCTATTTAATTGTAATAAATAATAAGTAAAACTAGATATTGAGTTTGTTCTTTTCTACCAAATTTAGATTGCTTCAACATTAAAGGTGTGAAATTATAAGCAAAAATTATACCAAAGTCTTATTTTTTCCAGTAAAGAGTACATGAGTCTTTATATATACCCCAAATGAAATTATCTAATTTAATAAAGTCTAAATACATTTATTTTATCATATTTAATGTTCAAAATCTGTGATTATTAAACAAATGCTGATTGATTGGATGGCCATAGCTATGCTCAATCTATATAATATATAATAATTTTATCTAAATAATTTAAAACAAAATGGATTCTTGAAGGAAGGGGATGGTGTATGGGGGTAGGAAGGATAATAGAATGAATTAGACATTATCTCTCTATGTGCATATGATTCCATGGCAGCTGATTTTCTGTAACATGTAAAATCAGAATGAGAAGTTATACTCCATTTATGTATTATGTGTCAAAATGCATTATATTGTCATGTATAACAAATTAGAACAAATAAAAAATAAACTAAAATGGATATTCAGATGCTTCACAAAACAATGAAATGGTAATTCATAAATAAAAAATATTGGTAAGAAATTATATTTCCACTTTTACATGACTATCACCATAATTTTATATGTATTAAAAATCAGTGTGTTACCTGTCCATTTCACAGTAAAACAATTAAAAGATAAGTAGTCATAATGAAGGCAGACTCATTTACGGTATGTTTTCACATAGTACATAAAATTAGTGTGTAGCACAGAACTGCACAGACAAACACATGGAATGGACTAGTGCCTACACAAACTATTGACACAAAACTGTTAGCTTCATGAAGATTTCTAGTAAACAAATGTTACAACCTTAACTACAAGAAAGTTAGCAGGTAGTTTGTCAATGAAGGAGAAGAAAACTTTCTGAATGTACATACCTCTCCTCTTCCTGCCAACATGGTAGAGCTGGAGTCTGCAGTCCATTGACCAATATAGGCAACTGAATAAAATGATATGAAAGAACTTTTCTCTTGTGTTCTTAGATGTCATGGTGTCATGGGCTTGCCCTTTTACATGTATGTCTCACTGTAGTTCATAGACTCATCCCTGAGAGAATCTACTGAAGGAAGGGGGCGGGTGGAGGTTTGCCTCAGGTCTTTATTCATAACAGAGACTTTAGGAGAGCTTATTTTCACAATTTTAAATATTCAGGAATCCCATGTAGTTGTAGTCAATGGGAAAACTAAGCTGACCAGAAGAGGAATGTCATTCCTGTGTCAAGGTAATAAGAAATGGCATGGAAGACTTCAGGTATTAAACATTTCAGCTGTATCATATTAATACCATGTCAAGGACTTTACATTTCCATAGTACAATACAGGAATAACTATATGTTAGACTTTTCTCGTAAGAAATAATAATAAGGGGATAGGAAATCTAAATGTATTTTGATTTCAACATTTGTCTTTAGAAAATGATACATCTTTAAAACTCTCCCCAAATCAAAGTTTATCTGAAAGCATTGCAACGTGTTCTAGAAATTTTATAAAATAATTTTATGAAACTTTGTATTGTTTCTCATTCTTTCAAAAATCATTATGCGCAGAACTGCAGGTGTATCTACATGTAGATGTATTTGACATGTGTGTGCACGCACCCATGCATGCATGTGCACGTCTGTGTGTGTAAAACTGTATAGGTGTATTGATCTGTATACTGGGTAGAATTATAATGGTACGTGTATATGTGCTTATAATGAAATTTAGATATTATCCCAGTTTAACAAATTTTAAATTATAAAATCAAAACACAAAGAAAGGTTAAATGGTCTAATTAAGGTAATAGGAATGATAGGAGAGAATTAAAATTAAAGTCCATATCATTTTTCTACTAGCTAGGATCTTGTGCTGTGGATCTTGTGCTTTCAGGATCTTGTGCTTTCAGAAACTGAAAGTGGTTTGTAACACACTCAGAAAAGAAGATAGAAATTTGTGAGTAGGGCTAGGGTTGCAGCTCAGTGGTAGAGCTACTGCTTAACAGGTGTGAGGCGCTGGATTAAATCTTCAGCACCACATAAAAATAAAATTATGTTTTAAAAAGGCAAGGGTCTTTTCTTTTGTCAAAGAGTGCAGGTCCAGAAAAAAATGAATACATTATAAAAAAGAAGGAAATCTGTGAGTAGGTAAAGTGTAATATGATATTTTTTTCAGTCAAGAATTCTATATCCAGAAAAAAATTTTCCTTCAAAACCAAGGAGACAATAAGATATTCCCAGATTTAAACAACAACAACAACAACAACTACTAGATCTTCTCTGAAGAAATTCTAATTCTTCAGGTTGAATGAAACACTAGTTAATAACACAAAGCTGCATGAAGAAACAGGATCTCCAGTGAAAGCAATATTATAGACAAGTATAAAAACCAGCATTGCAGTTTGGTTTGTAACTCCACCTTCTACTTCCTATGTGGTTTAAAGATAATTATAAATCTATGTAATTAAGCACCTTACATATAAATATGTAATTTGTGGCAGCAATATAAAAATGTGAATGCAGCATAAGCAGTTCTTGTATGTTATTGAAATTAAGTTGATACATATATATGTAAAACAATATAAAAGTAATAAATATACCCAGCCTGTATCTTTAAGCCTTTGTTAACACTGGATGTTGTCATTGTTTTTCTTTTTGTTTTTCTTTTTTTTATGTTTTCTTTTTTTATTTTGATTCATTGCACACAAGTGGATTACAGCAGCTGTTTCTCTGGTTGTACATAAAATAGAGTCACACCGTTTGTGTAATCATACATGTACATAGGGTACTACAGAGCAATAGTAACAAAAACGGCATGGTATTGGCACCAAAATAGACAGAATAGAGGACACAGAGACAAACCCACATAAATACAGTTTTCTCATACTAGACAAAGGTGCCAAAAACATACAATGGAGAAAAGATAACCTCTTCAACAAATGGTGCTGGGATAACTGGAAATCCATGTGCAGCAAAATGAAACTAAACCCCTATCTCTCACCCTGCACAAAACTCAACTCAAAATGGATTGAGGACCTAGGAATTAGGCCAGAGACCCTGTACCTAATAGAAGAAAATGTAGGTCCAAATCTTCATCATGTGAGCTTAGGACCAAATTTCCTAAACATGACTCCCAAAGCACAAGAAATAAAAGCAGGAATAAATAATTGGGACAAGTTCAAACTAAAAAGCTTTTTCTTAGCAAAGTAATATGATATTAATATTTCAGATCTACTTTTAGCTATTGTGATGTACTCATGGGTGACTACTAAGAGTAGAATGATTCCTACTGTGGTACATTGCTTCAGAACAATATTTTATTAATAATTTCTATGGAGGAATATAGTAATAGAAAATACTACATATCAAAACAGAATCCTAAATCTTCAGTTAAAAATACTTTGGTATGAAAAGAGTAAAAGACTGTAGCTAAATATAATTTCAAAATAGAACTATTGCATATAATTGTCCATGTGTCATAATCTCATAGACTGTACAAGAATTAAGTGTATCTTCTCTGAGATGACAAAGTGGCATTGTAACTCATAGATTAAGAAAATGAGAAAGTAAATTAAGTGCCCTAAAGTCACATTTAATTTGCTACAATAACAGATTAATGCCTTTATAATTAATTTATAATTTGTTAAATAGTGTTGCTGTTCTTTCTGTGAAAATTACAGTGTATGTAGTAGACATCTTCATACTTGAGATTATAATATTCACAATGGAAAATTTATCATTACAATAATTCAGTGAAAGATTAAAGATAAATACACAATAACAATAGATAAGTTAACATGTCCTACCTCTCCTTTAGTTATCCATTTAGTGACATGACCTTAACTTCTCTAAGCCTTGCTTCCCCGTGTATAACATGAGAGATTTAGAGCACAAGTTGGATAGAAACTAAGGTGTCCAACTATTCTAAATATGTATGAGTCTAAAAGCTAATTTTAACTTTGCAAATTATCATATCAGTGAAATCTGAGTTTAAATTATTTTATTTTGGAGTATTAAAAGTTTTCAATAATTTTTAAAAATATGGCATTATATCAAGCTAATGTCTTCAATACTTTGCTGATAGTGTAATAAAATCATTGATATTTTTATTTAAAATTTAATCTGAATTGAATGATATCAATCTCTAAACTCAAAACAGCAGACCTTCAATATCATAAATTCTTTATCTCACTGTTCTGTTTTTTCTAGAAGATACACAGAAATTTGTAATTCTATGCATTCTCCATTACTTGCTCTCACATTTTAAACTAGAATCAAATATGAAAATAATAGTTTTTCAAAGCAAAAAGGAAAAAATATTTTCCCTGATGGAGCAAAAATTTTTATATTATTATCTGCTGAACTCCAGGGAAGATCTGACCAAGGAAAGAAAACATAGATTAGCAAATACCATGGGCCAATGGTCTCTGGGTGCTAGGAGGTCCATCCAACAGAGATGAGAATTGAGAATGTGATGTTTTCAATACTTGATTTTGAGAAAAACAATTTCATATTTCTTCCATGAACAAACTTAATCATGTTGTATTTTAACTTTGGTAAAATAATATTAATTAAATTGTTTATGCCTCACATTAGAGAACTAATGTATAACATTTTACAGATTAAGAATCTTGAAGTTAATATTTATTATAATAACCATTAAAAACCATATTTTGGCAGATATAACCATAGGCAGAGTCTCTGGTATCTAAAGAAGGAACTATCTATGCTGCTGGTAAAATTTAAAGATATTTTGAGAATATTAACTAAAAAATTAAAATCTAAGAGATTATTGCTTTCAGCCATTTAAAAATTATTAATTGAACATTGACTATCTGCCTGATTAATATTTACCATATCTATAAAGACCTTATTATTTATTTTGGGAGATGCAAGTCAAGATAGAACAAATATTTAAGAAACTTATCAAACCATCTGAAAGAAAAAATGACATCTGTATTATGTAATAAACTTAAAGCAATAAGAAAAGTCATCAATTTTGCCAAAAAGAAAATAAATAAGACATTTTTTATTCTCAAAATTATAAGTATCTCAATGACAATAATAAATGCTCTTTGGGCTCCTCTTGATGAGAATAAATTTTAAAATATGTTAACTAAAGATAATACCATTGTAGATTTACATAGTATGTGAATACATTTATATACTCTTAGCGATATTACGAATTGCTAAAAAATTCTAGAAGTACATTTATTAAAAAAAAATCAGGAAACCTTAAAACTTCCATTCCCACTGGAAACACATATTCAATATTTAGTCATTTGTAGTAAATAATCATAAATATTTACAAAGATGTGAAGGAAGCTTCACTGAAAAGCTATTTGTATAAAACACTGAAACAAGAAACATGTAAACCTTTATGAGTGTGTTTGACTTTCATCACCCTGACCAAAATATCTGATAAGAACAACTTATATTAAGTCGATTTTGAGCTCCCAATTGCAGAGATTCATTCTATGCTCAGCAGACTCTATACCTCTTGGCCCAAGGTTAGGTGGAGGAAAGTTACTCAGCACAAGGTGGCAGGAAAGTGGAGAGGGGTGGGCAAGGCACTATGACAAAATATAAACCTCAAAGTCATTCCCCAATGACCTACTTCCTCTAGCCAAGTCCCATTTGCTTACAGTTACCACTCAGTTAATCCATTAAAATTATTAATCCATTAAACTGATTAATCAACTAATTAGATTACATCTCTCATAATTTGTCATTTCATCTCCTGCATTAAGACAGGAACTTTTGGTGAACACCTCATAACCAAATCACAACAACGAACAAACATTATGCTGCCCAGAAATGATATAGAACAATATGTAAAGACATTAACAAACTGATACATATGATACAACTGATACAACTGATACATATGATACATAAATGAAATGATGTAAAAAATCTTTAAGTTAAATACAAACTTCTAGGAATCAAAATTGATGTGTAGTAAGGCACCAAAAATGTATATTGAAAAAAGGTTACATACACTGCATCCTAAAGAGCAATCATGTTTTGGGAAAATATAAGCGGACAATATAGGATTTTAATTGAAGAAAATGTGCTGGCTAAGGGACAAAAAAAGCAACAATTAAATAGTATACTTAAAATAAAAGGAACCATGTTCTAATTTGAATGAAAATGATGGGAAGGAGAAGTAAAGAGGAGAATAGTTTCAGTATTGTTGCATTCAGCCTTTATTGAACTTTCGGTCAAGAACTGTGGTGAACACTTTAAATACATTTTTTTATTTAAACATGCAAGTAAGTACTACTGCTAGATATGTTAGTCAACCATAAGCAGGTAGGTAGGGGAAGGACAATGAAGGACAGTAACATGCAAGGAAGACATCAGCATATGCATTAAGAAAAACTCATGAGTCACAAAACTGAGACCACAGGGACCTTATCAGACAGGCAAGCATCTGGAAAATGGAGCCTAAATGTGCAACCTTTCCTAACCAATAGATGATTATAACTCCTTAGAATTATTACTTGAAATAATAGGGAACCTTATTGAAGTAGATAAGCTTCAGGAAAATGGGTCCTAATATGTCAGAACCTCCCCAGCCATAGTTCATAATAATCCCTTAACTACTGATCCCAACCACCTGGTTGCCAGGACCCTCCCTCATCATCAAAACCATGTCACAAGCACCCTTTGTGACTATTCATCACAACCTTCAGACCCTTAGGAAATTGGCTAAAGGCTATACAAGGGGATAATTAAGCACTTAAGGGGATACAGATAATAGAACAAAGACCAAGAAACTTGAACCCCTCAAAACCCTGATTCTGTAAGAGCCACACATCTCCTTTCAGAGATGGTCCAGGCCCCTCAATAGCTGTACTATATGCTTATCTTATTCTCACTTTCCCAAACTCCTTCCTGCTAAGATGTGAAATTTCTCTGAAATCCTTCTTGCAAGATTGCAAGAATTGGTGACTAAGAATCCCTGCAGCTACTTCACCTCTGTGGGTGGGTTTACTCTGCAACAGTAGTAACCCTCTTTTCCAGGATAAAGTACATGGGAATTGGGTGAGTTAAGAGTTCTGAAGGCGACCTGCCTCATTTCTTGACTCAGTTTCTCCACTACTGGCTGGGTAATCTGGGGCAACCTACATGGTCTCTTATTGTGTCATAGTAAAATAATGATAACAGTGTCTAGCTCACATAATTGTTATGAAAATTAAAATTTTTAATACATGTAATGTTCGTAGGACAGTATCTGGCAAATGGTAAATGCTGAAAATTTTCATTTTTATTAAATGGAAAAATTAAGTCTTCAAAATTCTAAGTAATGATCAAGATTAATACTACTAGTAACTTGCAAAATGGGGAACTGACACCAGCTCTTTTCTTTTCTTTTATTCACAGAGCCTAGAATCATAAACAAGATGCTTTCCCTTTGTTCATACCCTTAGTCTACAGTGAAATACCTTGTCCTACCTTGGAAATAAGGAAAATGCCCTGTCCTTGGATTTGATACACTATCAGAATAGAAGCACAAAAGTACTCTTTAGTAAAAGAGAATGGTTCTTAGACCTTGGGCTTCCCATACCCTGAGAAAGCTCCTGTGCTTTTAAAGAAATTATGTGTTCAGTGGCAGAGACTGGCCAGCTTTTGAAACACAAAAGAAGTATCCCAGAGGAAGTATGCATGGAAGCACAGAGAAATGCGAGGGAATTAAAGCCAAATGGCAGTAAGTATTTCATTTCCATTGGCATGATCCTTCCAGGATCAGCATGCTGTGAATAAACATTTCATTCATTTTACAATTTGATTTCCCTGGTTCTTTTTTTTTTTTCTTCCCACTTTCATCTATCTTTAGAGGAAAAAGGGGGGTGGGGAGGCAATAACCATGCCACACAAATATGGAAGTCTTTTAACAGTTACATTTTTATTACACATGGATTTTCCTCAATAAATCTTGTAAATATGGTTAATTTAAGTTGATCACATATTTTATTCTCTAAACTACAGTATCTTAAGTGAAAGATGGAAATGCCCTGAGAAATAAGCTAAAACAAATTGTCCTGAAAAAAAAAAAAAAAAAGTCAGGATACATGAATACAAGTTAAGACCTGAGATTGGAAAGTACTCACTCTATTCTCCTTCCCTCCCCAAATTACATTTTTCAGCCTGCAGGACTGTATAGCCTAGTACACACAGGATAATAGTGCCAGAATCAATGTAATACTTGAGAGGATTTAAAATATGGTTATACGATCTTAAATAAGGTACATAAAATTTTAAGTTATGATCTACCAATTTTTAAATTGGAAACAATTATGCATATTTCACAGATACTGTGGGAATTCATACACAATGCACACAGACATACACATAAAAACACAGATATATCTTAGTCCACTGAATACTTGACACATAGTAGCGGTTATCATTTCCTTGCCATTCTGATACCACTATTTGAGGTCTCTTGTGAGGCAGACATTTGATTTAACTCAGGCAGCAGTTCCCTGTTCCACTCTGTGCCTTCCTCCAATTTCTATATCTGCAATGTTCCAAGAACAGTCAGTCCTCTATGTTATTAAAATGGTGACAACAAAGCCACAGACCTCAATTCTGTCTTCTACCAACAGATGGCACAGTAGTTATTGGTTTCATTATAGTTTGGATGTAGAAATAAATATAGTGGTGAACTACAATTTCAGAAGCTAATATGTTTTTAAGTATGGATGTTTTTATTTTGTGTTAGAAGCATTGTCATAAACAGATTGTTTGACCTAGAAAAGGTAAAAAGGAATGATTGTCTTCCTTGGGAAAGCATGTTTAAGTGTCACCTGGGGAGAAAGGCCTTTTCAACTCTAGATGATTTCTCTTAATGAAAGAAAGAATTTGGGATGCACAGAATTTGAGGAGTTTTGGGAATGAAGTTGGGAGGCCTAAGCATATATGACAAAAATTAGTATGAAAGGGCTTCCCAATTAGTGACTTTAGAAGGAAACATACAAGACCTTTGGAAGAACCTATTATTAAAAGGTAAAAAGAGGAACAATAAAATCTAGCAAAGACAAAATAAAGCAGAGATATAAAGTACAAAACAAAATTAAGTGTAGTGTCAGAGAAGTCAGGGAAAGTGAACTATAAGTGTGTGAAGGACTCATAAGGGAAGCAATAACAATAAAAACAGTAAGGGTCTGGCATTTTTATTTTGTTATTACAATTATTTGGTGTCTGATAACTTCTGTGGAATATTCCATTTATTTGCCAAAATGAAGTGGAGGGAAAATATAAAGCTAAGAATATAAAAGATTTTTGATATGTTACAATAAATAATTAAATGGCTCAATAGTAAGTGAAAGCCTGTCCTTATTGCTGAAAAGAAACTTTTTTTTAAAAAGCCATTGCTCTTTTGACTATGGCATTAAGGAGGTTAAGTATAGACTCTTGTGTAACACACCAGAGAGGCTTTGGCAGTGATGCAGATTCAAAGGTTCGATGGCTAGCCCCAGAGAGCTTATTTTAAATGTTATGATTATACGGAGATGGCACCTGGAATCAATCTTGATCCAGAAATTCCACAAGAATGCTAAAATATTCTTGCCCACAGTTAGCAAGGATACCTGAGATTTTGCAGCTTTATGACTGGTATACACTATATGTAAAATGCCTTTTATGATCATTACTGAATAGTTTAACAAGCTCTGGCAGGATTTTACTAGATTCAGGTTTTTTTCAAGAGGTACTGGAATATGGAAGTGGTAGTAATTGTGTTTTAATGCTTTTTTATTTTAAGGCAGCATACCATGTATATCCACATTTAGAAAAAGGAAAATTGCTCCTATATACAATATATTCCATGCTCTAGGTACAGTCAAGAAATTTTTTATTCTTTTCACTTAGTGAAAAATATCATAACAATATGGTTTAAATTTCTCAACCTTTTTCTCATTTTAACTTTCTTTTCTCCTTTGCTTATGTGTGTTAAACTACATTAGGTCTAAATTCTGGGTAGTGACAACTATTCGTCTAGCAATATTCATCTTTTCTACATTTGTTTGCTTTAATTTAAATCCTAAAAATACATGTAACTATTTCAAATAAAGTTATTGATAAAATTTTGTCACTATCAATTCCATTTAAATCTAATTAATGAATAATTTATCCATAACAAGAAATCCACAAAACACAATAATTACTGTTATTATATCCTAAATAAATTTCATATCAACTTGATTACAGCTAAATATTTCCTACAATTAAGATTGGTGGGTCTTTAAGATATTTTGTTTCATTTGTAAGAAGCACATTATTACACCAAGAAAATGTTTTATTGCCATATAATTCTAAATAGTTAATTAAATACAAAACCCATATTCTTTTCTTGATAGCCCAGGTAACTTGGAAAGAAGAAAATGCTCACTTTGTCATGAATATATATATACATTTTTATTGAAATCCATTATTATTCAATTTTTTAAGAAGTTTTGTATGTTTTGATATTGCTGTTACTATCAGATTCTATACACTATATATGATGAGTATACATTCAATATTCAGCATTTGTACTTACCCCAGTAAATATGAGAATAACTTTACTATGTACAAAAAAGACTAGCATCATAATAATTTTATTTTATTCAATTCTAACTTAGCTACTTCCTAACTGTGTGACCCCAAGCAACCCACTTAGCCTCCAAAAGTCTCTAATTCCTCATCTGTAAAATGGGGTCATCACTAGCTTGCAGAAACTTTGTGAAGATTAGAGGTAATATCAATCATGTACCTGGCAACAAGTTAGATGCTCAATAATTAGTAGCTATTAGCAGTAAATGAAATTGAGGTCAGCAACCTTTAATCTCTTTCTAAAAAAGATATCCAGAAAGAAGCAGCTAGTGATCAAAGTTATGGCAACATGAAATGTTGGCTTCTTACAAAATGTATAAAGCTTTTCACTGACCCTACAATATTCATTCAGTGCTTTTATATACCACACTCACAGAAATCAGAAGAGTCATGCAGTTTTCTTTTTTAAATCCCATCTTAGAGTCACAGAATAAAATAAAAAGAGATTTTATAAAGCCAGGCAAGAGAGCTATGTAAAAACATTACCTAAGCATAAATTTTCATTAAACTTTCCCATATGTAACACTTTAGTTCGTGAAAATGAAGAATAGATATCCAAAGACAGGATCAGTGCCCTAAAACAAAATTTTAAATTCTTTCTCTCCTTCAATGGATTTGCTTCTGTCCTGACCTAATTTCTATGCTAATTTATAGGGTTTAGAATTTCTTTATTCTGTGCACAGCCAGTATTTCTCCCTTCTTTCAAGTGTCCTAGGGACTGACTCCAGGGAGTTAGGCATATACATCATCAATAAACTGCATTCAGCTAACCGTTCATTATTCAGCAACTGCTGATCCACTTTGTGGATTTTCCATGCCCTTCATTTCTTCTCCTCCTCAATCCTACCACCTTTCTTTTGATGATTTCATTGCTCATTATCACCTCTACCAGAAGTAAGAAGGAAGAATGTGAAATTCAAATGACTTGAAAATGACTTCCAAAATTTATTTTGAGGATAAGGAAAGAACGTTGAAAATGCTAGCTAAAATTAAACCTGGGATTTTCTAGTGACTTCACCCAGTTATACTATCCCTGTTAAAGTGATGCTAATTGAATTTTGAAAATAAAAGGACCATTTGACCCTACAGCATCCTTCCCTCTTGGAATATATAGGGAAAAAGGAGAAATGTGAAATCTATTAACACAAAGATTTCTAAAACATAAAAGAAACTAATTAGAATAGATTTGGGCTTATAGAAGTCCCCTTTATGAATTGCACAGTACAGCAAAAGGTGTTTTGGAATACAAGTTTGTAGGAAAGTACTTTAGTTTATTTGCATCCTCTTCATACAAGTAGTATAAAGGTATATATATATATATATATATATTTTTTACCAAATTAACTGTCCAGCTTTTTAGCAAAAAAAAAAAAATTCTTCCCTATTAGTCTTATAATTAATTTAAAATTACATAGGGAAAATTAAACAGGATTTTTTTAAAGTTTGCTCAATATACTTGAAAAATAATTTACCCAAATGAGTAATTTTTAAAAATTGCAAATTTGAAAAATTAATAAATTAATACAAAGTAATCAGAGTTTACAGTAATACTTAAGATCAAGGCATTTGATCTTAATAGAAGGTAGAAAAAATTATGTCTTTCTAGCCTAAGTTCTAATATCTGACAATCCTAAGAACAAAATCTAGAACTATTATAAGAATTAAGAATATTTTGAGGATTTGAATCAGCTACATGTGGGTTGTCTTTTTTTCTGTCAACTAATATGTCAAATAAGGACTAACTGCATAACCTTAAAATTACTGAAAACTTTGCAATACTATCAAGTATATACATACACAAGCATACCCACATAATACATTTTCAGTCTACAAATTGGGATATCTAAGCTACACAAACACAGGTAAATTGTGTCTCTGTGTATGTATCTATTTAGAAGTTCTAATGAACTAAAGAAGATTTACTTTAGAAAGGCATCATATAAAAAAACTATGCCTCCATAATTTTTGCTATTGTTGTAGGCAAGTAGTAAATGTTCATTGAATTGAAATGCATGTAAACATAAATATGCCCTAGATCCACCCATTTAGGTGAGAAGGCTATACCAAAGTGAAAAATCATGCACTTTTGAGGCTACAGATCAGGATCCAGTCAACATAGACGCTAGTCAAGCATGTAATATATGGCTATGAAATGGGTCTAATAACAACTACACTATAAAACTGAGGACTAATAATATTTAAAGCACACAGTAGCATGTTCAGAATATAATTAATATTCAATAATTTGTCATTTTATCATTTCTCATATATTGAATTGGTTTTTAAAATGCAATCATCTCTTCACCCAGATTTTTATTAAAAATAGAAAGTACATATTATTCAATCATATATTATAAATTTTCAATATTGTTTCATAACAGTATATAATGACATTAAAATATATTTATATTACATGTATTATATTTTAGAGCATACAAATTTACATATATATACAAATATACACATTACATATATGCACAAACATATATGACCATTTAAAAGGGACTGATTTAATATCTTCCATTAATAGGACAAATAATGGAAATGGTCTTACAATCTGGTAATATTCTTGCATTTATTTTCAGTTTTTAAATTAAACACACCATGATTCAATTTTGATTCAAAATGTTTTGAATATGTATGTGTATATTTATGAAATGAAATTTTGTGGATACCATAAGATTATTAAAACACTTTAAGTGGTATCATGAAAAAAAACAAGTTGAAGCTACTTGTAAAACACAGTATTCAAAAATTTAAATGTTTTAGATTATGTTTATAAATGTTCAGAGTTTGAAGATGGCACCATAATAGTCATATAAACGTATGCTCACACCTTTATAACACAAGATCACAAGAAGTCTTGCAGTAAATGAAAAAAACTATTAACCTCTAGTGATATAATGCAGTAAATAATAGCCAAATTACCCTGTAATGTAATGTCTGTTAGTGACTTGTAAGAGGTAAGTCATTTCATGCATATATGTACATATAGTAAGTGGGGATGTTTCATAGAAAATTGAAAAAGAAATATGTCAATTGCCTAATGTTGTACAAGCACTTAGCAACAACCCAGAGAATGGAATGCAAACCCTCTAGTTCAGCTCAGAGTACCAGGTATTGTCTATGGAAAAATATAGGCTTGCAAGGCCTATACTCTAACTATTCTAGATCAATTTTTACAAAACATCTGGGAAGCAGGCCCAGAGCAATTGAGACATCTGAGAAGTTCATAAGTATTATTTTTTGAGGGGCTAATATCACAGAAGCTCTCTAAATCATCTTTAGAAAGAAATATGTAACACCAGATGGTAAGTCACAGGACTAGCATCAAAAGGAATAGGAATTTGGGAATGCTTTCACAATACCCAGGAAGATGGTACATAAGAAGAAAGAAGCTTATTTGGTCTTTCAAAAAAAAAATTAAGCCCAATTAAAAAGTATCAAGCTGCATGAAACCTCTGTTTAGATCTTCAAAGAGAAAAGAAGTAATTCAGTGAATAGTTTGACACGTGATATGTAAGAGATCATCCAGCATCATGCCAAGATCTCCCAGTCTTGATGACAAACTTCTATTCGGGATTTTGCAATTTAAAACATTATTTCCAGAATGTGTTCAATTCCTGTTTCTCAACTTACATGAATAGCTTTTGCTATAGTTCACAGTTTCATGATTTTTAGAAACACTATGGAAAAATTATGGTTGAATGGGTAGAATTATTTCTTTCACCTTAAGAAAGGGGGAGGAGCAGTAATAACCCTTTCCATAGGGAGTGGCTGGATGATAAGCCAGAAGACAAACATTCTGCAATAGAGGGGTGGAAAGGACACTTTAAAAAGGCACATTCATACTAAAAGCATCCACTGCAAAGTAGGGAAATGGAGAGTTTAAGTCAGTCCAGGGGAAATTAAAAATAATTGAGAAAATAACTACATGATGTTACTTCAGTTGGGTATCTTCATAAACAATTCTTGTGTAATGTCCCTATACAAAGGGAAATGGAAAGAGCTCTCTACATTTTCACTAGAGAGAAAAAAAATCTTAACCAATTAGAGAGGGCACAAACTGACAAGCTGTGTAAGGATATACAGTCCAATGCATTTGTTGTTTTTGTTTATTTGTTCTAGTACTTAGGATTGAACTCAGGGGCACTTTACCACTGAGCTACTTTCCCAGCCCTTTTTATGTTTTATTTTGAAACAGGTTCTCACTAAGTTGCTTAGACTGACCTGGAACTTGTTGTCAGCCTGCCTCAACCTCCTGAGTTACTGGGATTACAGGCATGCACCACTGTGCTCAGCTACATTTGCTATCAGTACTGATGTATAATTACTTCAGATTTTAGGTTTTGTAATCATTGACAGATTACCTAATTCTGGTCATGTGTCTCTAACTCCTGGAAGCTAGGGGTATTGAGTGAAGATATAAATTAAACATACTTCAGAAGCAGCTTGGTACTGATTTTTGGAGTCTAGAATGTTTCAGTTACAAGCCTCAACATAAATATTTACCAATAATGGCAAAAGTTCAGCTGTAGGGCAGAACTGTCAGCTGAAGAAGCAAGGAGAGGCAAATTATGCTTCGTTGACTGTTTACTGGTTACACCCAGGGGCTCAAGTTCACATGTTAAGTATGTGGCTTATCCACTTTGTCAGGACTCCAATTTCACTGTCACTTGAAAGAATTTTTTTTTTAATAAGCCACTTTCATACCACATATGTGATTTGTATTATAAAGATTTTTGTCTGTCAACTCCATGTAGAGCACCATGTGCAATAAGAAGCTGTTACACACCAGGTGGTGTCAATATTTTGTACTCTGCCTCTAAGAGTAATAGAAAGGAGGAGAAAATATGAAGGGTCAGAAGCAAAACAATTAGCTCAAACAATTTATATTCTAATTAGCATATAGTAGAAGAAAATTAAAATTGTTCCTTTAGAAAACAGAGAATTCATATTTCTTTGATCCAAGAAAATTTTTTTCAGTACTATCTCTATTGCTTGTCATTATACAGGTAGTGTATTATGTTTAGGGTTGTGAAGGGTATATCTTGAAAGCCTAGTGACAAAGAATAATGCATACTTAGGGAGATTCAAAGGTCTTTTCCATTACTTATATGGCACCCTGCATTTCAAAAAGCATTTCATGGACTTAATGCACTGAAGTCTCCCATCAACCTGATTTTGTAAATGAAGAAATCAACCCAGGGGGTAGGTGATTCCAGGTCAGTCATGTGGCTATTTAGGATCAGAACCAGAGGGGATATCCAAGCATTTTGCACCACACTCCTCTAGGATTTCTTCCTAAAGAGCCACTTTCCTGGTACACTGTGTTGTGTTGGGGGGTGGTGCAGAAAAAAGTAAAAGTAATCAATTTTTTACCTAAGCTTCATGAGTGCCCTCCCTTCTCTTAAATGCCCCCTGAGAGGAAGATGTCAAAATTGCAGGCAGGCAGAACCACTCCTGTTACAGCATATCACCCCCTATCTCCACCCACTGCTCTCCACATTTTTGCGCCTTTTTCTTTCTGTCCAGAAGCAGAGGCTGCCACTGAAATAAAACCACAAAACAGACACCCAGAGACGCTTGCGCCTACAACTAGGAAACTAGCAGAGACTCTCCCATCACCAACAGTGAAGAATCAAATTATAGCATGTGGAAACATTCACTGAATTCATGTATTTGCTTTTCTGGCTCACACAGCATTTACAAAGAAGTTGAGACGCCTGAGAAAAGTGCATTTTTTTGCGCTGTGCAAACACTGCTGGATTTGAATCTCTGGGAGGAACTGATGGCAAAGCAGGCTTTCGGGGGCATCGTGCCTGTGATTGCTCTATGGAGAGGGCTTCCTCTCTCTTTTGCTTTCAGATACAAATGCAGACTTATTTATTTATTTTAATTCTCGTACCCTTGCTACCAACCTGTGGACTTGAGATCTAACTGGTGCAGCAAGAAGCTAAGCCGGTGGGCACGTACTCCAGTGCCCTACCCTGTGACACCTCGTCGCAGTCTTCAGAGGCAAGTCCCTCATTTGAGCTCCTCTGGCAGGTTCTGGACGCATTTGCGTCCAGGACTGGAAATTATAAATGTGCCCTTCTGTCACCTCGCCTTTCTGCCCGCCTTAGTTCCCGTCCTTAATTGACAAGCCAGTGACTATTGGCTGAAGTTCCCTAGCGATTTGCATGAACGAAGAGGGAGTGTCTTCAGCCACCCTCCCTTCAGGAGTGCGTTGACTGCAGCTTCCCTGGGAATGCACGGCCGAGGGAATGCGCGCATCTCGCCGGCCCTGGCAGTAAGCTGGCGCCCGGCGACCTGGCACCCGTGCCTGGATATGGGGCAACTACATCGTCCCAGGAGCAGCACCAGCCACAGGAACCTACCGGTAAGGATTCATGAGCTCTGCGATCCCGACAAGTTGCACTGCTGTAAAGCAGTTCCCACTCCTTAATGGTTGTTCAAACCTTTTTGCCTTAACCCAAACTTCCCGAGAAGAATAGGGGGAGGGAAAGGGAGTTTGGGATAATGTGCTTACATTTTAGCAAGGAATACCTAAGTCCTAGGTTCGTGAGAGGAAGTTTCAATAGCCGAAATGTAGTCAGATGAGATGGAGGAGTGGGGGCGACTGTGCGTTCAAAGCGCTTTATAAAGATACAGAGGTTTGGAGATTGTTTCCTGCTGCCGGCGTCTGACTGATTGTCTACTGCAACTGACAAATTGTTTTTGCATAATCATTTTCCGCGTTTACTTCTCTTCCCCCTAAGAGGGGGGGAAAGGCTTGGTAGGAGTTGGAGACTCAGATCATTTCAATTTGATTTTACATAGGAGCTAAAATGAAAATCACTCTTTCGGACCTAAAGCGTTGCGGGGCAGGGTTGGGGGTGGGGGTTGAGCAGGTGGAGTGTATTGCCATGTTTTCCATATTATGGCTGTTACTGTTGTTTTTATTGGGCTCAATAGGGATGTAACAAATTTCGCATTCTAGGTCCCTAATGGTTGAATTGTTCATTTCAATGAGAAATTAATCGGCCGCCTTTCAGTACTCTCCAATACTAACCCCCTCCACGTAGGGAGGTTTCTGTGTCGCGTTGCGCAGTCCCTGAATTTGAGTACTCTCCATTCTGGCGTGTTTTTCCAGGAATGCTTCTTGGTTTTGGATTTTTTAATGTTAGCTGGTGGTGATGGGAACGTGATGGGGGCGGCGTGGGGAATGAAAAATAAGCAGATAAAATAAGTTTTGGAGACAATGTTGCTCCAAAGACCTCTCCTTCTCAGCAAGTTTCCTCTTCTCCCTATTCTGAGTAGGGGTTTTCCTCCTGGAAGTAGGGATCAGGGAAGCATCATCCCCGGGAGTACTGTTTTCTAACTCTGATCTCTGTTATTTCCGCCTGTGTGCAAATGAACCGTCTCTCCTCCCTCCACTCCAGCATGTGTTCCTGTTTTTCCTCTTCGTGGGACCCTTCAACTGCCTCGCGAGTTACAGCCGAGCCACGGAGCTTCTGTACAGCTTGAACGAGGGACTGCCGGCGGGGGTGCTCATCGGCAGCCTGGCTGAGGACCTGAGGCTGGTGCCCAGGGCTACAGGGAGACAGAACCAGCAGTCCCTGCCAGAGCGCATGGGCTCTGGCGCTGAGTGGAACCCACCTCTCTCTTTCAGCCTGGCCTCAGGGGGACTAAGTGGCCAGTATGTGACCCTAGACAACCGTTCTGGGGAGTTGCACACTTCTGCACTGGAGATCGACAGAGAAGCCCTGTGTCTTGAAGGGGGTGGAGGAGCTGCCTGGGGTGGCAGCATTTCCATTTCCTCCTCTCCTTCCTCTGACTCTTGCCTTTTGCTTCTGGATGTGCTGGTCCTGCCTCAGGAATACTTTAGGTTTGTGAAGGTGAAAATTGCCATCAGGGACATCAATGACAATGCTCCACAGTTCCCTGTTTCCCAAATCTCAGTTTGGGTCCCAGAAAATGCACCTGTAAACACCAGGTTGGCCATAGAGCATCCTGCCGTGGACCCAGATATAGGCACTAATGGGGTACAGACCTATCGCTTACTGGACTACCATGGCATGTTCACTCTGGATGTGGAGGAGAATGAGAATGGGGAGCGCACTCCCTACCTAATTGTCATGGGTGCCCTGGACAGGGAAACCCAGGACCAGTATGTGAGCATCATAATAGCTGAAGATGGTGGGTCTCCACCACTTTTGGGCAGCGCCACCCTCACCATTGGCATAAGTGACATTAATGACAACTGCCCTCTCTTCATAGACTCACAAATCAATATCACTGTGTATGGGAATGCTACAGTTGGCACCCCAATTGCAGCTGTCCAGGCTGTGGACAGAGACTTGGGTACCAATGCTCTGATTACTTATAGTTACAGCCAGAAAGTTTCACAAGCATCCAAGGATTTATTCCATCTGGACGAAGCTACAGGGGTCATTAAACTTTTCAGTAAGATTGGAGGAAGTGTTCAACAAACACACAAACTCACCATACTTGCTAATGGGCCAGGCTGTATTCCTGCTGTGATTACTGCGCTGGTGTCTATTATCAAAGTCATTTTCAGACCACCTGAAATTGTCCCACGTTATATAGCAAATGAGATAGATGGAATTGTTTATCTGAAAGAACTGGAACCTGTTAACACTCCAATTGCATTTTTTACCATAAGAGATCCAGAAGGTAAATACAAGGTTAACTGCTACCTGGATGGTGAAGGGCCATTTAGGTTGTCACCCTACAAACCATACAATAATGAATATTTGCTAGAGACCTCAAAACCTCTGGATTATGAGCTACAGCAGTTCTATGAAATCGCTGTGGTGGCCTGGAACTCAGAGGGATTTCATGTCAAAAGAATCATTAAAGTGCAACTTTTAGATGACAATGATAATGCTCCTGTTTTCCTTCAGCCCTTGATAGAACTTACTATTGAAGAAAACAATGCACCCAATGCCTTTTTGACTAAGCTGTATGCTACAGATGCTGACAGTGGAGAGAGAGGCCAAGTGTCATATTTTCTGGGACCTGATGCTCCTTCATATTTTTCCTTAGACAGTGTCACAGGAATCCTAACAGTTTCTACTCAGCTGGACCGGGAAGAGAAAGAAAAGTACAGGTACACGGTCAGAGCTGTTGACTGTGGGACACCACCCAGAGAATCAGTAGCCACTGTGACCCTTACAGTACTGGATAAAAATGACAACAGTCCTAGGTTTATCAACAAAGACTTCAGCTTTTTTGTGCCAGAAAACTTTCCCGGATATGGTGAAATTGGAGTAATTAGCGTAACAGATGCTGATGCTGGGCGAAATGGATGGGTTGCCCTCTCTGTGGTGAACCAGAGTGACATCTTTGTCATAGATACAGGAAAGGGCATGTTGAGGGCTAAAGTCTCTTTGGACAGAGAGCAGCAAAGCTCATATACTTTGTGGGTTGAAGCTGTTGATGGGGGTGAGCCTGCCCTCTCTTCTACCACAAAAATCACAATCCTCCTCCTAGATATCAATGACAATCCTCCTCTTGTTTTATTTCCTCAGTCTAATATGTCTTATTTGTTGGTACTGCCTTCTACTCTCCCTGGCTCCCCAGTTACAGAGGTCTATGCCGTTGACAAAGACACAGGCATGAATGCGGTCATAGCTTACAGCATCATAGGGAGAAGAGGCCCTAGGCCTGAGTCCTTCAGGATTGACCCTAAAACTGGAAACATTACTTTGGAAGAGGCACTGCTGCAGACAGATTATGGACTGCACCGCTTACTGGTGAAAGTGAGTGATCATGGTTATCCTGAGCCTCTCCATTCCACTGTCATGGTGAACCTATTTGTCAATGACACTGTCAGTAATGAGAGCTACATTGAGAGTCTTTTAAGAAAAGAACCAGAAATCAATATAGAGGAGAAAGAACCACAAATCTCAATAGAACCAACTCATAAGAAGGTAGAATCTGTGTCCTGCATGCCCACATTAGTGGCTCTATCTGTAATAAGCTTGAGTTCTATCACACTTGTAACAGGGATGGGCATATACATCTGCTTAAGGAAGGGGAAAAAACACCACAGAGAAGATGAAAATTTGGAAGTACAAATTCCTCTAAAAGGAAAAATTGACTTTCATATGAGAGAGAGGAAACCAATGGATATTTCTAATATTTAATATTATTTCATTGTGGAATAACAGAGATGTTTTAACTGATTTTGGATAGTTTTATTCGCCTACACAAGAGTGTATTGATGGCAGTTCCAATGAAGGATGACTAATTTATAACTTATATTGTAAATAGCTGTTTACAGGTTTTTAAATTCAAATTCAGAATTATAAAATGTGTACAGCATTTTTAAATGAAAATTAGTACTAACAGCTATAGAGTTGTTATTTATAATACAGCTTGGACATGGTTTGCAGCTTTCAAACACCAAGCAAATGATTGATAAAACCTGGGAGTAAGGTAAGACAAATGATACTTCGTTTGTTTCTGTCTAAAATGTCCTTTCACCACAAGAGGGCATGAGTTGCTCCTTTGCCCGGAACTGTTTGAGGTACTGTACATGAAATTAATGAGAGAGTATATTTTAAATATGTTTTTAACATTAAATAAATATAAAATTTAATTGAATTTTGCCCTACTTAAATATATGATATGAAAGAAAATAAATGTACTTAGAATGTTTATTACCTCATAGGTACATCATGTATAGTTCGAAAGAGAAGGCATTAAAAAGAAGTGCAATTCCTTCTTAGTAAGGATAAAAACATTGCCATGTGTTACAAGTTTGGACTGGTGAAGAATATTTTACATTCTGTGTACTCAAATTGCTTTCTGTTTGCTTTACCACTGCACTTGCTATGATTACAGGGGAAAATATGTGTATTCTTCCTTACAGAAAATGTAAGTAGAAATTGTGCCCCCACGAAAGAACAGCCAGAAGCAAATAAAGGTCTCAATTCTTATTTGCTTCTTAGTGTTCATGATATTTTAGTGCTTTCAATATTTGTCAGTCACAATTTGTACTTGGGTTACACATTAGATTCTTTTATATGCTTAAATTCATCTATCACATAAGAAAATAAAAAGCACATTAAAACCAAATTATTCTAGAAGCTAGTCTATGCTACTGGTTGTTTTAGTTGGGCATTTCATATGAAAGTTATACTTTCCATGTATTGTTTAGGTTGTTGGCTACCATTTCTGGCTTCCTTTCTTTGGCTTTGGATTAAGTCCAAGAGTTTATTTGTAAGCCTAGCAGCAGATTTCTTTGATACTTTAGCTTTTACTAAATCTTTTGCAATGAAGAAAACTGGCTCATCACTGGATTTATCACTTTCTCTTCATTGTGTGAGCTGGAAATTTTATTTTATCTGAGCACTATAGCAAAATCTATGTAAACAAGGAATGTGTTAGCTTAAACTGGATCATCTTACTTTTTTGCATCATGTGTCTGTATTGTACCAAAAGTGTTTATATGTCTGCAAATTAAAGGTATATATTTTCATAATTTCTTTCTCATTTTTACCATTTTATATTTGAACATGGGCTTGTTCCTTCACAAAAGTGCCTATATTGGCATCTGTTTGGCTTTAGGGTTAAATATGGGTAAACTAGTATTCTTCTGTGCTAAAGTTTATATTAAACTAATTCATTACTCAAACATTGGGTAAGTTAGTAAGTCTGGGTATAGTTATAGACATATACAGCAGAGAGTATGACTATATGTTTCATGTAAGTTCATATGAAAATTTGCACCCATATATGTATATATGCATATTAATTTATTATAGATTTAATATCAATTATAAACTTTCCTTTTATCACATACTTTTAGCAAATCCTTTCTTTGCTGTTTTTCATTAGCTTTCAATAATTTTTCAAAGTAAAAGTACATTGAAAAAGATAATTTATTGCAAATACCCAAGGCCTTTTGGATTTTTATTAATTCATTTTTCTTGTTTACTTCAATTTGAGAATTTGAATAATAAAATAATAAGCATATGAGGCAGTAGCATTTGTTACAAAAATAAATATATTTTTATTGTGAATTACTTTTGTATGTGAGGCACTTGAGCTAAGAGACTAATATCATTTAACCCACAAAACTTTTCATTCATAATTGATATATAGCAGTAGCGAAAACCATACTTTGCAAGTCATATTTTACTTCCTATGATTTTTAAGGAAGAAACTACATGAAATACAAGCAGTGTGATTAACAAAAAATAAATCCTGCATAAGTGCAATGACTTTTACTATCAGTGTAAATTATAAAACAAAAAAAAAATCTATTCATTTCTAAATTTGAAGAAGATTCATGTGTTTTGGGAAATGAACTTCATCTCCAGCATGAGAAAATGTTTGTAACTTTAATAAAAAGATGTTTTTCTTAATAACTTCTTGTGACAGGTTTCCTTTACAAAAACATCTCGTTCACATTAAAAACATGAATAACAGGGAAAGCTAAAGTAAACTGAACTCAAAGATAAAAGCCCCTTTTTACTAACACCTTGTGCTAGAACAGTTGCCAAAATGTATGCTAATCATGTCAATGTTGTTAGTTGAGCTGGCACAAAAATAAATGTTCCATTCATTAAAACCCTAATATCCATTTAACAGTTTGAGAACCAGTGAGTTCTCTTTGCCCAATTTAATGAAGAAGAGACTGCTCTGATCTTTGTACTGCCAAGTACATCTTTATACAACAGAGAAATGGTTCATTAATTTGAATTGGGAAATTTAAAACAAACAGCAATTTCAGCTACAGAGGAAAAAACAATTCACATTATTTTACATTATTTGACTCTAGAGTAGATTTCCTTATCCTATTTTAAAATGAAAAGTTCTAGTAGTTACATTTTTATCAATAGTACTTCTAAAATGAAAAGAAGAAAAATGCTTCTTTTACAACAATTTTGTTATATCAGTATATTACAAACATCCAAAATTTTAGTGTTTTGGATGTTCTGTCTGTATGTATTTTATGAAAACAGCCGTGATTACTATGAAATAACATCACTAGAAGTAGTGTTAAGGGTTGTGTCTGAAGTTGCCTTAATTGCAGGAAGATCTCTCACAAAGATTCAAATTTGTGCTCCCAGGAAATGTCTACATTGATAACAACAAAAGGAGGAATTAAGCAATTCTCTTCTGAAGGGCTCAGGTTCCAATCTCTCCTCTGTGAGGTGAAAACTCTATGGGGTCCTTATGTTTGACAGACAATGGAAAATGTAATGAAAGTTTAACAGAGACCATATGGTGTTCTTCAATTCCATTGGGCAGCCTCAGTTCATGGAGCCCAGAGACACAAACATCCAATCCTTTTTTTCCCTCTAGGCTAGATTTGCTCCTCGCAAAAAAAGAAGTCTATTGCTACAAAATGTCATATTGCTGATTTGTACAATCTCTGCCTTTGCAAGAAAGTAGCCAATGAATATTTGTTCCAAGGAAGAGAAATGACAGTCATGCAAGTGAACTCAAATCAGAAAACTTGATTAACAAATTATTTAAATCCTTTTCTACTTCCTAAACAAAAAAGATCCTTCATAATATTTTTCTTAGTTACTGCTATTTCTGATAAGAAAGGTTATACACAGTTTTTTCAAATTATAAGCATATCATATATATTACGTAAGTATAAGTACATACAGTACAAATAACCATTTTCAAATGTCACATATATAATTGTTCTTAAAATATTAGCACATTTTTTTCTCTGAAGGACTCCTAAATTAGGAGCAACTTTTTTAAGGATAAAAAACAAAAGTGAGTAAAATTAAAGATAATCCGTTAACATCTAAAAGAACAAACGGGGTGATTCTAAAAATTCAGTTATTCATTCTATACATATTTTAGTACCTATAATTAACAGGGATTTAACTAAAAACAAGACAGAGTTTCCTTAATAAACTTGCATTGAAAGGCCAATAAGAAATCATAAAATTTCAAAACACTATGCATAATAAATGTCTGTTCTCTGGATGCCATTTAAAAGGAATCTAATTCAATCTTGCAAAGTCAGAGAAGGATTCCCAATGGATGTGATTTCTATTTTGAGCCCTTCTCAGAAGAGGTGATGTAAAAACTGAGCCTTAAAGAAGAAACATTAGTCAATGGGAAATGGGCAGAGAGGAGGTAAGGTCATTTGAGAAAGAAGAAATGATAATGTGAAGCACATGTGTAGGAGTGAGCATGTAATGTGTGAAGAACCACAACTACTATAGTCTTCTTAGCTGAAGGAATAGAGAATAAAAGAGATTATTAATGACAAGCTAAGAAAGGTGAGGCAAACAGATTTTTAAAAATTTGACTGAGAATTGGCATTTTTAAAAGATTACTTTTGACCATATGTGGAGTTGGTGCTGAGAAAGATTATAGATACTGATTAGTGATTCAATGATAATTTAAGTGAAAGCTGGGGTCTTTAATCAGAGAATATAAGTGAGATATAATATAGCACGTAATAGAGTAAACAATTTTTAGCTCATAAAGAAACCTGCAATACTATAGGAAAAAAAATCCACATACAATAACTAGAAAATACATAATTTCCATAATTTGTTTTTGAGCTCATTTCTATAAATTTGAAAAGAATAAGGAACAAATTCACTAAACACTAAATCAGCAATGAAAGAATTGGAGCAATAACCCCCTTCTCTAATGTTGGGTTTTGTGACACAGATGGATTCATAAAGACAATAATTTACCCAGTTTATTTCAATTTTATGACAGTCAAATTCTATTCATTTTAACAAACATTACTGTGTGCCCATATGGTAGATATTCCATTAGGAGATTGACCTCATCAGAATATTTTGTCCCAGGCACTTACAGTATTTTTCTTGTAGCTGCACTAAATACACGCACACACAAAAGAGTCATGTTGAAAACTTAAGAATTGCTAATGGACAATATGTGATGTAAGTTTAATTTCATGTATTGAGTGAATACTAAAAAGAATGTGACTGTCACAAGTAATTCCGAACAACATCTTAAAAATGGGTATTTAGAACTAGGAAGTACACAGGTCTTGAGGTTTAATATCATTTTATTTATTTATTTATTTATTTTGGTATCGGGGATTGAACCCAGGGGCACTCCACCACTGAACCACATCCCCAGCCCTATTTTGTATTTTATTTAGAGACAGGGTCTCACTGAGTTGCTTAGGGCCTTGCTAAATTGCTGAGGCTTTGAACTGGCAATCCTCCGGTCTTGGCCTCCCAAGTGCTGGTGCTCCCAAGTGCTTGGTGCTCCCAAGTGCAGGCATGCGCCACCGTGCCCAGTTTAAGATCACTTTAGATGAAATAAATTCCTTAATCCATCTTATACTTCAGTCTTTTGACTTAAAATGAAGAACTTAATAGTACCTAATATTCACCATTTAAATTTTGAAACCCAGTCTAAACAAACACAGAATAAATATAAAAACAGTACTTCAAACAGTCCCAGCTTAAAAAAAAAAAATCCCCTTGCCTTCTCTTTCAATTTCCCTTTAAGATTCATCTATGTGGAAATTATAAAGCTACCCCATTTCAAGATACAATTCTGAAAATTAAATGAGACAATTTATGAAAAATATTTTTCACAAATGAAATGCTCCACAAATATTAGCTATTATTGTAACTGGAATTTTAAAATGTGCCATATGTGGTGGTCCCAATATCTCATTCTTTCTTTCTTTCATCCAATTCCTTTGGCCAATATTTTCATTACACAACAAAAGTCCATAAAAATTAGCAGTGTTTTAGATTAAAGACTAAAAGCTCAACACACTCTAATTTATTTCTCCTCATTATGTATCTCATAGATACTTTTTCATTTTTTTCCCATGATTAATTCACATATCCTTTTTCTTTTGTAAATCTCATGAGGACCAGGATTATGATGTAAAATTTCAAACCAAGGAAATTCAGAGATAACTTAGCCCAACTCCCTCATTTACACTTGAAGAGACCAAGACACATATCAAGAAAAAATTTTATAGTAGAGGATATTAGATGAGAACAAATAATGAATTTCAAAAATATCTAAAATCTTACTTAAAATGGCTAACAGGGTTTCTTTTCCTTCAGAAATTTCCTCCTAAAACCATATCCTTTCATTTTATGTTTATTAAAAGTTGACCAAAATGATACTGACAAAGACAATATACTAGTTGTTAAAATAAATTTTGTGAGATGAAAACCTCATTTTTAAATTATTAAAATGAATTAAGAATCACATACATTCCCTGCACTTAAAGGGGAAAAAAGATAACAGATTTTAAAATGAAGTTACTTTTACCTGATCCGTAGAAAAATGTAGAATTAAATATTTGACAAGCATAATGATTAGAAAAGAATAAAAAATGTTTAAGAGGATAAAAACTAAGGTTTTATAAACTGAAGAAAAGCAAGAGCTAAAATTTATTTGTAATATGGTAATTAATAATTACAAACATGTTTGTTATGTGTACATCATATTTAGAAAAATCAGGTTTGAGTGTGTATACAAGGCTGATTTGAAAATGAGAATAGAGAAATGTTGGTAAAAGGAATAAAAACTAAAGAAATCAGAAAAACCAAAGAAAATACATTTGCCATTAACTAATTCAGAATCACTATATAGGAAATAAAAGGAAAAACTTTCAGTATTCAAAAATAGAAAAAGGAAACAAGTATGATCAGCTTATGGGTGAAATGGGTCAATGAAGATCAATCCAGGATGACAATGCCATGAAGTTGCTATGTCACAAGTTTTCAACCCCAGTGGAACTTGGGATCATTGTCTTTTTCCTTAGAGTTTAGAGCACAATACCCTGAAGCCTCAACAAGATACACACTGTATACATTAACTGTTAATTTATTAAATGTATTTACCTCTGTAAATAAATGTAATAGCCTCTGTCTATTATAAGCAAATCACTGTGCTAAGCACAAGGGTAAGCTTTCTTCATCCTCACAAGAATTATTCTGCTATTTGGAAGAACTAATGAAAACCTTCAGCCAAGTGCCATTATGGCATATAAAAGCACTACCTAGAGATATGTACTACACATTGGAAGCTCATAAAGGAGAACAGAGAAATTATCAGAAGAAAATAATCTTTACAATAGATGTAAATTATAAAATAGGGATTGAGAGTTTTCTGTGAATAGAAAAGACAGATTTAAAGATGTTTATAACATGTATTTCTTGTACTCATTTGGAAAATAGTATTCCCTGTAGCTCCCAAATCCAAAATTCCTCGAAAGTATCAAAGAAATACATGCCCTGGGCTCAGTGAACCACTTTCTCCCTTTGAAAGATCACAGATTTACATGCAAGTATAATTCAAATACAACTATTATATTCATTGATGTACAAGTAACCTTGCTACTTATTTCAAAAATAGAACTGATTTTTATTTTGCAAATATACTTCATATCATTTCAAATTCAGTTTTGTGTTTTCTTAAATGTGCTTTCTTGGCAAGATGAAGTTTAGATTTAATAGAGAATAGAATTGACTTTGAAAGTTTTTATGTACATCTTTCAAGTAATGCTATGCAGTATTATTTATCAATGGTATGATACATGGTAATATGTATGAGAGGACATATTAATTGATGTATAAAATTAGTGCACGCATTACAAAGAAAAAATTACTCAGAAGGCAACTAAACAATTTGGAGACAAAAATTTGTATTTTAAAGATAGATAAAATAAACAAAGGAAAAAATAACTGAATAATATTTTGGAATTCTAAAAGTAAGCACAGTTACTCAAAGAATATTTTTCATATTTGAAAACCATCATCCACTTACATCCCTCTCTTATTCTTCTGCTTCATTAGAGTGGGACACTAGTTTCCTTCACAAGTTTGTAATCCAATTATAAATTTCTAAACATTTTCAAACTCAAATGAATGTCAGCAATGCTAAAGAAGTCAGGTGCCAAGAAAGAATAAAAAGAAGGAAACAGACAACAACAACATCAGCAAAACTTGCTTTATGTTGAAATAATTTTATGATTCTTCCAATAGTTTTTTCAATAGTAAAAAAATTCCATTTGATTTACATTTTTTCTTTTAAATAACAGTTAAAATTCACTACAAGAAAAATTTCATTAGCCTATATTTAGCTTATCCCTAAAATATTTACAATGTATCATCTTGGCATTAAATTTAGGAAAGACCACTACCCTGCATATGTTTGATTTTTCAAACTGGCCCTACAAAAGATTATTTTCTACAAGAGCACTAGAGAACATACCCTTCTCATTTATAATGCACAGATTTATGTGAAAAATAACTGAGTATGTGTTTAAAATAGAAGATCTAATACAACGTAGTGAAGCAAATGAATTCCTTTAAGTTTGACTTTGAACATGCTATTTAAAGTGCCATGACATATCAATATTTCTAATCAATCCATTTAGGGGGAATGTTAATTAGCTCATTCTTGAAGAAGATTTCTAAAACACCTTAGTAATGAAAGCACAGAATAGAAAAGATGAAATCACTGAAAATGTACAAAACATCTGCTTCATGAAGCCAAGAGGGATTCTAAGATACTAATATGTTCTTTCCCTTTCAGCTTCCTTGAGACCACTGTTATCATGCTGCCTGGGCCTTCACAGAGTAAGCTTAATATTCTTAGAACCCATTTACCAAATCTAACTGGTAGACAGCATATTCCCCCCAAAGATATTCATGCCATAGTCCATGGAATCTATGACTGTGTTATATTTGCCTTGCAAATGTAATTGGCATATATGGTCCTCAAAATAGGAAGATGAGCCTCAAGGAGCTAAAAAAAATCTCTTAACTGAGTCAGCAAGGAAATGGGGATCTTAACAAAGGAACTGATTTAAGCAACAATCTGAATGATCTTGGGAGTAGACTCATTCATAGAGCTTCCAGAAAAATAAATAAGACTAACAAATAAAGGAAACAAACAAACAAACAGCCTCCTGACTGACACCTTGACTTCTGTGTTGCAAAACACTAAGCAGTAACCAGACTTCTGATTTCATGACTGGTAGTTAATAAATGTGTCTTATTTTAAGCTGCTAATTTGTAGTAATTTGTTACAACAATTGAAAGCTATTACACTATTCTAAAAAATGCATTAAGCATCCATTAAAAACCAAGTTTAGTTGATTGATTAAAATAATACATTGTTTTATATAAATTTTACAGTAGATATTTCAATATTATTTCCTAAACATGACTATTAAATACATATCTATTTACTAAGCAAAAGAAATAAAACAAATCTAAGAATAATCAATACATGAAAAATTAAATCGTGTATTGTGAGCTTTCTGTGTTACTATCTGTTCAAATCTATCTTCATTTTACTTTTACCAATGAAGTCACAGAAATAAACAGAAAACCAGAGTTTTATTTCCCTAAAAGACTTTCTCAGTTGATTAGAGCTGGAATGAATAGCACTGAATTGTTGAATTGATCGCAGACCCGATTTGGAATGAGATGAACTGAATGCCTGATATTTGTAATTGAGATAACTTGTGTGGGTATGTTGTGATTGCTCAGGGAAAAAAAAAAAGATGCATGTTAAATGGTATCTTTTTATGATATGGCAAACAAAATAGCCTTTCTGAAGAACTAGTCTCCTTAATCCATGGATCATCTGAAGTGACTTATGGTCCTAATTTTCTGAAAACAAGCACTTTGGGAATTTTTTTTAAGAATACATGCTTATCCTATTTCCCCACCAACTGTACTTCCAATTCAAAAGCTGCTTCACTTTGTACAATAAATGCACACAGGATTAAGTTCACTGTAATCATTGATTTAGTATGTACAGACTTTTATAACTGGGCATTCATTATTGGTGTATCCAATACATAATACACAGGACCATATTATAGAAAGTATTTTATACTAGTAAAATGATACCATCTGGTAGTTACAGTCAAATGTTTTGGATTCATATCAGAACTCTTCCAACTGAAAGGCCAAAAACAAAGTTATAGTTTTCTCATTTTGCAGAATGACAGGTCTCTTTCTTAAATGCATGTGTTTCTTTTTCATTTTCTATGTCAGTCATTTTTGATTACTGTAGGATTTTTTCCTAAATTCTAATCTAAGAAAAATATTGGGGACACTGGTTCATGTAAATTTAAAATCTAAACAGGAAAAATATATTCTAGAATAAAACTTTACAGTTAATAAAGAAAGAATGTGGGTAGGGGAGGGAGATGTTAAACAAGAGTTTAGGTTTTAGAAAGAAAATGGGATGATGGCTTATACTTTCATCACAAAAAAGCATGTCTTTTTCATCATGTGTTTAATCACCCACTAGGAAGAACACTCAGAATATTCACTTAGAAAGTACATTAAGGAAACTTGGGTCATCAACTATAAAATAGGACCCTATTTAAAACACTAAGTACTGAATTCAAAATTAGCAGGAATAAGATCTTTTTTTTCTTTTCTAGCATCCTCAGAATATTGGCATTACCATCATCAAAAGTAAACGAAGTAATTACAATGGTTACTAGTATATCTGCTCTTACCTTCTGGAAATTTTATTCTAGGAGAGTTACTGAAATAGTAACTCTGATAAACATAGTAACTTTACTCTCATCACCTCCCCCCATCCACCCCATTTTTCTTTTCCTCCTTAACCCTGTCCTCCTCAGTTTTAAAGCTGCAACCTCAAAACCTGGTACTAAAAAGAGAGATCACAGAAATATTTGTGGAATGAATGAATAAATGCACAAATGTCAGGTAATCCTAACACATAAATTAGAGTAGTTGTGTACTTCAGAAGAAAAACATTGTCTCTTGACCTGAAAAGGCTATGCCACAGAGGCTTGAAGCAGTCTTAAAGTGCTGCTTCTGAGGAGGGTCTGCAATGAGATGAGTATGATCTGTCCCATCATTTTATATATCCTTGATGTCAGAATAGAGAGATGGATGTGTTCCAGAAGACACAAATGAGAGAATAGGTAACAGAAATTTCATATATGGTTACTGGGGCAAATGATGTAATTATTTTGAAGGCTTTCATTTCCAGGGACTAAAAACTTTGTTTCAATTGCCACTTTCATGACACTTTCATGAGAAGTGTCTAATAAGGAGAAAGAATATAAAATACAGAAATAGGAAAATACAGAAAAAAAATGAAAAGCATATCTGAGACATGAAAATCTGAAGTAAACACAATGGAATTACTCAAAATTGCATTTGTTAAGAATAAAAAGATGTGATTGATAAGAATCTCCCTACTTGCCCTTGTAATTTACTATCAGTTGAAAGGAAATAGGAAATACTACCTAACTTGATGAAATAAAAGATTTGACATATCTAACATAAGGAAAACCATGATGATGTTTCAAATCTTCCAACTACTCTCATTAAAATTGGGGTAAAACTTCATAAATATCTATAAGCTACATTTACCCCAAATATACATGTACCCAAGGGTGATACTTAGGACTAGAGATAACACATATAAGGTGGCTAACACTACACCTGGTACTTGGTAGGCAATCATTCAAATGTTGTTCCCTTCTCATTTCCCTTTTGCTTGTCCTACTCTATTTCAGGTTCTGTTAGGGATCTAAAGAATAAAGAAAAGTTCAAGGTCAATTCTTGCATCCTTGGGGCCTAGAACAAAATGTCAAATGAAAAAACAGTAAGGGTAGCGTATATTATTTCAGGTTTAAATTGCTTCAAATGGGGGCGCGAATGAAAAATATCAAGATGTGAAAATTGATTCATAAATTATTAAAATTTTTCATTAAGCACCTGGTATGTAGAATACAAAGAGTTACTTTAACAATGAACAATTGCAACTATTCTTTGGAGCTCAGCATTTAGTTAGGGACACAGAAAATAAAACCAGAATATGATGGAATAAATGCCTTAATAGGGTATAAAAATCAAGAAAATCAATTCATGCATTTGGTTTACAACATTTCTGTGTGCAGCTGTTTCATTTTCAAAATTATTAATAATCTCAAGGCTGAGTACATTTCAAAGAGTGTCCACATATATTGTTACAGTAGAACAAGCAGGAAAGGAAAACTGAAAGGTTTGGCAAGTTTGGACGACAGAAGCATCATCTGTTCCTTATTTTACAGACTTTTTCTTCCTTTTCCCTGCCTCCTGCTCTCTAATTACATCCAAATGGATTTCTCACTTTTTTTTTTTGGACATTCCATCTGAGACATGCTGCCAGTAATATATGCCATCGTCATTTTGGCTCCTTTCTTATCTGCACTGATAACTTACTGTGTTTTGTAAACGGTAGGATTGTCATTCTCTCTCACACCTGTCATACTGCTTCAGGTAGACACATTAATACATGTTATGACTGGAAATTAAGTCACAAACTAGTAAATGTACTTAATCATCTTTACCATCCTTGACTAATCAAACCATGAATGGACATATAAGACAACTATAGATAGATCTACCTTTGTGAACATATACACAAAAAAATTCTCTTACGATGTAATTTTATTACCATCTTGGCAATTACAAAGATACATAATTTCAGAGAGTACATGATGCTGGAAACCTGAAACAAATAAGCTGTTAATGGAAATAAAGTTGAGAAAATTTTTCTGGAGGGAGAATGGCCAATATGTTTACACTTATAATGGGCATCATTCTTTTCTTTTGCACATTCACTTCAAAAACTAATATCAAAAAAATTAAAAAATTGAAATATAACCAAAAAAAAATACACTACAAGATTCTTTGTATGAACATACCTACTGCAGTTTGAGAGTAGTGAAAACAACCCTTACATGTCCATTAATATGTGATTGGGTAAATAAATTATCACATAAAGATAGAATACAGAGAATTTTCTCTGCCTTTGCAAAAACATCTCCAAATCATCAGAAATGCCATAGGAATTTCCTGACTTCTTACATCAGTCCTATAATTATTAGAGGTATTTTATTTTCTCATATTAATTAGACTCCTGACAAAGGCTCCCCATTGATTTAGAGAAGAACTGCTTCACCTAATGTGTATGTAACATAAATATGTGTAAAACCAGAAATTGAGATGGCAATAGGGGGCATATTATCAATTTTTTTTGCATTCCATGGAAAAATCAGTCATACTTTTTATATATTTTGTGATGATATGATTTTAGCATAGCACTATTGGTGGCTATCTTGGCTTCTTTGTTGTAAGGACCTGTGTATCAGGCTAACACTGAAAAAAGAAAGAGGGAAAAGGAAGAGGGAGGAGAGGGGAAAGAAAACAATGAAGAGAGAGGACAGAATATTGCAACAAAACTGCTGACATCTTTTAAACCATCAGATCCATCTGTGCTTAAAACCTGCCACTCTAGTTATTTTCCATTGTATGAACATAAATTGACCTGCTGCTTTTTTGATCCAAACTATTTTAAATTGTTTCCTTATTAAGTATATTCTTAAATGTCTTGACTGATACTTCATTGTAACTGGTTGTAGTTCTCCAAACATACCATAATGTCCATGTCTCTGTCTTTTCACATGTTGATGTCTCCTGTCAGATACCCTTTCCTCCTTTATTCACCTGAAAAGCATCTATAATTCAAGTCTCAGCTCAAGTGTCATCCTTTCTGGGAAGTCAGTCCTTGATAACTTATTCCACTTCCAGTGCATTTTACATGTTCCTATACTGTAGCAATTAACTGAAAATTATTACAGACTACAACTACTCTGCATAATTTCCTTATCACAAAAATATAAGTTCTCCAATGGAAAAAGTTATAAAGAAAAAGAGAAAAAAATTGAAATTGTTTATTCAAATCAAATCAGAAATACATCCAGAGATCTATCATTCAGCATTGGCTTTTTTTAAGCCAATGAAGCTAATGACTAATAACTGTTGAGATTTTTACTCTTTCAGTATTTCCCTTAATACATTTGCTTAAGCTGATTTACATTATGTATGTAGGAGAAACAGTATGTCTTTATTTATGCTTCTTACTTTTACTTGGGTACTTACAAAGTTAACTTCTCTCATTAGCTTTCCCTATTCCCTATTCATCTCATAGCTTTCCCTATTCCCCAGAAATTTCTGGGTCACCTTAAATTATTAGCTTTAGGCACTAGAACCTCTGCTCTCAATAGAGGTCATGGAAATACATGACATTAAATTAAACATAAATTTATAAGTATTCATAGAATAACAAATATAAGAATATAATTGAAGTGTAGTATAAGACCCTGAGTCAAAAGCCTCCCATTCAAGATCTACTTTAGCTGCCTATAAGCTATAATTTTGGGATATTGATCAAATTTACTTTCAGAATATAAATTTCTTGTTCAGAAAATATGGATAATATTACAAGGATGAAATAATATTCAAAGCAAATAAGGTAAGTGAAAATCATTTGTGTATTCTAAAATGCCAGATTTATCTAACAGCAAAGAAGTCACTGTGGCCTAGACAAGAGGAGTTTCAGTGGAATGATAGGAGGAAAGCAAGATGAAATTGAATGTGGATTTAATAGAAAGTGAATAAGGGGAGACAAATACTTTAAGAGATTTGGTTTGAGAAGGAAAGAAAGGGTAAAACTGATGGGGGATGGTAACTGAAAGGAGGTTTTCCTTCTTTCTGCCTCTTAAAAAAATAGATCAATAAGGAGAGACAGTTGAAGAAGGAAAAGAGAAGAATAAATTACTATAATCGAAGATAATTCAGAAGGTGTGATATGTAGAGAAGTGGTAAAGGTAGGAGCTGTAGACAGGAAAAAAAATACCTCATAAAGAGAAGTCACAGATGGGTTCATGTGAAATTATAGAGTTGGTTAAAGGAGATTGAGGGAGTAAGTACCTATTTTTTTCTGTGAAATAGGAAGATGAAATCATCTGTTAAAAATTAAGGGGAGATGGACCGGGCGCAGTGGTGCATGCCTGTAATCCCAGCACTTGGGAAGCTGAGGCAGGAGGATCCCGAGTTCAAAGCCAGCCTCAGCAATTTAGCGAGGCCCTAAGCAACACAGCAACTCAACAGACCCTGTCTCTAAATAAAATACAAAATAGGGCTGGGGATGTGGCTCAGTGGAGTGCCCCTGGGTTCAATCCCCAGTACCAAAAAATAAAAATAAAAAAAAAAAAATAAGGGGAGATGGGGTAGTTTAGAATTTTTTTGGACAATGTGGGATATTTGAAATAATTGCTTTAAAATACAAAGAAAGAAGCCAAATATGGAAAGGGTAACAATGACCATGAATTTGCATAGTTTTGTGATTACTAATCAGATGCACAGGTTCAGTTGTGCAAAAGGGGACATTTCAACACCAACTAAGGCTGATATTTTGTTAGATGGGAGTTAATGAAAAGCAAACAGAACAAAGAAGATGAAGATACTAAAAAGAGAGTGATTGTAGAGGTTGAAATAATGAAACAGGGAGGAGTTAAAAAGTTCTGACAAAAGAGGGCTGGGGATATAGTTGGTAGAGTGTTTGCCTTATAAGCACAAGGCTCTGGGTTCAATCTCCAACATCACAAAAAAAAGAAAAAAAAAGAAAAAGAAAATAAAGTTCTGACAAGAGCTATGAAAAAGAAGTTATAAAACTTTGTGGATTAAAGTATATAAACTGGATTAATTTGTTTCTTTAAATTATGAGATAAGGATAGAAGGTTGTTTTATTTTTTAAAAGCGGAACAGGTCTGGCTGACCCCATTATCTCAGGTGTTACCATCAGAGAGGAAATGGTGGAGGAGTTAACAAACAGAGGGAAGATAATGAAATCCTAGAGCTCAGGCTGGATTACCTATATGGAAGGTAAGTAACTCAGAAGGGCGGCAGAGCTTGAGGAGGCAAGGAAAACCCTGTGAAAGATGGCATATCGTCAATGAATAAATTGGAATGTTCAGGAACTTTGGCGTTAGCAAAGTATAGTGACAAAGATTATAGCAGAATGTAAATGTTTCATTCTTTTTTTAAATTTTTTATTTTTTTAATACCAAGGATTGAACCCAGGGTCACTCAACCCCTGAGCCACATCCTCAGTCCTTTTTATTTTTTTATTTCAAGACAGGGTTGAACTGAGTTGCTTAAGGACTCACTAAGTTGCTAAGGCCATCCTTGAACTTGCTATCCTCCTACCTCAGCATCTGGAGACACTAGGATTACAGGAATGTGCCACCACACCTGGCCCATTAATCCTCTTGAGTATCAATCTTCCATACCTTTAACTGTGTGGGTATTTAAAGTTATATATAACTGTTTTTGTAGTTTGGTTTACCTGTAGTTTGAAAATTTCCACCTTTGTTATCCAATCAGAAAAGGAATATTGATTGTGTTTTATTACATCAGTGTCTACTTTTAAATTCTATGATGAGCACCCTGGATCTTTAAGTAGACAGCTTCTACACACAAGGTTGTAGATATAATAACTATTTCCAGCAGCACAGAGCCAAGAGTTCACTCTACATCTGTTGACCCTGAACCACATGGGGTGCAGGAAAATAAAGAATTAAGTAGACTTTAGGGCACAGTGCTCTTGGGAAAAAGTTTTGTTTCTTCTTAGTTCAAGAAATGAAAGAGTGACAGAGGAGCGTGAAGATGTTAACTGCTCGTGGAAGAATAATAGTCCTGAGACTTTAATTATAGAATCTTTTTTTCTGTTCCCCCATGACCACTGAAATTCAGAGGGCAGAACCCAGATCTACCATTCACTATACAGAGAAACACTTGGATTAGAGAAATAGAAAAGACTCCACATTTGCTATGTACAAAAGCCCGTTTTCCACATATGAACTACAGGAAGTCCATATGTACTAGCCAAATGCGTTCTTCCCTAGAACCTCTGAAATTAAAATAATAATAATAACAATTATTATTATTACCATTTAAAAAATTTAAAAATTCTCATAGAACAGAAAGAGAAAATGCTTTAGTAATAAAAGTTAATGTGTCAGAAGTAATTCGTGAATGTGGTGGTGGAGGGAGCAAGAAATACAGTGGTAAATTTACTACTTACACTTCAAGAGTCTGGAATTCCCCTTCAAGTTTGCACTCCAAGGTAAAAGGTAGACATAGAAAGCCTGTTGTTGGAAAGTGGAAATGTAATTATGAGGGTGTGTGGCATTTGAGGACTGGTGATGCCTACTAATCACCCACATTCAGTATGTAGAGCAGAGTGGTATCTGAAGTTGTAATTTCCAAATGATGACATGCAGAAGTTAACTAAGAAAGTTGCGGGAGTTGCCAGTAGATCATTTCCCCTACAATTGGAACCCCCAGAAATCTTTTCATAGCTCAAGTATTAGTGGGTCATTGGCACCAAGAGGAAAAATAAAAAGAGAACTGTATATTTTAATACCATTCGTTTTGCCACTCTTATTCTCACACATAAGACTTCTGAGTCATTTTACATTCTAAAGAATATAGACATTCCTGTCTTCACAACAACCTTCTGGAAATTAAACTTACAATTTAATTAATTTCATTATGGAAAGGCAAGGAGAAAACCTCCAAAGTACATTGAAACCTTAACATGGTTCAACTATAAGCCCATATTAAGTAGAAATAACACATTTTACTGAATTTACTTTGAGTTGGTGAGATTAAATTTTTCATTACCAAGTGGAATGAGACTTAAAATAAAAGTTAATTGAGTAATAGGAAAATAAATATACACTAAATTATTTGCATAGTAACTGAAAACAGAATAGATTGGATCAGGCAAGTTCAAAAGTCAGGAAAAAGATAAGCAGTAGGAAACCAGCTCAAGGAAAATGATAATATGGACACAAGAGATTACACAAAAAAGCATACACATTAAATTTAAACCAGGAAAATACAGAGTGGTAGAATTATGGTTAAATAGAATAACTCCTTATGGTTCCATAGCAGACAGGAGGTGGGAACTGGGAAGGAGATATTCAATATACTCAGAGTTTACCTAGGTTTAAATTCCATAAGAAAATTAAATCTGTGAATATTATTACTACAGTCTCTCAGAAAGGTACTAATTATGACTCGATTGAATTCAAAAGCTTAAAGAAGAGAACCAACCTTAAGACCATTAACTATTTAACTGTAAATATTCATGAAGGATCCAGAGGTTGATTGCATTTTATTAAATCTAAGGTGCAAAAATTTGCATATGTACCATCTCTGAAGTTGGAATTGTTTCTGTTATGCTCGTGGTATATGCTATAATCAATGACATGCACATTTGAATAAAATACAAAATACAGTAAAAACGTTATAATTTTATATCTCATTTTCCTTCTATTCAAATGCAGAAGTAAATAATCCTCAACTTTTTAATTCAAATCATCTGTAATCTAGTACAGAAGGCACAACTGAACAGAATACCCTAGAACAAAAGCTATATGTGGCTTCTAATGTAGCTACAATTCCAAGTTAATTGACTCATCTACAAGACCATGACCTACTTAAAATCTTGCTTATAATCAGCAAAATGTCTCAAGTCCGATTCTTTTTATTAGGAGCACTATATGTCAGTTAAAATATTCAAGAATATTAAGAACTTTTTAAAAATTAGCATAAAATAACATTATTTGTATATTTTATATTATAAACTCTAATATGAAATGTAACGATACCAATTTTAATAACTGCTTTTTATATTTTAGATTGTAAACAGAATTGCTATCTTTCATAATCATTTTGAAAACACAGACTCATACTTCTTTTTTCCTCTTAAAGGGAAAAAAATAAATAAAAACAAATTTGTAGAAACTCATCAGATAATATTAGGTAATTGTTGATACCATACTTTAAAAAAAGTATTTCTGATTTTTCTTTAATATGGTGCTGAATTATTTTCAGGTATACTAATTAGGATTTCATGTTTATCTTTGGAGGTGAAATTACATACAATAAAGGATAATTGTTCTTTTCAGTGTTTTGTTTAGCCTTTATTATATATATTATTATATTTATATTTATTAGATATATATATGTATACATATTTTTACACTATCAGAGGCATTCTAAAATCATGAAATAAACATTTCAAATATTTTATACTTTGAAACAGTTAGAATTGAATTTAGGAGAAGTTGAGAGAACTATCTGATCTACCATTCAAAATACAGTCCAAGCAGTTTAGCAAAGTTGTTGGGAAGACACTGGCTTAAGAAAACCATCCGGGGACTCTCCCAGATCTTTTGTAGCAACTAAGTCACTGTCCCAGAGCAGCCTGTGTGAGGGGCAGCCTGGTATGAACATGGTGATTGATTTTGAAGTGCAGAACATTGAATATTCAATTATACTCTGTAGTCCACTTCAATCACATGCATTCTTATAGCCACTACAATAACCACATTTAAAATTACTTCATATGCCTCAATTTTCTCTTCTGTAGAGTAAAAATAGTAATTTCTTCCTAGTCTTGTTCTCAGGATTAAACAGTGCACAATTAAAAAAACAAAACAAAACAAACCTGACACAAAGTAAGTGCTATAAACCTGCCTGTTAATATGAAATGAAATAGAACAATAACAGAATGTGTGACAGACATCATTGCCCTGTGTACATGTATGAATGCACAGATGGTGTGACTCTACTTTGGTGTGACACAGAGAAACAATAGCTGTACTCCATTTGTGTTCAATGAATCAAAATTAAATAAATTTAAAAAAAAAAAGAAATAGAATAAAACCACACAAACTGTTCTGGGGATAGTCCCAAGGTATTCTATCTCCAAGTACAAAGGTTTTTCATTCATGTGGAGAACATATTAGTTTTTACAGTTGTTAGTATAAATTTCTTTTTGGAAGGAGGCAGCTGAATCACCAGAGAACTAGTTGCCACATGTGTTTTAACAGCAGCATGTTTTTGTAGAGAGATATGCTTTCTATTGTTCATGTTTTCTGAAGGAAATTTATGCTTGTTCAGTATTACATTAATGTTGTGGTCATCAACGTTCTGTGAAAGATTGATATGATTCACTAAGAAAATTTTTCTAAGTAGGCCTCCAGTCTGGATTTGTAAAAAGCTGCTATGTAGAAGATTCACATGTATACACTCTTCTCACACAGAAAATGTTACCAGCCATGGCAGGTGACCCATTAGGAGATCTGGCATCCATTTGAACCAGGAACAGAGAGAAGATTGATTGCTATTTATGGAGAATCCTGAAGCCTCTCTGATACAAATGGGACCCAAATGTAGGTCTCTACATATAGACCCTGAGGTATTCCTCAACACCACTAGAGACTGGCCAAGAATTGCCACTCTGCAATTCAATATAAAGCAGAACAAGGTAATTGTACATTTCCTCACCTGTTTCCTAAACAGTATCTATTACACTCTGTGATCATTCAAGTTTCTGCTTTCTCATGGGCATTAATATTGTACAAAAACATCACTAGAAATGTTGCTGTGATAATTTTTAAATGGCCATAAATTAGATGACAGGATGTCTGGATTTAAAATATTGCTCATTCTTGCTTTTTTCTTCAACAAAAGTAAATCATTCCAATTTTACATCAACTAGAACTGGTACTTTTTCATTATATAATTACTATGATTATAATGATGTTCAATATTTAAGGTAATCACTTTAGAAATTCAACTTTTAATTATTTTAATGTTATTCATTATCACTCCTCAATGTAACTGGTCATTTACTATAGTGTTTACTAAAAGAACTTACCACTGGATTTAAATATAGAGGTAGATACGAGGTTAAATCTGTAAGTATAAATACAAAATTGCAGGTGCTTTGCATTTTAATGTTAAAGTATGAACGTATTTTACTAGAAGAGGAAAACCAAAACATTTTCAAAGAATAAGTAGCTTCCACTGAAGATGAGATTATTTATTTCCTTTGAGAAATCTCTTTACTATGTTGTACCTCTACAGTAAATTAATTGGAATCTCTTCTAATATCCTGATGATTTATAATATTTCTTTTCTGAAACATTTTTAATTCCCTATATTAATGCTAATCCTTAATAAGAATGAGCAAACATATTTGAAATTTTATTTCCCAGTATTTGTATCTCATGGTCGTACAGCAAGAACTAGAATCATGGAGCTGCATATAGTGATGATCCTTTTAATAATGTAGATTATTTCTACTAATTTATCTTTTAACTCTGTAAATCACTTTTATAACTTTTATTCTTTGGACTATACGATTTTTGTAATAATTTCTGTAATTGGTGTTTCATCTTTTTTCCTTTCTACTATACTATGAATTAATGGACTTGAAGTTTATTTCCTCATTCTTACAACTGCTTAAAAGAAAATCTGAGTCAAAATGAGAACAAATACATCGTGTTTAATACTGCATTTTTGGAGTGATGTTTTCTCATTCATTGAGAATGATATTTGAAAAAGTTTTAATTCACTAATACTGTTCTCTCTTTAAGGATAAATTTATTATTCTGTGAAAACTGTATGTATTTAAAATTTACAATCATTTTTTCTAGACTATGTAGAATATAAATTACTTAAATATGAATTATAATAATTGAAGTTAGAATTGATAAAAGTAATTTAACTACCAAAAATGTTATCAGCATCTGGCATTTGGTAAATACGGTTAAGTTCTGGGCTTATCCAAATTTCCTGGGAATAAAAATAAAACGTGACATATGTCAGTTTTTAAAAAATTTCTTATAAAAGGACGCAGGATTTTGCTGATGTATAAGTATATTATATGCATTATTTTTAAAGGGATTTATGTAAATTAGTCATTAAACAAATATTAGCCAAAGATTTAATAAGAAAGCTTATGAAGACCTTGCTCTGTAAGGTGGGCTTATTTTTTCTTTTGTTTTGTTTTGTCCCTGTTAGGTACCAAATTATAACCTTAAAAATTTAGTTCACCTACTCTAATAATACTTTTATAAAAGCATCTGTAAAAAATATTATACTATGGATTCGAAGTATTAATTAGGGATGATTAAACCCAGAATGCTAAATACTTTTTTCTAAAAAAATGACATACATTTATCTAAAATCTATCCTAGAAACATTTATACTGCTAAATATGTAAGAATCTGATAATGTATTTGACTCCTGAAAGGAATTGAGATGGTTTACTCAACATAACTAAGATAAATAGCTTCACAAAGTCTCTTTTGATTTACATTATGTCTACATAAATCAGAATTTTTATGCAGAGCAAGTCTCTGGATGAGTAGCATTATTAGATGAAAGGTAAACAGGATCACTCCTCAAGCCTTATTAATATGCTACTTTCTTCATTCATTTCCTCTTTGTTTTCCCCTATGGTGTAGGGATTGAACCCAGGGGTATTTTACCACTGAGCTACATCCCAAGACCTCTTCAAGTTCCTGGGATAATAGGCAAATACCACCCCACCTGGTCATTCTCTTCTTAACCATTACTGTAGAGCATATTACATTATATTCGTGGAGTTATTAAATATATTGGAGAAGCCAAAGAAAAATTTTCAAGTATAGTGTATACTTGGAACCCCCAACAAACATGGAAACATTTCAGGAAGAAGAAAAAACAATATGGCCCATAAATGATTGTGTTATGTAATGGAAGAACTTCAGTAGTGGAGAATAGAAGATTCCTAAAGAGAATCTTTATAGACTTCTGTATGGATATGGTTTCTGAATATAACCACCCATGTAGCCTTTCTACTAAAGTATTTATGCATACATAGAAAAATTATCAAAATATATATCAAAAAAATAAAGCACAATCTAATATTAAATATGAGATACTTAGCCAATAAACAGAACACAGAGAGAAATGGATATAGACTTTAAAAAGAAAGAATCTGTATCATTGGAAAGCCAATCTTGGACAGGGAGGCTACATGAAAATTTAATAAGAAGGCATTGTATAGTTCATTAGTTCCTTAATTTTTATTCCTGAAATCAGAAGCTAAGGTTGATGCCATTGAAGAAATTGGGCAGCAATTCCTCTATTCCCAAATGGTGACTGCTCTTCCAGTATCAGATGAATTGCTCAGAATACCTAATATCCTACCATGTTTCCATGTTCTTTCAGGAATAAAAACTCGAAGGAGATAAATAAACTCCACTGATCTCATTTTGTACTTTACATTTTCCAGAGAATCCTGTTACTCCCTATCCAACTTGACAACATAGCATCACCTAACACTTTTTGAACATGTCCTCTTTTGAAAAACTACTCCCAACTTCCATAATATCACACTTTACTGTGTATTCCTTGATCCTCTTAATTAATGAAATATCACTAATGTCTCCTTTTTGATAGGCTCTATGTTAAATTATAAATAAAATTAAACATAGGTAAGCAAGTAGCTTTATGCTAATGGCTGGCTGTCTAGATGACTCAATGCCACATAAACATGAAGGGTTGGTCTCCTCATCACTGTTTTTCCTACTTTACTGTAAGATACAGCCATTAATTCTTTCTTTCATTCAACTGTATGCTGTAGGAAAAGGAAGCAGATTTTTTTAACAAATAATAATAAGCAAAGTTATTTTGTGATTGATAACAGGTATGATATGGGATGGAATGGGTAAGATATGAAGAAAGTAGAAAATTGTTAAATAAGGTATCAATAGTAAGTGACTGTTGTGCCAAAAATGAGTTAAAGAGGTGGCGATGAGGTTATTTGAGTGTTCCATGGATTAAGAGAAAAACCTAGAATGTCCCCCAAGGACTTAGGAACCTATAGCAACAGAACTGTGTCTCTGAAGAAATAATGAGGTAAAGAGAGAAGGAAATATAATGTATGAGATAAAAAAAAGGCATTAAGTGACTATATGAACAAGGGTCATGTGGACCATGGTACTCCCCCCAGCCCCTGGGATTTAACCACTGATCCACATTCCAAGCCCTTTTTATTTTGAGGCTCTTGCTAAATTGCTAAGGCTGGCTTTGAACTTTCAATACTCCTGCCTTAGCCTCCTGAGCTGCTGGGATTACAAGCATGTGCCACCATGCCCAGGAGTCTTTTCAATTCCTTGATGGTATCATGTGAAACAGAAGTTCTTAATTTTGAACAAATCACAAAGTTTATTTTTTCTTTTGCTATTTGTGATTTAGGCTTCATATCTAAGATGGTTTGTATAATCCAAGGTCACAGAGCCTTATCTGTACATTTTTTCCTAAGAGTTTTATAACTTTATCTGTCCCATTTTTATCTATAGTATTAATTTTAAGTAAATTCTTATATATGGAGTGAGAGATTCAATTTCATTCTTTTACATATGGCTATCCAATTGCCCAGCATCGTTTGTTGAAAAGATCATATTCTTTCCCTATTGAGTTGTCTTAAGACCACTGTCAAAACAAATGGATTATACATGTGAGGAATTCTCAGATTTATTCCATTGATCTATATATCTAAGGTTATGCCAAGCCCACACTTGTTTTGAGTACTGTTCTAAAATCGGGAAGTGTGAGTCCTCCGAACTTGTGCTTTTTAATGATTCACTATTCTGAATCACTTGAATTTCTATCCTAATTTTAGAATCAGTTTGTCTATTTCTGAAAAGAACACAACTGGAAATTTAAAAAAAAATAGTATCTAATATGTAGATAAATTTACAGAGTATTACCACCGCTACTACTCTAACAATATTAAATTTTAATCCATGACCATAAAATGTCTTTTCATTTATTGGATCTTCTTCAATTTCATTTTTGTTTTTTGTTACCAGAGATTGAACACAAGGGCACTTAACCAATGAGCCACATCCCCATCCCAATTGTAGTTTTTAATTTTGAGACAGGGTCTCAGTAAGTTCCTGAGAGCCTCGCTAAATTGCTGAGGCTGGCTTTGAACCTGTGATACTCTTGCCTCAGCCTCCTGAGCCACTGGGATTACAGGAACACTACCATGCCTGGCATAATTTCAATAATTTGTGTAATTTTCAGAGCATAAGTTTTGCATTTTTTAAAAAAATTTAGACTTGAATACTTTACCCTTTTCTATGCAATTTTAAATGAAAACATTTTATTAATTTCACTTTTCTATTATTCATTGCCAGTGTATAGAAATGCAACTGATTCTTGTATATTGATCTTTGTAACATGAATGAACTCATTTATACCTTCTAATCTATGAGGTAGTTTAAAAAACTAGTTTGTTGGGGAAATATAGCAGGATTTCTGGACTCTACTGAGTGCTCAAATAGATTTTGGGGTCATGCATTATGAGAAAATAGAATGAGCAATGTGAAAGGTTTTTCTCCATTTGAGTTCAGTTGAATATGCAGAGAATGTTACAAAAGTGTGCTAAATGTTTGACAGTTGGATGAAATGAATAGAAAATTATGGGAAAAAAAATCTTAAGACTACTTGAAAAACTAAATATATCAAAACCACAAAGAATTAAAAAGAAATTGCTTATCTCTCACAAATGCTTGTGCAACTCCATGAATAGCAATTCAAACCCAAACAGAGCAATCATTTACTTTTATGTCTGTAAGGTCTTTGAGGATAAAACCCAAACATTTACCACTAATTGTCAACATCATACAAAGTACTCACCTGTCAGTGGCTTTCTATAAATGTATATTTAATGAATAATGAATGAATGGTGAATTTGTTAGAATAAATTAAGTAAAATTGTGCTTGAATGCAGTTACTGCTTGGATGATATAATTAGGTATTGTTCATTTAAGTAGTGCTTCTCAATGTTCTCTGCACAATAGAATCAGCTTAGATTTTAAAACACACTAATGCTCTGGCTCTCCTACAGAATTTTTGATTCAGTTGGTTTTGGGTGACCTATGAACTGGAGTATTTTTAAATCTCTCAGGAAGATTATCATATGCAACAAATATTGAGGACCACTGACCATTAGCCTCTGCCAACTCCAGTGTTTATCATTAAAATTTACATAACATGATATTAATTATCAGTGTTAACTATTTTTTATCCCCATAGTCATCCGTTTGCCTACATTTAAATATACAACTTATTTTTACCAAAAGAAGATATATATGGTGGACATAACAGAATGCCTGACATATTGCAGGATATCAGTACCATTTTATTTACTTGGAACTTTATGTTTCAGGTTGCTACACAACAGTACAAAATTTTTTATGTACAAATTAAAAATAAGTGTTTCTATAATATGGTTCTTCTTCATACTCTTTTCTTTGAAAAATGTTACATGGTATAGAAGAATTATACTCCATAAAGAGTATCAGGCAGCTTTTGAGGGACCCAGATCTCTTTAAGAAACTGAAAACCATGGAATACAGAAATTTGTGGTTATGGTTCCTGAGTCCATACATTCATAAATCTTCTCAAAATCCATGGATCCTGACTAGTATAGACTCTGTATACTAGAAGAAATGATAAGATTTATTATAAAGCATGAAGCTCATTTTCTGAATTATTAATATAATGCATAAATGGAAAAAATTAAAAATTTCTGTGACAATACTTAAGTTTAATTACAAACAGATACAAAGTTATTACTACTTGTTATTTCATTACTCTTCTTGGCAAAATCCTTACCTGTGTAGTCTTGGTTAGATAGCATTACTCTCATTAAACAACAGAAGACAGTTAAAAACTGTTTAGGTGATCAGAGCAATTTTGTCCCCAACTCCTGCCGCTTTTCCATAAAAAATCTAACATTTACTATGCTGAGAATCTAAAATGCTGCATGAACTTTAAAAGTCACCATTTATCAGATTATTCAGGGAAAACTCCATAAAATTTGTAAAATATTTAATTTTAGTAGGTTCTTTTTGTGAATTATTGGTTAGTCACTAAACTGGAAATGACATAAATGTTTTTCATACTGCTCAGTTTTAGAAGAATTCTGCTTGATTACCACACTAAAATGACTATTTCCTGGCTCATCTTTAAATCTTTTCTATTCTTGCTGGATCTAATTTAAGTTTAAAACCCATGGGCTACATGAAATCTTAAAACTGTACTGACATTTCTATAATGGCACAACACAAGGAACTAGTGATTACCTTCTTTTATGGAATTGGATCAAAAAGTAGCAATATTCCTTGCTTCATTCATACTACATAAATAGTAGGTTATATACTTCCCCCAGTGGGATCACTTCTTGTAATTTTTGTAATATCACTTTGACAACTTTGTCAGATTTCCTTTAAGAAAAGGGAGGACAGATCAGAGAGTAAAAGAAACAAATGACAAGATGACTTCGTATATCTCCTATAGGAGATGTCTTTTCTAGATTGTTTTATTAGAGGGTTTTCTCAAATTTAATATGACAGGATAAATTCATATGAACTGGTGTCACCAATCATATTACCAGTAACATGTCATATTCTAGAGGATGGATGACTTACTAGGCGAACTAGAGCATGCATTTTTTTTACATCCAGTTTTCTCCTGATGAATAGAGTTGTGCAAAATAATCCTGTATTGACTCAATTATTACAGGTTTTATTCTCATTTTTCCATATCAAGTACCTCAGGTAAATTGACTGGATATACAGATGTTGTGAGTTCCCTCCCTTTAGATTCTGTTACTAGGTTATCTTCCTGATGCAACCAACGTATTTCCTAATTTGATCCAGAAAACCATTTATTATCTGTAAATATGAGCAGTGTCCTACTTTAAAGCCATGAGCTATAAAGAATGAGAAAAGAACTATTGTGGGTAACACGCATCAAATACGATCCCATAGATAATATTATAAAATTGTGAAATGTTTTTTCTTACTCTTTCAAAATAAATCTTAACCTTACCAATATTAAAATATCATTCCTGCAACATACTTTCAACTGAAATATTTTACCATAGATAAATGGACATGCATTTGATATCACATTTTTACCTTCCACAAGGAAAGCATTGTATTTTATGTATATAACTAGATATATAATCATTTCTTATAGAATATGACACTATGAAACACAATAGTGTCATATTCTAATATTTTAAAGAATTCCTGTTGCAATAAACAAGGCTGGAAAAGAAACAGCATTAATTTAGTTGTGAGCTTTACCATGACTCAGTTATATCCATTTTGACAAAAGTTTGTTGAATTTGTACTATGTGCCATGCATTACTCACCTAAATAAGATATATATATGCCTTGGGAATTTATAGTATTCATTTTTTTTTCTTTTTTGCGGTACTGAGGATTGAATCCAGGACCTTGTACTTGCGAGGGCATATTATTCTTTTTTCTTTTTTTATTTATTTTGATTCATTGAACACAAATGGAGTACAGATATTGTTTCTCTGGTTGTACACAAAGTAGAGTCACACCATCTGTGCTTTCATACATGTACACAGGGCAATGATGTCTGTCACACATTCTGTTAATATTACCCCTCCACCCCTACCCCACCCCTCCCTTTCCTCTATGCTATCTATTCTTCCTCCATTCTTGCCTCCTTTCTGCCCGCATTATGCATCATCATTCACTTATCAAAGACATCATTCGGCCTTTGGATTTTTGGGATTGGCTCATCTCACTTAGCATAACCGTCTCCAACATCATCCATTTACCTGCAAATGCCATAATTTTATTCTTCTTTATGGCTGAGTAATATTCCATTGTGTATATATACACCACAGTTTCTTTATCCATTCATCTATTGAAGGGCATCTAGGCTGGTCCCACAACCTAGCTATTGTGAATTGGGCAGCTATGAACATTGATGTGGCTGTATCACTATAGTAATCTGATTTTAAGTCCTTTCGGTATAGGCCAAGGAGTGGGATAGCTGGGTCAAATGGTGGATCCATTCCAAGTTTTCTAAGGAATCTCCACACTGCTTTCCAGAGTGGCTGCACCAACTTGCAATCCCACCAGCAATGTATGAGTGTACCCTTTTCCCCATATCCTCACCAACACCTGTTGTTGCCTGCATTCTTAATAAAAGACGTTCTAATTGGGGTAAGATGAAATCTTAGGGTAGTTTTGATTTTCATTTCTCTTATAACTAGGGATGTTGAACATTTTTTCAAAAATCTGTTGATTGTTTTTGAAGAGCTTCCTCTGTAAAGTGGTGTAAAGATTTAAGTGCTTTATAGATTCTGGAGATTCTCTATCTGAAGTGTGTGTGGCAAGGATTTTCTCCCACTCTGAAGGCTCCCATATTATTCTTAAAGTCAACCATTTGGTGGATAGAATAAAAAGAAGAAAGCTTTTCTGCTACTTTAATTGCAGTCAGGATTCTGTTCCATGCTTTCGAAATGTAGAAATAGAGTGACAGGATTGGTGTCCTCAACTTTTGAAGCAACAAAGATTCATGTTCACTCCACAATCCACACAACTGTCATTTTTGCTTAAAATCACCTTCCCTACAATTCACTCTTTTTAACTGAAATTATATACCTATGTTTTTCACTAGATTGTGAACATTAAAAATAGGAACTACTCTTCAACACAGTTAGATCTTCTTGAAAACTTAATACTGTTTTTTCCTCATGTTTATTTTCATTTTCAAAATGACATAAAACTGTTATGTATCAAATAAAGTTTATAATAAGATAATAATTAAGGCTCCTAATTACACTATGTGAAGGTATCAGGGTTCTGATGCTCCATTTATCTAGTTATTTAAACGTAAAAACAGAATGAAAATATTGTGAAGGTGTTAAGATGCAGAAACTAAATAATTGTTAGCAAATTAGTAAGAACAGAAACAATTTTTGGTAAATTGCCGTATTTTCAACCTTAATTGTAACATTTTACTTGGATATATAAAGTAATAAATACCAAATATCCAAAAAAATTAACCACCTAGTGTCAAACTTTGCAACATTGACATGGTCTGAGCATGAATGAAACTTACAGAGAAGTTTACTAAAGTCCTATCCACAGTTGCACATGTTAGTGGAACACATAGTAAAAAAATGGTTTTATCCCTCACCCTATGTCTTGATTATGTCATGTACAAAATGGACATAACTACTTTCCCAACCCCAGCTACTCAAATTGACTTCATAAAATCTGACAACTTCTTTAAAGGAAAAAAGATATTTAAGTATTTTTTTCAGTACATAACTAAAATAAATTCCCATGATATTAAGAGATTTGTTTTTCTTTAATGATAGACTACTTAAATTAGACCAACTATTTTTCTGGGCAAAAACGTTTTAAATTTTCAAATGTATAAAATAACAATAGAATAGAAGCCATACGATGAAGAATGTAAGACATTTATAAGGAGAAGGACAGCATCTCAGAGAGGTAAACCATGAAACTGGAGTACCCTGCTTTCTGCAAACTGAAGAGGAACAGCTTTAGAGACTGAAATGCTAGGAAGGAAAGGGATAATTTAATATGCTAACATGCTTAGGAGTTGAAGAAGTAGAATCCAAGGACTCATTAAAAGGTTCTTGATGAACTTTCTTGCTTTAAACTGAACTACCCAAGGACTACAGTTTAGGTATAAATCTGAACAACAAATGGGAGCAGCCACCAGGACTTAAACTCAGCTTCAAATGAGCTCCATATCTACTATTAATTGACGCAGTTCTGGGTGGTTATTGCCCATTATTGATTGACAAAATCAAGTAAAAATCCTCCTTAGAGAAATAATATCATGACAGAAAGCAAAATATTTCCATAAATATTATTTCAAATAAAATTTCCAATAGACTATTTGAAATCTAAGTAGATGAAATAAATCAACAAAACCAAGAGAAACAACAGAAAAGAAACAGACTTATAGGCACTATGGACACTGGAGTTACTAGTTACAAGGTTAAAAAATAAATGTTATAAATGGATTGTAATTTAAATTTTCTTTTTCATGTAGTTTGAAAATCTTGTCTTATAAATAAGGTATTTAGTTTATCTACATTTAATATTGTTACTTAAATGTTCCAGCTCAAATCTACCATTTTATTAAGTGATTTCTCCTTGTTCCATCTATGCTCTTTTTTCCTCATGTTTCCTATCTCTTCTAGCAATTATTGTGTAAATTTTACTGTTTCACTTTTCTTATTACTAGATTGAAAATTAAATGTTCTCTAAATTTTATACTGCTCCCTTCTCTCCATTCCTATGTTCATTTAGGCATACATAATATTCTCTCAAGTTTAGTTTATATATAAGTCATTTCTGTATATGCACATATTATTATTATTATTGAAAGTGAATTTTAAAGAATATTTATAGGTTGGAAGGAAAGGAAAAAATGAAACAATATAATGCACACAACTACTCCCCAAAAGGCAAGATATAGCATACATGAAACAAAAAGATCACTTAAACAGCATAAGTTTAAATTGCAACATGTGAGTAAAAATTTTAAATGTAAATGAACTAAGTGCTCCAATTATAAAATAGGATTATCAGATTGGATAAAGCAAAACCTCAATTATATTTTGTCTATGAGAGATACTTCTAAATACATGGATTCAGAAGCATTTTAGGAAAAGATGGAAAAATATATTGCATGGAAAATCTTACACCACTATAAATCCTGATTATACTCTCAACATAGACTTTAAGGCAAAATACATCACTAGAGATTAAGAGAGACAGTTCATTTGTTATACAGGTTCAATTCAGTAGTAATATGGAACCATTCTAACTTTAGAAGGGTATAACTTCAAGATATATAATAAGGAAATGAATAGATCTAACAAGGGAAATAGAAATATATATAATATTGGAGAAAAATAATTTACACAACCATTCTCAGTGGCTGCGACTGAGTATGCAATATGTAAGGTATAGTAGAGGTGTACTGATACATATTCAATAACTAGCCTGAGAATAAAAATTCCTGATTTATGGTATTTGCTCATTTCTATGTTCCCAATTCTATAACCATGGCTACCAACATGGAACTGATCCAGAGTTAGGAAGAAATAGGCTCAAAAGGCTCAGGAAATCTAGTTTGAGCTAATGGATATATCAAGCTGGAACAAAAAGATTAGCAAACTCACCTAATAGACACCTACAGGATATTACCCCTACTAAGTTATTAAACCTCTTTCTATAATAATCAACGTTTATAACAACTTAACTGCTTGGCAATAAAATATAAGGGATGGAAATCACATAAAGAACACCTATAATCACAATTCAGAAATTGATTTTTAAAGGCAATTAGAAAATTCCAAAAGATTTGAAACTAATAACTCGTTAATTAAAAAAATCATTATAGAACTTTTTAAAAAGTATTTTGGATGAATACTAGTGAAAATAATAAATCAAAACATGTAGAATACAACTTAAGTTATGCTTAAAAGGAAATATATACCACAGAATGTATATATTAAAAATGATAATCAATGAGCTAAGAATCCATCTCAATAAGTTAGATTAAGAAAAATATACTAAAGATTATAATAAGTAAATTACATAGATAAAAGAAGTAGAACAGTAAAGATAAAAAAGAAATTAAATGGAGGAGATTTAACAAAGCCAATGTAAAACCACTAAGAAATTGGGAAGAGAATGCTTATATGAGAAAAATGATTGACTGAACTCCTACCTCACAAAGGAAGATTTGATCTATTGTACATTGTACAAAATTTTCACCACTCTGCTCTGTTGAACTAACAAAAAATCTTACTATGGAGCTTGCTTTGGCCAGTGCAATGTGGGTGAAAGTGACATGAGCCACTTCTGAGCAAAAGAGTTACCCATGGGACATAGCTGTTATGTTCTTCTTAGCATAACCTAAGCATTTCCCAGAAAGGGGCTTCTGAATTAGCTGCACTCTCAGTACAGGGAGAATCACAGCCTACTCAAGATGACAAAGTACCAAGTATGAAAAACAAACCACTGTCATTATAAGTCACAGAGTATTCTGTTCTTCACATTCTTATTTATTTCTTTACCTTCTCTGTTATTTTCCTTCTTTTTCATTTTGCTTATTCTCTTCCATTCCCCCATCTCCCTTTCTCTTCTTTTATTAAGCAACATCTCACACTTCATTAAACTCACCTGATGATATCCAAATAAAAATAATTTAGTAGAATGGTAACTGGAATCATGGACTATTATTAAGTTTTCACTTTAATGCATGAATTCGAAAAGAATAACTATGTGGAAGAATCTCGCAAAGATAATCTTAAGCCAGACATGCAGCACAACAGATTCTGAATGATCATATTTATGTAAAACATAAAAGAAAGTAGGAAAAATAAACAGGAGTATTTAGGGACAACTTCTTAGTTAAGCCACAAATAAAATCAGGAAAGTGACTATGGATGCTGAGGTCCATACATTCACAGATCTCAAAGTCTACGAACCTGGATTAAAAAACCCAGCAGGAAATTATTGGAATATTTTAAGGCAAAAAAAATCTTCTAAAGCAAATTGGTAAAGAGATTTGAACAATGAAAATACATTGAAGTTAGAAAAAAATATAGTCATTAACATTTTGTAACTTCATTACTGTTCATTTGGAATATTTTCAATGCTTATTTATTAATTTAGAAATAGTTGCCATGGCTGAGTCTAAGTAATCTCACCAGTCTCAGGAACTGGACCACTTTGTGATCTGTCCCAGGTCATTCAGACTCACAGATCATGTAATAGTTCTGAAAGACACAGAATGCCTGACTAATTAAAATGAAGGATAAAACAAACAAATAATGACAATAAAATAACAGCACCAATTATGAAAATAAAACAAACCACAAATGTCAAAGTGAACACAAAAAATATGGAAAATATCATGTAAATATTTTGACAATATACTTGAAAACTTGGAATACAGATTTTTTCCTATTTACCACAAAAGAGCACATAAGATTAAAAGACTAAAAACTAAAAAAATAGTTAAGATATATGACAAAGTGTTTAGAAGAAAGAGACAAATACAACTCAGATAGCCACAGGCAAAATCATTTTCCTTTAGGTATATTGTATGTAACTTTCTCTTTGAAGAAATTCTCATAGGGACTGAAAACAAGTGTTTTTTTTTTGTTTTAAGCTAATCTGAGCAAATGTTATTTCTTTTTGAAACTTTAAATATTATCAATAATGGAAGAATGGGATGTGTTCAACTAATAACATTTGTCCTTAGATTACAAAATGTTAGAATAATAAGGCCCTTAGTTCAAATTCTGCCTTAAGAATTTATTAGATGTGTTGTCCTGGGAAAATAACTACATATTTTTGAGCTTAACTTTCTTCTCCAAATGGAAATAATACATTCCAAATTATGAATAATGCAACATCACATTACAGGTGAATATGTACCACTAAGAAAATAAAACTATTTACAAGATACTGTCAAGTATAAGATTCATGGTTATTTCAGAGGTGATAAAATTTTAAATTGTAAAATCTATAAAGTATAGTAATAAAATGAGGCATGGATACAAAATAAAGAAATCCATGTTAAAATGACTCATGAACTAAATCAATAGGATATTAATTCTAAACCATAATCTAGTATTTTCATATATACTATCATAGGTTGTTCTCCAGTTTGCTTTAAATGTGAACATTATGTCTCCCCTGAGAAATGATAAAGCATTTTCATTTGCTTTATCATCTATACCAGAATACCTGGCAATACCAAAAATATTACATTTTCAGGGAATGTAATATTTTTGGTATTGCCAGGTATTCTTGTATAGAATAATGCTAGGTATTCTATACCTAGAATAAAATTATAACAAATAGGTACCATTTGTTCATGTTTCAGATTTTGTGGAAAAAGCTCAAAGGACTGTAATGTTTACCTAAACCTTACTACTTGAATAGCTCCTATCAAGAAGAAGATAAAAACGTTGCCACACAATTTCACATTCAATGGAGGCATTACAAATAAACACTAACCATATTATAGCACTAATGTCTATTTCTATCTTGTATTTGGGGGAGAACCTATCTAGTATGTTTTAGCATTGAGATATAGTTCTCCATAGGTTTTATGTGTTTCTGCTAATCTAGCAAAATGAGGCACTAACTGCTTTCTTTTTCTATACTCTGTTTCTTAAGAATGTTTGCATGGAAAAAAGTACTGAAAGACAGAAATACTGTCCTCCTCCTTAGGAAAGGGCAGGATTTCTTAAAGCCTTAGAAGATATAATATCTCTTTCCCTCCAGAGCAAAGAAAAGGCATCTCATCTGACTGACCCATATGATAAATATAATGTCTCTCTAATGGTTAATTTTGTGTCAACTTAACTAGACTAAGGGATGCCCCAGTAGCTGGTAAAATATTATTTATGGATGTACCTTTGGCAGTGTTTCTGAAAGAAATTAACATTTAAGTTGGTAAACTAAATAAAGAAAAACAAAGAAGATCTGCTCTCACCAAGGTGAATGGTTATTATCCAATGCATTAAAAGCCCAAATACAACAAAGGACAGAAGAAGGATGGATATTCTCTCTCTTTTCCTACTAGGACATTCATATTCCCCTCGCTGACCTCAGTCATTAGAGTGTCTGGTTTGGGGTCTCTAGGAATTACAGCAACAGTCCTAGGGTTATCAGATCTTTGGACTAATTCCATGAGTTTTTCTATTCTGCAGCTTGCTGTCTTGGCCTTCATAATTGTGTTAGTCAATTCCCACAGTTACCCTCTGAAATAGAGTAAAATTTTTGAATTTTTACAGTTTTTGAAAAATTTATTTCTCCAATTTTTGCAATGAATTTGTTGTGATTTATGATATAATAATATTTCGACAACAAAGAAAATTGCACTAATTAGGCAATTAAAATCATACCTTGGAAACATAGGCTCCAAGGAGAGATTTGGAAAGTTTGATCTGTAAGACTTTTTAGAAAAAGAGGTTATTGTATTCTTTTAGTAATAATTAGAATATAGGTCTAGAGGAAGGGCTTACAGTAAAGGAAGTTTAAAAACCTATTCTGGCCCGAAGAAAATAGAATTTGAAATGAGGCCCTCACTGATATTCCAAGGTAATAAAGTAGAAAAAATATGAACATTATATGAATACCATGGCAACATGGAATTTGTACATTTCCTTATCCAAACTGTCCATAGACATTGATAATTATTGTTTCAGAAAAATTGCCCAAAGAAAATTTCTAAAGTTAGCTCATGCATCATGTCACTCGATAATTTTGGGTCAGTTCAAAAAAGTGTCTAATTTGCTACATAAAATAACGGAAAAAGAGATATGACTCTCTGCAGGCATCTGAAATTGTTGACTTTTGTTTTATGTTTGTTTTTGTGGATATAGCATCTAAAAAGAGCATTTGGAATATTTAATTATCAACATTTTCTATATTATGTTTAAGAACAAATCCCTACATAGGTGTATATAAAGTATGAATCACTACATCTACACTTTTATATCTTTGAGACAAAGTAATATAATATTAAAGCACTTCACCTTTTCAATTTTTTCTGATAAAATAATCTATGATCTTGTTCATTATGCAAATATTTTGATTATAATGATAATATCAATTACTGCATCAGTGACCTAGATAATTAATGGGTTAAAGTAATATCACTTTAGAGAATTGCAAAACAAAACAATAATAAATCTCAAAATAAGAGAAAAATGTAAATATTTTTCAGAAGTAATTTATTCTAAAGTATTAAAGATTTTTGTTTAATTTTATTTTTGACTCATCCCCAAAGCATTACTCTTCCCAATCTATTAATCATGGTTATTTGGTATGATGATTTTAAAATATTAAAAGAATAATTAAAATTATTTTAACCTTTATTGGTTAGAATAATAAAACCATAGTAAATAGTCGCAAGTCAGTGAAATCAAAATAATTAAAAAGTCATCAGTCATCAAGCATTTAAACTGAAAGTTGTCAATTAGTCTGTTAACCTGAGTTATCTTCCAAAGATTCATAATGCAATATATTTGTGTTAATATGACTGGTTCAATCACTGAAAAATTTTGAGCAATTTAAGATCATAGATTGACAGATAAAGATTGATCATCACATATATATTATTTAGAGATTACAAGTATTTCCCTAAGTCTTTCTCATAGAAAAGAATTTCACTTGAAATAGTTTTATTCAACTTATATACAAATTAAATTGCCATGTAAAATGATTTATCAAAGGAACACAATGGAACTAGAAACAAATAGCACTTTCATTGTCTTCACTGAAAAGCAAGGTTATACATAGTACACTACTGAAATGATTCATAAAACAAAATATTCTAAAGAACTAAAATTAACCAGATTTTTTTTGTAATTCTACCATGGAGTCCTGAGGTTTATATCCTTTCCCCTTAACAGTGAGCAGGTTCTTTGTCTGCCCAATAATGAATGTGATGATGCAAGGGTTTCTAATCCCAGACCTTAAGCAACTAGTAGTGTCCACTTACTGTCTCTTGAACCTCTCACTTTTGGAACCAGCTGCCTTCCTGAAGAGAGAGAGATAAAGAGAACACATCCCTAATTTAAAAATACACAAACCAAAATGCTCTAAAATCCAAGCTTTCTTTCTTTCTTTTCTTTTTTCTTTTATGAGCATCAACATGACAAAACAGGTGGAAAATTCCACATCTGATCTCATGAGATTGGATCAAGTAAAATACAGTTTATACCAAAATTATTGTACAGAATGAACTTCAGGCTATATGTAAAATGTATATATGAAACTCAAATGAATTTTGTAGTTAGACTTGGGCTCTATCCCCAAGATATCTCATTATGTACATGAAAATACTCCAAAATTCAAAATATACCAAATTTGAAATATATCTGGTTCTAAAAATTTTGGATAAGTAACACTTGATGATTGTGTGTGTATACAAATCCCCATACACATATAAACACATTTATTAAATATAAGGTCTGGGAAAATACATAATAACACCTTATTGAAAAATCATTTTTAATAGATTACTCCTCAAATGGGAATCAATCAAATGAAAGCAAAAACCTATGTGGTATATATAGTAGACTTTCTTGGAGTATAAATCAAAGTTTTCACTTTAATAATTGTCAAGGAGTTCATGAATTCATTTAAAATAATTTATCATTTAATCAGGGGCTATTCAGTTCCTTTACTAATAAGTAGTCAATCCAAAGTTTTGTATAAAATTTTTAAATGGAATTATCACTTTCTACTTACAACAAATATTACACAGTGGCATATCTAAAAAGGTTTCTCCAATTATCTATCAATATTATTTGCTTCCTGAAACACTCGGGATTAAAAGAAAGAACATAATAATGCAAAATTAATTAAGTGCAATTGTGACCTCGGTGCAGTGATGGAATAGCATATAGTTCCTGGGAACATATCCTTTAATCTATTTTTACTTTTTTTGTTTGTTTGTTTGTTTGGTACTGGGTATTGAAGTCAAGGGCACTCAACCACTAAGCCACATCCCCAGTCCTATTTTGTATTTTATTTAGAGACAGGATCTCATTGAGTTGCTTAGCACCTTGTTTTTGCTGAGGCTGGCTTTGAATTCACAAACTTCCTGCCTCAACTTCAGAGCCACTGGGATTACAGGTGTGTGCCACTGAGACGGCCTATTTTTACTTTGGTCTAAAATTTAAGTCAACTTGGTCATAAAATATTTAATATTTGTAATGTCATAACTATTAGATGCACACACAATACTCTTAGCTTGATTATAAAATTTATTCTTAATTTCTTTGTTATTATATACTAATCTCTCCTAGAAACTTTAACAAGAGATCCTTCTATATTAAAGGTGGCTGATGAACAACAAATAAGGGGGAATTGGTTCTTCCCCTATCCTATGTAAACCTAGGGAGACCAGGGGTGAGAAGAAAAATTCCTTTCATCACCAGGATGGAAATTAACATAGGAGAATGAATATTCAGTTCTTGAGCGATCAACCTCAGGCATATTTCTAGAGTATAGAGAGATGCATATAAGTCTTTCCGAAAGAAATCAGAATATAAAGACTTTGGGGGTATAAATTATAATTCACTGAAAAATCAAGACAGAACTATGCTTAGAAAATCAAGATCTTATGATTCTCATATCAATTTTGAAATAATTATAACTAAGTCAATAACAATAGGGTGCTACCGAATCTTTCTCCTGATTCTCCAATACTCATACTTTATGCAGACATCATCAGATGTAAAAGTTTCATGGTATGTGGGTATTTGCAAGTCTAGACATAATGGACAATATGTACCTTAATTTTTTTTACAGTAGTTAAATTTAGCTAAAGGCATTGTTTTATTATCTTGCATTCCGGCAACATATTTTCTCATATCCCATGCCTTTGAAAAAATCCCCAAATTAAAATTCAAAACAGAAAAATAGACACAACTTCAAAATTTTACTGCTATACTCTTTTTGATGGAGAAAAATGTAAGGGACATATTATCACCTTCTTGTCCACATATCTTATCTTAGACAATTAAGAAATTTACAATTTCAATTATATTAAATATTGCTCTTTAAAATGTTTGAATTTTAAAAAGACACAGCATAACTGCTTCAAACAATAGGGATTATATACATGTTTATTATATATAATATTTTATTATTTTATATAAATCAATTTATAAGGCATTGTTCTTTCCTTTGTCAAAGTACGTCACACATATGGGAGACAAAATTGATGCCTTTTACTTTGCAGCAAGCAATACAAAGAAGTCTGTCTGGTGTCACTTCCAGCTCTGGATAAAAACCCCCAATGACCTCTGATAAAAATATTACTTGTTTTTCTAGATATGATCACCATAACTATCTTGTATGTTATAAAGGAAATTTTTAGCCTAAGCATCAAAATATTAAGTAGATATAAGCTAACCAGAAATAGGTTGTTAGAGAATCTTTATTATTATTATTTTACTTTTTATTTTAGTTATAAGCAGAGCTCTCATTGTCAATTATTCATTTATTCCTTTTGCTGTTGTCAAGAAGCCAGTCACAAAGGCTTCCTACAAGGTTTCTGCTGCCCTTAGAAGCTACCATACTAAAAAGAACCAAACAATGCAAAGTCTAAGTCACATACATCCTTGTTCAAGTGAGAAAAAAAATATAGGATCTAAAGCAGGCAAAATAATCAAAATAAACAAATATTGAAGCCCCCATTACAGCTAAACAACTTTGTAAATTGACTCTATGTGATTTGAAATTGCACAGGAGTTAAAGCTAATGTCTCTTCAAATATAAGATTTTATGACTTTTAACATATGTCAATACCTGAAGAATGGCATGCATTGTATTTCAACCTGCTTTAGCATAATATTGTATATGTGGTAGTAAACTATGGATAGACATCCTCAATTAAGTTATCAACCATCAAGGAACTACATGCTTGAGTATTTGCTTTCACCCTGCTGCTAAAGAACGTTTCCATCATTAACTTGTCTTTTTACTTCAAAGTAAATGTTTCCCGTTTTTGATGCTCCATGCTGCTAAAGTCACCACTATCTTCAGTCCCTCTAAGTTTTTTTCCCTACTTGACTCAGCACTGAAACCAGGATGGGTTGGGAGACTTAGTGCTCTGGATTGAAAGATATTCAAAGAATCTATTTGGAATTATTATTTTAAAATTCATTTTCACAGGTATTTGGGATCTGAAGTGCTCTTAGTACATCTGACATATGTGATGTGAATTACATTTCTACTTGGGAATCCTAAAATTCCTATGAAAAAATTATTGTGAATATTTAGCTTCCAATGGATGCTTGAATTGCAAAATTCATAATAAAACTGAAAATAACAATAAACAGCTAAATGCTTGACAAAATAATCTTTTATCATACCTATCATTATATAGTTTGATTCAATGTACATATAAATATTATGCAGTTTCATAGAAATATGAATATCACTATTATTTGTATAACATTTCCCTCAATATTAGTGTGCCCTTCAGGGTTATAATAGGCTATTTATCTTCCTATGAAGTCATGTATAACAAAATTAGAAAATAGATCCATTAGCTACCTACCTACTGAGTATCAGATGCTTATATACTTACCTCTAACTCTCACATCATTTTGCAAATGAATAAATATGATCAGAAAGAATAAATGACTCAAAATGTTAACAGGACTTTACTCTGTGTAACACCAAAACTAGTGGCTTTGTAATATAATACAAATAATTTGCTTTTACACTCTCACTACAAAACAATGAACCAGAATTTATTAACTGAACTTTACAGATGAGGAAATTAAAATAGGCAGTCACATTGATGTGCATATAGTCACACAGTAATTTAAAAGCAAACGTCAAGTTTAAAGAAGTCCAATAAAAGCCAAAATAAAACATTAGGCTTACTGGATTTCAATCTTTCCAGAAAACACTGTTTTTGCATGAATTAGAATTCTGGAAACTTGCCCTGTCCTAGTTTTAAATTCTGCCCTTCTGATAAAATTCTTTGTTCTTCCAAGTTCTTTTTTCCTTCATAAATCAGTTAGATACAATATTCTAGATATGAAGAGAAAAATAATATACAATTTTTAAATAAACATAAAAAACCAAATGTTCAATATTCAAAAAAAACCCCATTTTGTTTTTTAAAGTCTAAAAAATATCCTCAAGATGAACACATAGGAAAGAAGAGCTTATAAAATTTAAGACTTGCAACTGAATCAAATGTCCATTTAATACATTCATATGCAGTACACTATTTTTGATGATATAATTCAATTATGTATTCATTATTAGAAGTTTTAAAATATAAAGTTCACAAGACATGTTAGCCTTTATAATTATTAACACAAATGTACAAATTAATAGGATTAACTGAGATATTTGATCCATGCATTAATTATGTCTATTCTAGCTTTTGAACAGCATGATTCAAAGTTTTTTTTTTTTTTTGATGCCTTGAATTAGGCACAACTATGTATATACATTCTAGAGATATCTGCAATGGCAACTACATGCTGATTTGTACTACTGTCCTTGCTTTACTTTTGCTTACTATATCAATGACATATAAGAGTTCATACATATTTAAATCATTAACAACTGGCATGTCACTTTCTGGCTCATATAGAGACTTCCAAAAGAAGAATGAATTAATCGATGTCTGGCTTCTATTCCTTTTCAGAGATTGTCCTCTGGCATATGGATTAATATTACCTTATCTCATAACAAACCATTCTGAAAACTACTACAGATAAAATTACATTGAATTATTAATTGTGTAGACAGCCTGAGTGTAATAATGATTCTTACCTGCTCGCATTTCTCACAGCACATTATTCTCCTAGTCATGGCATTGCCAGAAACAATTACTAAGTTAAGAATAGAGAGGGTAAAGTTACATGGAACTGAAATCATAATTAGTCTGTGACCCAGTTTTGATACCAATTCAGTTCACTCTTTTATTTTCTTCTTCTAAATAATGCAAACATGCCTATCTCTTCTTTTCACAAATATTCTTTAATATTTACTATTAAATGACACCCTGTGCCACATGGCTGTAATCCAGGGGCATCACTAATGAGAACTTAATAGTTCTTAACAGTTTGATATTAGCCAGTTCCAATGTCAACAGCAGCCTGAATAGGTTAAACTGAATACAAATAAAATGACCCTTGTCTACCCTTTCCAAATAATGCACTGAAGCTACTCACTTTACACTGGGGGAATGACAAACAGGAAATTTTCAATTTGTTTTTTTGCTGAACCCCCTATGGTTACATTAAAGCAGAAGCTGTAAAATGCAAAGGATCATCTTGAAGCTGACAACTAACAAGAGTTAGTCAGAATTTGAGCTTCAAAGGGAGAATTAAAAGAAGCTCACTTTAGATGAAAATGTGGTGTAGAGATAAGTGGTGAACTGGGATATAACTGCTAATGAGTAAACCAATCATTATGAATATCAGTGAGGAATCTTGAGAAAGTTCTTCTGGCCTAATTTGGAACCAACAGTTCTGTTTTGTGTCCTGAAGCTAAATCATAAGTCAAATGGAGGTCCTGGACAGAGGGGTTTCCTTTCAAAAAAAAAAAAAAAAAAAAAAAGTTCTATTTAGATACACTTATTTCTTCATGAAAAAGGATGACAAATTGAGTATTTTCCTGAAGTAAAGTAGGATGAAAACAGAAGAGAATAATATTAAGTGAAGCTTAAACCAGGTGCTTATTAATTGCCAAAGTCAAATGCAACCATTTTAATAAACTTGTTCCTCTGTGGCTTGGCAAAGTATAAAATCCAGTTTGTCCAAATATCTTTTTTTTTTTTTGGTACTGGGGATTGAACCCAGGGGCACTCCACCACTGAGTCACATCCCCAGCCCTATTTTGTATTTTTATTTAGAGACAGGGTCTCATGAGTTGCTTAGGGCCTCCCTAAGTTGCTGGGGCTGGCTTTGAACTAGCGATCATCCTGCCTCAGCCTCCCAAGTGCTAGGATTACAGGCATGCGCCACCACACTCAGCTCCAAATATATTTTGAGAGAAATAGTGAGTAATGTGTATTGAAATAAAAATCTACATAATGCATTCATCATTCATGGTACATGGAGTACATACAAGGTTGAGTCAGAATTTTAAAGGGATAAAAAGAAATAGAAGATTTAATCTACATTCTCAATTTATGCATTGAGGGAAATAAATCAATGGATAAAAAAAAACAAGAAAAATGAGGAAGTAAAATATTATCAAGTTTACTTGTATATGTGCAGTATATACACGTATAATATCACAGCAATTGATCATTTTACCCTATTGCCACTTTCATTAATCTTGACTAACCAGAGTAGGAGCTTTCATTCATATCCATGGCATGGAAGATGTGTGTGAATCCACTTGTTAGTACTTTTGCCTGTGCAGACCCATGGGGCTTTGCAGGTGAAAATAATGGCAAACAAGATGTCAGCAGTCTAGATATATGAAGAAATAATGAACTATTTTAGCTGAGCTAGGAGACATCTTGCCTCGTGATGAAGAGAGTGGCAAAATAATTGGCTTTTCAGCTGAAGAAACATTAACATCATTACAGCAACAACATAAAAGTATTGATCAGTTGTCATCATGCTTTGAATAGTCTTAAGGTCAAAGAAATGATTTTAAGTGTATCTCTTTACTACAAGAAAAATTGCTCAGCAGAAGAAAGAGGACATTGGCTAAAATATCCCTATTCAACATTTAAAAGAATTTCTGTTTGGATTTTTTAAAGCCTTCTTAGTTATAAGTTAGATGATAAACAATTTAAAATATCATACCAAAAATCAAGATAATATTAGCTGTTATGGGCTATCAGAAATTTGTAAACTCAATGGTACCAAAAGAACATCCCTAGGATCTGAGATACCAACAGTCATAAATAAGTCAATAGATTGTATGTTTAGACAGGTAAGTCATTTAAAGCCATACCTAATGGTAAATAAGATATGTATAAGACTGGCCCTGAGGAGAACTTAGAGAGACCTTAGAGGGTTTCACCCTCCCTCTCTTGGCTTCAACGTTGACACACATCCTTTCTTTCTGAGTTACTGACCAAAGACTCTACACCAGTGGTGCCAGAGATGTTAATAGTGTCGATACCTCTGTTCCTTAGTTTTCAAATTCACAAGAAAATGGGTATGGACATAATGATCTCTGAAGACTCTCATACTCTAAAATATCTCCCAACCTCGTTATCAAAGTAAAGATAAATAAAATACCAATTTTACATTCTACATTTCTACCACTGCTTTAAGTCTTGGAAAACACTATACTCTACTGTTATTCAGTTTTAATATGAGTTTAATAAGACTAATATGGAAACATAAAATCTATGTAAAATGCCATAAGATTTTCTTGTTTAAAATTTGGTCCCTAGGACAACTAAGTTTCTAATATCTAATTCATGAAAACTTAATTTTGACCCACACATAAAGATATGTTTATTTAAATTAGATTTATAAATACATCATCATTCAGCTTTATTAATAATTTTATCAGATTCCCTCAAATGTAAGGCAAACATTCCCCACCAATTTTCAGAGTAAATTTCTCTGAAAGAAAGACTTCAAAGCAATTCAGCTCTGCTGAATCAGGCAAGTGCAGATGATTGATTATACTCAGTTATCAAAACAGCTGTTATGTCACACTATGAAACATGGCAGCCCACACTCATCATATTAGAGATAAAGGTCAGATTTTGTATTTTCAGACTCACTTGTATATCTAGTAATAATGCCATTCTCAGTATCATTCATGAAAATGGAAAAACCCTGAAATAATATAGAGCTACTAATTCCATAGAAGTATCATCAAGAAAACTATGAAATAATTCTGTATATACATTAAAAACAAATGGATATGTTTTAAAATAGTGTCAAGTTAATATGGAGAAAAAGCCTAATAATTTTCAACAAAGTATGTTTGCTTGTTATAAACCTAGCATTTAACGCCAGTGAATATTTTCATTAAAAACAAACAGCCAGGTACAGTGGTGCAGCCTGTAATCCCAGTGGCTCAGAAAGCTGAGACAAGAGGATCGAAGTTTGAGGCTAGTTTTAGCAACTTAGTCAGACCCAAAGCAACTTAGTGAGACACTTTCTTAAAATAAAAAATGGGCTGGGAGTGTAGCTCATTGGTAAAGTCTTCTAGATACAATCCCCAGTACCCATTCCAAATAAGTAAGTAAGCAAGCAAATTAAATAAATAAATAAATAAATAAATAAAACACAAAGGAAAACTATAAAAAAACTTTGGATAAAATTCACTAATTATTATTTTATGAGATTGCCCTATATGCAAGAATCTTTCATAGACTAGTAGTTGATGATGTCAAAATACAGAAACAAAGAAAACCATTAATGATAAAAACTATGACAAAAATATGTATAAAGTCAGTATAGCAGAGAGGATGGGGTGATGACCTGTTGGCACAATGAAAGATGAAGGAAAGTTCAGAGAATAAGAACATAGGCAAGAATTAAAGGACATGGCCATTTAGGGAAAATACTTTGAAGTTTAACATTCCTAGAACAGTAGTTAAAGATCTAAGGAATAGAAATGTGTGGTACAAACTATGAAAATAAATTCAGGATGAATAAAAAATGGATGATTCAAACATGTTATAACTTTAGTGCTAAACTGTAGGTATTATTAATACAACATTAATAATACATTTAATCAATCCCTCCTTTATATAAAGACCTTCATTTTTCCTTCATTCATATCTTTCGCTCTTTATAATGTTGGATGCTATATCCCCTATTGGAAGAATGTATTTTACTATCTAATTAACATGATATTTACTCATATGACTTGTTTTGTTGAATAGAAGTGGGTGGTCTTCATCCAAGCAGAGGCCACTCTCTTCCTCTTTTTCCTATGCCATTCAAATTGCAATACCATATCAGAGCTTTTCCTTCCTTAACCTGGACTAAGAAATGAAAAGACATATGGAACAAAAGCAGAAGAGCAACTGATGAGCAGTCAACGGATATCATAATGGAAAAACCTTCTGTTCTAAACTAAACAAAGCAAAAAGAATCATTTATAGCAAAACTAGTTATTACATCTAAACCAATTTTCCAATATCTCAGCACTCAGGCTAAAGTTTGTAACACAGGTTGTACTATGAACTGCAGATAAAGAACTATAGAAAGAGCACTGTATTTTGAATGAAAATCAAGAGACCCACAAGTTGCAATAACAGGCTTTGATGAAGAAGAAAGTAGGGTGAAAGAATTGAAGATTCATACATAAATTGAAACAACTGTTATCCATATGGAAAATAAGGTAAACTCTGCCTTACACAAAAGCAATGCAGCTGGCAAAAGAATAATATATATAAATACTCAAAAGATTAAAAAAAGATAATAAATGAACATAGATGATTTTCAATAGTCACTGAGAAAATAAAAATTAAATCAACAATGGGAGACTTGATATTGACAAAAATGTAAACATTCAACAACGTTGACCAGATACAAAGAAAAGAGAATTCCCATTTACTACTTGTGGGAATACACATTTTAAAGAGCAATTAGTAATGCTGGGTAAAGTTGTCAGGATAGATAGGATTAATGAATCCCTCAAAGATGTCAATCCTCAGAACCTGTGAATATGCTAGCTACATAGCAAAGAGGGATTAAGGTTGAAAATGGGATCAATATTTCTAAACAGATGACCTTAAAATGGAAAAATTATTCTGGACAATATGGCTGTGCCAATGTCATATTAAGAATTCTTAAAATGAATAACCTAACCCAGCTGTGGGCAGAGGGAGATGTGATTATGCAAGAAGTCAGAGGGACAATTGTGAGTAGGACTCTACCCATTACTCCTGGTTTTCAGAAAGAGACGGTTCATAAGCCAAGGAACCAGGCAGCCCTCAATTCAGGTAAAGGCAAAGATGCAGATTCTGCCTTATAATCCAGAAAGAACTGCAGCCCTGCCAAAACATTGAATTAGCTTTCAGGACCTGTGTCACACTTGTGATGTAAGATAATAAATAATGTTTTAAGCCACTAAATTTGTGGAGATTTGTTATAGCATCCATACAAAAATAAAGTTAGAGAGTCACATACCCAGCAATCCTACTTCTAACCATATTCCTTGGGAAACTTTCACAGTTTTGAACAATTAGATATCAGTAAGACTGTACATGAATGTATTTCTGCTTTGTAATAGAGAAAAAAATTGACAGCACCCTAAGTGTTATCAGTAGGGAATAAGATATAGTTATACAGTTTATATTCTAGAACCATTAAAAGAAACAACATCTTTATAATACACCATAACTAAATGAATGTCACAAATACAATATAGAAGGCAAAAGCAATTTGCCTAATGATATGTGATATGTTACCATTTGAAACAAAGTTTTAAAGCACACAAAAAAATTGCATTGCATTATTTTCTGAATACTTGCAAACATGATAAATTTCAGGACACAAATGGGAAAGGTCCACACACAATTTAGAATGGTGGTTTATTCTGGGAAACAAAGGACGAAAAATGGGACAGAGTGTAAATGGTTTCTGTGTAGAAAATGGGCATAAAGAATGCCTCAGCAATTGAACCCAATTATAAATTTCTTATGAATTATTCAAAAGGAGACATGTCACTTAATTATAAGTCACTGGATACTGAAATCAGACAAGGTTTAATCATATTATCTTTCATTTGTCTTAAAATATTTCATATTATAAACTATAAAAATGAAAAGGGAAAAGAAAAAATTGAAAATTTCTGATGAAATTCTATTGCTGGTAATTACTGTAACATTGTTTTAGGCACAGGATTAGAATTATAATATATTGGAGCATTTACAAATGACTAAGTCAATTTGATAAAAATTTAGAATCTGATGACTGGGGAAATGTGCTCAATGCTTTACATACATTATCTCATTTAATTCTATAAACACATGGAATGTTGCACATTCTATTATTACTCTCTTTTTATAACTTAAAATCAAAGGCCTTGTAAAGTTAATTTACCGGAGGTGATACAGATATTGAAGGACAAAACAGTGATTCAGTAATTTCAGCAAATATAATATTAGAAAATGTACACTGAACCTCCAAGTCATACCCTGGGCACCTTACTAAGGAAAAATTGATTTTGTATATCAGAAAACTTCTTTCTATATATAACTCAATGTGTACCTTATTATATCAATTTCACAGATGAAGTAAAAGAAACTAACTTTCAACAGATAATATGTGAAAGTTGAATATACAAATATATGTGAATGCAGAATACCAACCAAAATTCTGTCTCCAAGAGATTCACCTCATAGGCAAAGATATCCACAGACTGAAGATGAAAGGATGAGAAAAAACATCACTCACATGGATTGCATAAACAAGCAGAGGTTTCCATCCTCATTTCAGTTAAAGTGGACTTCAAGCCAAAGTTACTCAAAAGGGACAAAGAAGGACATTTCATTCTACTTAAGGGAATTATATATCAGCAAGACATAACAATTGTAAATATTTATGCCCCAAACACTGGAGCATCTATGTATATTGAACAGACCCTTCTCAATTTCAAGAATCAAATAGACCACAGTACAATAACACTGGGTGGCTTAACACACCTCTCTCACTACTGGACAGATCTTCCAAACAAAAACTAAATAAAGAAACTACAGAACTACATAATACAATCAATAATTTAGACTTAACAGACATATATGGAATATTTCATCCATCAATGAGTAAATACACTTTTTCTTCTCAACAGTACATGGATCCTTCTCTAAAACAGACCATGTCTTATGCCACAAAGCAACTTTAAGTAAATACAAAAAAATTGAGATAATATCATGCATTCTATCTGATCAGAATGGAATGAAATTAGAAGTCAATGGTAAAATAAAAAATGGAAGCTACTCCAACACCTGGAAACTAAATAATACCCTATGGAATGATGAATGGAGAGTAGAAGAAATCAAGGGTGAAATAAAAAATTACTTAGAGGTAAATGAGAATACCAATAAAACATATCAAAATCCCTGGGACACTATGAAGGCAGTACTAAAGGGAAAGTTTATTGCACTGAGCTCACTTATTAAAAGAATAAACAGTAAACAAATAAATGACCTAATATTACATCTCAAAGCTCTAAAAAAAGAACAACAAATCAACACACACACACACACACACACACAAAAAAAAAAACAGTTCAAGACAGGAAATAATTAAAATCAGAGCTGAAATCAAGGAAATTGAAACCAAAGGAACAATCCAAAAAACTGACAAAACAAAAAGTTGCTTTTTGGAGAAATAAATAAAATTGATAAACCCCTAGTGATGCTAACAAAGAGAAAAAGAGACACTTTACAGAGGAAGATCTACAAGCAATCAACAGATTTATGAAAAATGTTCAACATCCCTAGTTATAAGAGAAATGTAAATCAAAACCACCTTAAGATTTCATCTCACCCCAATTAGAATGTCTTTTATTAAGAATACAGGCAACAACAGGTGTTGGCAAGAATGTGGGGAAAAGGGGACACTCATACATTGCTGGTGGAATTGCAAGTTGGTGCAGCCACTCTGGAAAGCAGTGTGGAGATTCCTTAGAAAACTTGGAATGGATCCACCATTTGACCCAGCTATCCCACTCCTTGGCCTATACCCAAAGGACTTAAAATCAGATTACTACAGTGATGCAGCCACATCAATGTTCATAGCTGCTCAATTCACAATAGCTAGATTGTGGAACCAACCTAGATATCCATCAATAGGTGAATGGATAAAGAAACTGTGGTATATATACACAATGGAATATTACTCAGCCATAAAGAAGAATAAAATTATGGCATTTGTAGGTAAATGGATGATGTTGGAAACTGTTATGCTAAGTGAGATCAGCCAATCCCCAAAATCCAAAGGCCAAATGGTCTTTCTGATAAGTGAATGATGATGCATAATGCAGGGTGGAAGGGGAGCAAGAATGGAGGAAGGATTGATAGCATAGAGGGAAGGGAGAGGTAGGGTCAGGGTGGGAATAAGAATAATAACAGAATATGACAGACATCATTGCCCTGTGTACATGTATGAAAGCACAGATGGTGTGACTCTACTTTGTGTACAGCCAGAGAAACAATAGCTGTACTCCATTTGTGTTTAATGATCAAAATTAAATAAATAAAAAAAGATAAATAAAAGAAAAAAAGTACTAAAATACTTCATGAAAAAGGAAATACCACAATGAACATGATTGAAATACAGAAGGTATTTAGAAACTATTTTGAAAATTTATACTCCAAAAAATTAGAAAATATTGGACACATTGACAAATTTCTAGAGACACATGGCCTACCCAAACTGAATCAGGAGGTCATACATAATTTAAATTGATCAATTTCATATAGTGGAATAGAAAACTCCATCAAAAGCCTACCAACTAAGAAAAGCCCAGGACCAGATGGATTCTTAGCTGAGATCTACAAGACCTTCAAAAAAGAATTAACACCAATACTCCTGAAAGTATTCCATGAAATAGAAAAGGAGGGAACCCTTCCAAACTCATTGTATGAGGCTAATAACACTCTGATACCAAAACCTAACAAAGACAAATCAAGGAAAGAAAACTTCAGACCAAAATCCCTGATGAACATACATGCAAAACTTCTCAATAAAATTCTGGCAAATTGCATACAAAAATACATTAAAAAGATAATGCACCATGAACAAGTGGGGTTCATCTCGGAGACGCAGGGTTGATTCAACATATGGAAATCAAGAAATGTAATTCATCATATGAACAGACTTAAAACAAGAATTATATGTTCCTCTCAAAAGATGCAGAAAAAGCATTTGACAAAATACAGCAGCCCTTCATGTTCAAAACACTAGAAAAAGTAAGAATAGTAGAAACCTACCTCAACATTGTAAAAGCTATATAAGCTAAGCCCAAGGCCAGCATAATTCTAAAGGGAGACAAATTGAAAGCATTCCCTCTAAAAACTGGAACAAGACCAGGATGCCTTCTTTCACCACATATATTCAACATTATCTTGAAACACTAGCCAGAGCAATCAGATGAACAAAATTAAAGGAATACAAATAGGTAAAGAAGAACTCAAACTATCACTATATGCTGGAGACATGATTCTATATTTAATAATTCACCAGAAAGCTTCTAAATGAACTAAAAAATGAATTCAGCAAAGTAGCAAGATATAAAATCAACACCCACAAATCAAACCCATTCCTATATATCAGCGATAAATCCACTGAAGGAGAAATTTGGAAAACTGCCCCATTCACAATCACCTCAAAATAAAATAAAATAAAATACTTGGGAATCAATCTAATAAAAGAGGCGAAAGACTCTACAATGAAAACTACAGAACACTAAAGAAAGAAATTGAAGAAGACCTTAGAAGATAGAAAGATGACCCATGCTGCTGGATAGGCCAAATTAATATTTTCAAAATGGCCATACTACCAAAAGTGTTATACAAATTCAATGCAATTCTTGTTAAAATCCAAGGACATTCTTCATGGAACTAGAAAAAGCAATCATGAAATTCACTTGTAAAAATAACGAGACCCAGAATAGCCAAAGCAATCCTTATGAGGAAAAATGAAGCAGGAGGCATAACAACACCAGACCTTAAACTATACTACAGAGTTACAGTAACAAAAACAGCATGGCACTGGCACCAATCTAGACATGTAGATCAATGGTAAGGAATAGAAAACACAGAGACAAACCCATACAAATACAATTATCTCATATTAGACAAAGGTGCCAAAAACATTCAATGGATAAAGATAGCCTATTCCACAAATGGTGCTAGGAAAAATGGAAAGCCACATGTAACAAAATGAAATTTAATCTCTTATCTCTCACCCTGAATGAAATTCAGTTCAAAGTGAATCAAAGACTTTAGGCACTAGAGCAACGACCTTGAGCCTATTCGAAGAAAAAGTAGGTCCAAATCTTCACCTATGTCCTGGGATCTGACTTCCTTAACAAGATCCTAAAGTGCAAGAAATAAAATCAAGAATCAACAAGTGGGATGGATTCAAACTAAAAAGTTTCTTCTCAGCAAAAGAAACAATTGATAATGTGAAGAGGGAGCCTACAGATTGGGAGAAAATCTTTATCACATGTACCTCAGATAAAGCATTAATCTCTAGAATATATAAAGAACTCAGAAAACTTAACACCAAAAAAATAAATAACCCAATAAATAAATAAATGACCTAAGGAACTGAACTGACACTTCACAGAAAAAGAAATACAATTGATCAACAGATATATGAAAAAATGTTCAACATCTCTAGCAATTAGAGAATGCAAATCAAAACTACTGTAAGATTTCATCTCACTCCAGTCAGAATGGCAATTATCAAGAAGAGAGGCAACAATGTCGGTGAGGATGTGGGGAAAAAGTACACTCATACATTGCTGGTGGGGTTGCAAATTGGTGCAACCACTAAAGAAAGAAGTATGGAGATACTTCAGAAAACTTGGAATCACCATTTGACCCAGCTATCCCACTCCTAGGTTTATACCCCAAAGACTTAAAATCAGCATACTACAATGATGCAGCCACATTGGTGTTTATTAGCAGCTCAATTCAAAATAGCTAAACTATGGAACCAAAAAAAAAAAGAAAGAAAGAATACCAAGCAAAGTTCCTGGCTCATCATAGTCAAATTTCTCTCATTTCCTGCTTCCCTGCTTTGTTTCTTTTCTGGAATGCTTTACCTATCAGCAATTTTCACAAACTTGATCCCAAATGACATAAAGAGGTATGATGTCCTGTTGTTTCCTTCTTTAAGTAAAAACCCTACTTACAAATATAATTTCTAAGTGGTGATAAAGAAATGTAGCTAATAGTAAGTATATTTCCTAAGTGTACATGAAAAAATTCAGATCATCACAATGGTTTAAGTAAGTACAGCTTTTCTGTAATACTCAAGCATTATGTATTTCCAAATTGCCAATTATTTCTCTACTACCTGGGGAAAAAATGATAGGTTGCTTCTAAATGAAAATTTATGTTGAAAAATGTGGCTGTTTATAATTTCTATTATCGTGTTGGCACTAGTATATTCAAAATGTATCAGTACAGTATTTCAAGGTTAACTAGAAAAAACACATAACGTATGCAGTCGCAAGGTGAATTTTACTATAGTTGTGATCAGGTTAGAAGACTAAACTTTCATTTTTGTTGTATAGGAAATCTACTGATTTTTGTAACCTGGTACATTGCTGAATATGTTTATTAGATTTAGTAATCTTTTGGTGGAGCTTTCTGAGTCGTCTAACTGTAGGATTATATCATCTGCAAACTAATAATTTGACCTCTTTCTTTCCTGTTTTTATCCTATATTGTATTATTTCCTTCTCTTGCTTAATTGCTCTGGCTAGAATATCTAGTACTATACTAAATAGGAGTAGTAGGAGTACACATCCTGTCTTGTTCCAGATTTTAAAGGAAATGCTTTCAGTTTTTTCCCATTCACTATGATGTTGGCTTTGGTTTTTCATATATAGCCTTTACAATGTTGAGGTAAATTCCCTCTATCCCTAGTTTCTTTGGTGCTTTTTTTTTTTTTTAATCATGAATGGGTACTTCATTTTATCAAAGCTTTCTCTGTATCTATCAGGATGACTAAGTCATTTTTGTTCTTAATTCTATTTATATGGTGAATTACATTTATTGATTTGCATATGTTAAGCCAATTTTGTTGTGTATGATGTACAATCTTATTAATATGTTGTTGAATATGATTTGCTAATATTTTACTAAGTATTTTTGGATCTAAGTTCATCAAGAATATGGTTTGTAGTTTTATTTCCTTAATGTGTTCTTACCCGATTTTTTATGTGTGTGATACTGGCTTCATAAAATGAATTTGGAAGTGTTCCATCACTTTCCATTTCATAAAATAATTTGAGGAGCACTGGCATTAATTAGTTCTTCTTTAAGGGTCTGGTAGAATTCAGATGAGAATTCAGCTGATCCTGGGTTTCTCTTCATTGGAAGGATTTTGGTGTCCATCAAAAGACAAATGGATCAAGAAAATGTGGTAGATGTACACAATGGAGTTTTATTTAGTCATAAAATGAAGTTATGTCATTTGCAGAAAAAAGGATGGAACTTGAGACCATTTTGTTAAGCAAAATAAGTCTAACTCAGAAAGTCAAAACTCCTATGTTTCCTCTCACGTGTGGGAGTTGGGAGAGAAAAAAGGAAAAGAAAGATTGGGGTAGGCTCTCATGAAAAGCAAAAATCTGAAAATTTAAGGGAGATCAATAAAGAAGAGGAACCAGAGAGGAAAAAGAGAAGGGAAAATGGAAATAGAGGGGAATGCTATTGGCCAAATTATATTGTTATATTGTGTGCATTTACAAATATGTAACAACAAATCCCACCATTATGTACAACTCCAATGTACCAATAAAAATATGGAATAATAGAACAAATTTGGCACAAAAAATGACAAAACTTTCAAACAAATAATATACACAAAGTATTCATATTAATAACTCTGCAGATTAAATATGAGGCTAAATTAATGTTCTCTTAAACAGACTGAAACTCTTTGTGCTATTGTACCTAAAGTAGTACTATAAAATATTCAGTCACTACTACTACAATCATCTAACTTATGGTTTTGTAAAAGGAATCTTCACTTTTAGCTTAAATGCAGCAATCTTTAATATTATATTCTAAAAACAGATCTTCAGACAAACAAAAATGGAAAAAAGTCATTTATTTTCAGTAATAACTGTTCTTTCAAGTACTATTTTAAAAATACTGTTGCCATGCTTTATTCATATCTTGTTATCAAATTATTCTGACAACATATTGCTTTACACAGTTCCTTTAAAGATAATAAAATAAGCTTCATTTTAACTAAAAATATAACAATTATTAAATAGAAAAAGTAACAAAGACAATATACACAAAAGAGATTTCAAGCTAGAGACATAATATTCACATTTTACAATCTGATAGTTTCTTACTTGGACAAAATTTGCTACATTTGATTTCTCCTAACACTTTCACCTTCTCTTTCTTTGACTGGTATGAGTAAAATCACATGAAAGATGCATACTAAAATCAATAGTAAAATACAACCACCAATACCAGTAGATCACACAATGAATGTCAGGATAAAGCCATCCTTGTTTGTCTTTGAATGATAAAAATGCTTAGATTTTCTTTAGAAACACCTTTCAAAGATGTGTCTAATATTAAAGTTTTCTAAGTTCTGATTACATTTAATCCTTATAAATTATGATATAATTTATCTTATAGAGTTCTTGCATGCTTAGTCATTCTTCCATAGTAGTTTCATTTCCTTGGAATTAGTGCACATATGTCTACCATAATGATCATCTAGCAAAGCAAAGATGACTTCCCCATAGCCTAATTTAATGTCTGAGAAGGTGACATGGTGAACATTAAATTCAACATTGAAAGCAATTCAAAGAAACTTTCAATCTATTTTCTGCCTATTTATTTCAATTTATTAACTTCTTATTCTAATCTATTTATTAACTTCACTAACCATAGCTGAAAGGCACAGTAAAAACACTAGCATTGTAATTAAAACTGAGAGTGAAGTTAAAAGAAGGATAAAAGAAAAAATCTAATGCTTTGCTCCAGAAATAATATATATTTACATATAAAATTATTAATCTGGTATATTCTTTAAAATATTATTATATACTTTGGAATAATCAAATTGTGAGAACTAAAACTTTGGTGAGACCATGATCCACCAACCTCCAAAACATTTAGCTCAACTTTTAATGCTACATATCAGGAAAATTCTGCCTCTAGTATTCACTTGTGATCACTTAAAATATAAGCATAATCATTGATAACCTCTATAACTTTCACTAGAGGAAGATTAACTGCAAGTGACATTTTTATTCAGATATAGTATCCAATTTCTTGTTGAGTCTTTCTAAGTTATTTGCCTCCATAAAATATTATGGCAGGGTTCCAAGGGTTAATTATGAGTTGCATAAAAGGTACTTCCTTCCATTCATTTTAATTTATCGTTTTTCACTGAGCATTTCCCAGGAACTTGGCTCACTGTAGTTGCAAGGAAGAGTTACTTTACTTTGCCCCCTCCTATTCTATTTTCATTTGATGTATATATAGTGAACAACAACTAATTTCACAGTTCAGTTATTTAATCCTTGAAAAAAAAGGCATTTCTTCTAAATCAGATGATAAAATGGAAAGGCAACACTGTACTAAAATATTCACAGCTTTAAAAATGATATTTATGTAAACTGTATTTATGAATTCCATCAATTTAGTGAGACATACTAATGAATTTTCTTTAAACTCTGCAAGAGTGGATAACTTATGGATTTGTATTTCTAATAATATAACACCAACATATTATTTCAATTATGCACTCAAAGCCTAGAAATGAAATATTATGATATACAAGATAATAAATAATCATTAAATGTCCACAGTATTATAATTCAAAATAGAGCCACCACATTTGAGCAGTTTACGGCCTTCAGCAGGAATCTCCAAGTGCTGACATATCTTCATTAGGCATCCATTTACTGTTACCAAAGTGAAAATATTGAAATTTTAGCAAATTTCATATCATACCTGAAATCTCAACAGTACACATTTTAGCTTCTGCCTCATGAGAGTAAAGTTTTTATTTAAATAAACTTTTAGAGTGTAGGGTCTTTAAAGAGCTGCATTAATTAATCAATCATTAATTAAGCTTGCCTTATTTTTTATCAAAAACCATACAGAATAATTATTAATGGGAGGTTGGAAGATGAAAAGAGAAGGAACTGCTTTAAGTTTTTCACTTAGATGGTGTCAATGGATGAAAATTCCTGTTTGATTATCTTTCTGGAAACATAAAAGAACATACATTATGGTATTTCCTTTCCTACATGCTGCTATAAAAGGGACATACAATGAATCTCTTCTCTGTGATCCTGCTCAATTTGGAGGAACTACACTTTTAGCTTATTCTACCCAATATGTGAAATGTCACTTTTTCACATTTCTTTTAAATTGACATATTTCAATCTTTATAATGTGACCTTTAATTTTTATAAATTAGAAACATTTCTAAGGAAAATCACATTAATGATATCAGTCATATAGTGAGCATTCACCAGTCCACAAATTTTATATAGATTGTTATTTACTTATGACAGCATCCACATCAGACATTATACAAATCCACTTTACAACTGAGAAACTTTAGCTTACGGAAAATGAAGCAATTTGTTCATGAGAGAAAAACGAAGATAAAACCCAAAGCTGTCGACGTGTAAAGAATATGCTCAGACATTGTCCATTTGATTTACTTTGGGGACCCTTTTGAAATCCCTGGATCTCATTGGAGTGATTTCAAGAAGACAGAGAGAAAAGGGAGAATGATATAGCAGAAAAGACTGTCATTGGGTTGTAGTACTGACAGAATAAATACAAAAACCGAGTGATATTTGAATTCCAGATAAATACCTTTTTTTTTAAGTATGTGTGTCTTGGATATTGCCAGACATACTTATACTAAAAATTTATTTGTTCTTATCTGAAATTCAAATGTAAATAGGAAAACTGTATTTTTATTTTCTAAATAAAATAATTTTATTTGAGTAGTTTAGGTAAGAGCTGGCTAAGTTGGTCTGTTTGCTCAGTTGAATACTGGTCTATTCTCTTTGGAGATCTTCCCTTCTAGGAAGCCACTTCCCACAACAGATAGATGTTCCTGCCTGCTGTGCCTATATATAGATTCTTGTGGGCCAGAACCCCCACTACTGAGACTACTGTGATGCATGCAACTGATGTGTCCTGGCAAGGCTATGTAACCCAGGAAACTGGTTTGCTCTACTACTGTGCTAGTAAATAATTTCAAAACAAAAAACCCTATTTTATAACTATATCATATGTTGCTAATGTGTTCATAACCATTACATGACATTATTTTGCAAAATTTGAATCCTCATTATTCATTTCAATGTTCATGTTAACTAATGTTCACTTACACAGAACAGAAATGACAAAGAGGGGTCTCTCTAATTAGGATTTGGTGAAGAAGTCTGTCACTGTCTTGTTTTGAGACAGTATATTCATAACTGCTCTCACTTTTTTCATACAGACCAAAAATTTCTAAACTATATTTTTCCAATACAATATACAACCATCACCTTAAATATTTCATTTTGCTTTTCTAGGTTTTTTTCCAATTTCACAGTTTATCTTCAAACACAACATTCAAATTCACAATTCTTTTATTTAGTCAATAATTTGGTTCTAAAAACAATTAGTATTTCATCTTTAATTTATATAACACTCTTTCTAAAAGTGACCTTTTATTTCATTGTCATTCCTTCAGAGTAAGTAAACATGAAAGCACTTGACTTCTACATTTTTCTAGATTTTAATTGATAACCTAGAAACTAAAAACATAAAATAGATTTTAGAATAAAATGTGCATTTTTCATTTTTGCAAAATGAAAATATCCACAATCTCATAAAATTTTATCTTCTTTCCCTTTAGCCCCCAAATGACATTTTCCTTTTAATAAGTTTAGTATAAAACTACTTTTATTCAAACAGCAGTGTGATCTTATTTGAAAATACATTTCCATGTCATTGCTTTTGACTTTCCTCTATTCAACATACTCTAATTTCATACTGTCCTATTCTCCCTTTCTAACACTCTGTATTTTCATTACTCTGCCATTTTTATCAGGCTGTTCTTTTATTCTTCTCTCTTTAAAAAGAAAGAAATGCTTGTTTTTCCAGAGACCTTGATAATAACCTTGCTTGTGAAAATTCACCAGATTTTCCAGTTGAAATTAAAAACTTTATATCAATTATATTAATTTTAGTATACATTAAAGTATAATTATTAACATATGATCCTGCAAATATAGAGTAGAATTTCACTGAAGTCAGGGAAAATATATACATCTCTTTATCATCCCAAAGTCATGAAGAGGTTTCTTCACATAAACTAATATTCAACATGTCTTTGTAGCTTGTTAGAATGAAATGCAAGCTACATAATAATGCTTATTCAAAAAAATCTTATTGCTTTCATTCATCATTAAAACCCACTCTGTAAGGCTACTTCCCATCCCCTTGTAGTAGTTTGAAATTCAGTATAAATCATCTAGTCTCTTTAATCCCTGCAACAATTGAACTATAGTAACTAAAACAACTATTTCCATATAATGGTCAAAGTTTCCAACTTCATTTGAAGGTAAATCTCCTCTCCTTTATCTAGGGACTCCTTTAGTTAGCTACCTGGAGGATATGATGGATATAAGTGTCCTGTTCTTCCATCATTGGCATCTTCCAAGTCAAAGGGGTGGGAAGGACCAGGTTTTCCTTGCTGTGTACTATTTCAGGGATTTAATTCTGTGACTCTTGATTTATCAGGGGTATAAAGCTGATTTGTTTTTTTGTTTTTGTTTTTGTAACAGAAAGTTTATTTTTGTGTCCAGCTGACTTGCATCTGGTCTCCAGACATACCAGCCTTGTAGTTCCACGCAGGATAAATCTTAAATGTTTTTACTAATATTATCTGGAAGGAATAACATCCAACGGACTCAAATCCAAGCAGAAAAAGGCAACATGATTATGATATTATGAACAAGACAGAAGTTTTTTTTTTATTCATTGTACACAAATGGGGTACAACTATTGTTTCTCTGGTTGTACATGGAGTCGCACCATTTGCGTAATTATACATATACACAGGGTAATAATGTTTGTCTCATTGTATTATTTTTCCTTCCCCCACACCCTCCCCACCCTCATTTTCCTCTATACAATACATTCTTTCTCCATTCTTGCCTCCTTCCCACCCCCAGTTATGTATCATCATTCACTTATCAGAGAAATTATTTGGTCTTTGGTTTTCTGGGATTAGCTTATCTCACTGAGCATGATATTCTCCAAATCTACCCATTTACCTACAAATTCCCCAATTTTATTCTTCTTTATGGCTGAATAATATTTCATTGTGTACATATACCACAGTTTCTTTATCCATTCATCTACTGAAGGGCATCATGTTTGGTTCCACAATCTAGCTATTGTGAATTGAGCTGCTATAAACATTGATGTGGTTGTGTTACTGTAGTATGCTAATTTTAAGTCCTTTGGGTAGAGGCCAAGGAGTGGAATAGCTGGGTCAAATGGTGGGTCCATTCCAAGTTTTCTAAGGAATCTCTACACTCCTTTCCAGAGTAATTGCCTTAATTTGCAACCCCACCAGCAATGTATGAGTGTACCTTTTTCCTCACATCCTCGCTAATGCCTATCATTGTTTGTATTCTTGATAATAGCCATTCTAATTGGGGTGAGATGAAATCTTTCAGTTAGTCAATCTCCATCTTCCTTCTAAAGACTTTAAAGTGATTCATGCAGGAATGGACACAATTCCCAGGCATTCTTTCCCTCAGTGTAATTTGGATGTGCAGGTAAGCCCCAAAGCAGCAGTATCTATTTGATGCTCTTTAAACCAGTTTCCTAATCTTCAAATTTCACAGCTGTAAACTAGTACCTGTCCCTTGAGTTCCATATACTCTGGAGAACACATGGAAAACAAAGGCTCTCAAATTTGTCACCATTTGTTTAGCAGTTGTGGGTATGCCAGAACCAGGAGGTACTTGCTGCTTTACCTGAAGCTGAATCTATACCTTCTTTGTAGAAAGAACTGGACTCATGGACCATCAGAGCTAGAACATGCATTAAAATCATGTAGTCCAAATAGTTATGTTATGGAAGAAACTGAAACCTGAACATTAAGTAATTTAACCAATGTTTGATTAACTTTAGCTGAACACACATTATTATTTGCAGAAAATACATGGGAATAACAAAGACAAATATGTAGAGAATTTGCCTTGCAAGAGATTTATATACTGGATGAACTGATATTACAATTCAAGTCTCCCAGTTAGTGTTCTAAAGTCATATCTGCCATCCTAAACTAGGAGAATAGTTTCCAAGTTTAATACACAGAACAGCCTCCCATGGGAGCTGTTAAAATGCAGATTCTTGAGCTCTGGTGCTAGAGACTTTGATTCAATGTGTAGAGTCCATTACTCTCCATGTTAACAAGCACCTTCAGTGATTAAAAAGGAGATTGTTCTATTCTACAAATTAAAAGCACAATTCTTTTTTTGTTTGTCTTGCAAAAGGTAATGCCTACTGACATCCATGTCAAAAAGAATGGTGCATCCATGTCACTGTCTATCCTATCACCCCACAGTTTGTAGATCTCTAAAAAAGGTATGCAGTTGTACTTCAGATACTTTTGGGTTCATTTTGACTGCTTCTGCTTTTCTAAAATATTTTTCTGGGGTTATTTTGAGTCCTCTGCTGAATCCTACAGACCAGTTCCCTTGCCCTAAGATTCCATAAATGATGCTATTACCTAGAGACTGTATTTCATTTTATCTTTTACATCTTAGTAAATAGAAACTTACACACACTGAAATGGAATGTGTGGTATACTGGATTAATACATATTCTCTGGTCTCTTTTCACAATGTTACTTTATAACATATGAAATTGTAAAAGAAAACTCTTGCCAGGCATGGTAGTACATGCCTACAATTTTAGCAACTTGGAAGGCTGAGGCAGGAGGATCACAAGTTCCAAGTCAGGTCAAAATACATTCAATTGTCATATATAACAAAAAAGAAAAAAAGAAAAAAAAGAGAAAAAATCAAGTTCAAAGCCAGTCATAGCAAGCCCCTGTCTCAAAATAAAAAGGGGTGGGGATGTTGCTCAGGGGTAAAGCACCTCTGGGTTCTATCTCCAGTATGAGGGAGAGAGAGAGGGAGAAAGAGGGAGGGAAGGAAAGAGAGAAACTCTTTATGCAAATATTGATTCCTTTTGATACTCCTTTTATTTCTCATAGTATGTTAGGGCACAGCAAAGTCTAATGTTTGAAAGTTAACCAAGTCTAATGGAACAATAAGAAATGGCTTGTCAATATCTGAGACATAGAAAGAACTTCTCATATGCTAAAAGGTGGATTTTGAATACTGTTGCTATCCTTTCTTCAGTCATTCAGAAGAGCTCCTATCCTCATTTCAAATTTGTTCTGATCAATCAGAGTTCTCTTCCACCTTGGCTAAGAACAGTAAAATTTGGTCATACTTTCACAAGAGGCAATGATATGTCTTCTCCACTCAGGATGATGAGAGTATTTATGTATATATATGAGTGTGTGTGTGTGTGTGTGTATACATACACATACTCATATATATATGTATGTATATGTATATGTATATATATATGAATTTCCTAAAATATGCACAAACTATTTCCATATTTGCTTCAAAATGCTATTGATCTGCAATTATATTACATTTATACTTAGCATAGATAAGATCATAAAGCTAATCAGCTAATCCCTTAACAAGATTAACTTTCCAATAATAGCAGTTAATTGAGAAGGAAAAGCTAACCAGGCATCTGAATGCAAGTCACTTCTTCTTTATGTAAGAGAATATTTGATTTAGTGATATCATCTTCTCATTTTTTATAAAGAGAATAAACCTTAAGGCTAATATCTTATTTCTGTGTGACAAATTGAAATATGTTAAAAATCAAACAAACTGAAGGAGATATAATCAAATACTTTTATACCTAAAATTATCTTCTTCCAAAGCACTATTATATTACTGCCTTTGCATTTGAACTAATCTCTATAAATTAACCCTTATGCACATCTCTATATCACCTTTGATCCTCATTTATGAAATCCCACAATAGTCCAGACACTTTGGTGAATACTGGACAACCAATGAGTTAATGTGATTTCTTTACTTTTGAGAATCCACATGAAGGAGATTAATGCATAAATAGATATATTAAAATACTATATGAAAATGCTATTGGAATTATGATTAGATCTATGTATAATACCCCAAAGGATAGAGCAACCCACTATTCCTGAAAAAGGTAAGATTAGAGGAGTGGGACTCAATTCTGATTCCACATTAACATCCCCTTGGGAGTTCTTGAAACAAACAATTTTCACACCCAAGCCTAGACCAAGTAAAGTGGAATCTTTGCATGTGGGTCCTCAGCATTGTTTTTAAAAAACTGTATTTAAAAAATTATAACAAATAATTATTATAATATGTATCTAGTGTTAAGAAACACTACTTTAAAGAAAATGACAAATGAACTTCTCAAAATAAAGATAGACTAACAATTCAATGTATATAGAACCCAAGTTACAGTACCTATTGATAAATGGAAATGCTTTGTCAATTTTCATTTTCCAAGTTCTTTACAGTACTTTAATAATTCCTGTAAAATTCATTTTGAATTTCAAAATATCTTGAATTGAACAATTACTAATAGAGTAGGTAATCAAGCTTAGCTGAGAATACATTTTTTCTAACAAAATAAAGTTGTCAATCAGATAATTTTTACTATCCAGTATAATCATTTAGAAACCTTATACTCATTTTCATTTAAAAAAAAAAAACAAAACTAAACTGGAGGTGATTGGCTTAGTGAAATGGACTATAAGATTTGAAAGACTAATTTTTCAAATGCAATAGCACATTATTATTATGATGTATTTATGCAGGGTTAGTCTAAAAGTTCTGGAACTATCAACATCCCTAAATTTCAGCAAATATAATTAATTTAAAAAATATAGTTATAAAGTTACTTGCTATAAGATAAGTTGAAGCTTGAGGCTAATGACCAGCAATCACTGATAGCTGCCATGCTAAAATGAATTTATGACAATATCTTCTCCCTGGGAGGAGATCTATGAAGCCCCACCTGTCCCTCATCTGATACGATTGTTTATCCTTTGCTGCTAGTCACATAACCAGCTTATTCAATAAAAGTTGTATTTCTTCAAAATCAATATTTCTTTCCCTCCAGAAACTAAAATTAACAAATTGCTAGCTGTTCTGAAAACTCCAGATGCATAGGCCTCATGAAAAATCATATACTATATTTTTAATTCTTACAGTACTTAAATGCTCTCATCATATGGTTTCCTGTCATGTGTTACAGGAATAGTCTTATTTTAGATGCCATTTCTCAGAGGAAGGTGGAAAAAGGAATTACAAAGTATTGAGAGGCTATTCTATGTAATTATCTATCTATGTCCATTATTTCACTTAATCCTAATCTGGCATAAATTTTAGCATACCATTTTATGAATGAACAAGAATTGAACTGGTGAGTGACCTGCCTAAGATCACACAACTAGTGTACTACAGGAAGAATTATGATTCAAATTTTCAAAATCTGATATCATAATTATGAAGTCCAGGAACTTTCTACTACTTCATGTTGAAGTGAGTATAGATTGAGTTTTATCTTCCACATTTAGTTCATTTATCATAAGATGATTTATGGAACACCTCCAATTCTGATGTGCAAAAATAAAATGTGTTTTTATTTCTTTCCAACCACCATCCTCAGCTTTTTATGCCTAATCTCCTTTTTCCCCCATTTGTAATATTGTCATATGAAATTTCAAAGATTTCAGGTAACTTTTAAGATAAAAATCCAAACTAGGCTGGTCTAACTAAACATGTCCATTACATGGAATTGCTGACTCCTTTTGTTGCTTCTACATCTACTTTAAGAAAAAACAAACTAAGGACAGCTAAGTTATTACATTAAAGGACAAAGAATGTCCAAAGGAAGAATATATCAGTTTTTCCTATCCTCACTCCTGGATTCCTTAAAATTAGAGTAAGGGATTAGCCTGTTACCTTAAATACTGCACTCCCTATGACTCCTGCCTTCAACTATTCCTTTGGATTTATAGAACTAAGGTTATATATGCTTGGAGAGAGGCAGCACTGGTATCAAGTTCAGACACAGCAAGACAAGACTAATGGCTTTGGAGAAGATACTCCAGACATCAGTAAAGTTTTGACTCACTGACTTACTCATTTTAGTTCTCAGAACACACATATACCCCAAGTAATGGCATCACTGAATCATATGGCATTTCTACTATTAATTTTTTTTATTGGTTCTTTTTAATTTTGCATGACAGTAGAACCCATTTTGATATAATTATACAGCAGGGAATATATCTTTTCTTTCACAATGTAGATTCACACAATTCATATAATCTTACATATACATAGGGTAATACTGTCCATCTCAGTCTACTATCTTTCCTTCCCCAAATGCCCCCCTGTCCCATTTTCTTCTACACCATCCATACTTCCTCCATTCTTTTCCTGTCCCCGCCCCATGACCCGCACCCCCCCCCCCCGTTATGTATTAGTATCCTGTGATCAGAGAAAACATTCTACCTTTGAATTTTTGGGGTTGGCTTAATTCACTTAGCATGATATTCTCCAACTCCACCCATTTACCAGTAAATGCCATAATTTTATTCTTCTTTATGACTGAGTAATATTCCATTGTGTGTATATATGTATATATTCCATTGTGTGTATATATATGATATATATATACATAATATATATATAAACTCCAAAATTATTTATATATATATATATATATATATATATATATATATATATAAACTGTGAGATATATATATCACAGTTTCTTTATCCATTCACAGTTGAAGGGCATCTAGGTTGGTTCCACAATCCAGCTATTCTGAATTGAGCTGCTATGAACATAGATGTGACTGCATCCCTATACTTTGCTGATTTTAAGGCCTTTGGGTATACACCGAGGAGTGAGATAGCTGGGTCAAATGGTGGGTCCATTCCAAGGTTTTGAGGAATCTCCATACTGTTTCCCAGAGTGCCTGTACCAATTTGCAACTCTACTAGCAATGTATGAATGTACCTTTTCCCCCACATCCACGCCAACACTTACTATTGCTAGTGTTCCTGATAATAGCATATTAATTGGAGTTAGATGAAATCTTAGGGTAGTTTTAATTTGCATTTCTCTAATTACTAGAGATGATGAGCACTTTTCCATATATTTGTTGATCACTTGTATATCATCTTCTGTGACGTGTCTGCACAGTTCCTTAGCCCATTTATTGACTGGGTTCTCTGTATTTTGGGTTTAAAGTTCTTTATAAATTTTGGAGATCAGTGCTTTGTCTGAAGTGTGTGTGGAAAAGATTTTTTCCCACTCTGAAGGCTCTCTTTTCATATTATTGATTGTTTCTTTTGCTGAGAAAAAGCTTTTTAGTTTGAATCTGTCCCATTTATTGATTCTTCTTTTCATTTCTTGCACTCTGGTGGTCATGTTGAGGAAGTCTGGTCCTAAGCCAACATGAAGAAGATTCAGGTCTACTATTTCTTCTATTTGGTGAAGAGTCTCAAGTTGAATTCCTAGGTCCTTGATCCATTTTGAGTCGAGTTTTGTACAGGGTTAGAGATAGGGGTTTAATTTCATTTTATTGCACATGGATTTCCAGTTTTGCCAGCACCATTTGTTGAAGAGGCTGTCTTTTCTCCATTATATGTTTTTGGCACCTTTGTCTAGTATGAGATAACTGTACTTATGTGGGTTTGTCTCTGGGTCTTCTATTCTGTACCATAGGTCTACCTTTCTATTTTGGTACCAGTACCATACTGTTTTAGTTACTATTGCTCTATAGCAGAGTTTAAGTTCTGGTATTGTGATCCCTCCTGCATTATTCTTTCTGTCCAGGATTGCTTTGGCTATTCTGGGTCTTTTGCTCTTCCAGATGAATTTCATGATTGTTTTCTCTATTTCTATGAGGAATGTCATTGAGATTTTTATTGGAATTGTGTTAAATTTGTATAGCACCTTTGGAAGTATGGCCATTTTAATTACATTAATTCTGCCTATCCAAGAACATGGGAGATCTTTCCATCTTCTAAGGTCTTCCTCAATTTCTTTCTCTAATGTTCTGTAGTTCTCATTGTAGAGGTCTTTAACCTCTTTTGTTAGATTGATTCCCAAGTATTTTATTTTTTTTGAGGCTACTGTGAACAGAGTTGTTTTCCTCATTTCACATTCAGATGCTTCATCGCTTATGTTGATAAATGCATTTGATTTATGTGTGTTTATTTTATATCCTGTTATTGTGCTGAATTCATTAATTAGGTCTAAAAGTTTCCTGGTGGAGTTTTTTGGATCCTCTAAATATAGGATCATGTCATCAGCAAAGAGTGACAGCTTGAGTTCTTCTTTTCCTATTCGTATACCTTTAATTTCTGTGGTCTGTCTAATTGCTCTGGCTAGTATTTCAAGCACAATGTAGAATAGAAGTGGTGACAGTGGGCATCCCTGTCTTGTTCCAATTTTTAAAGGGAATGCTTTCAGTTTTTCTCCATTAAGAATGATGTTGGCAGTGGGCTTAGCATAAATAATCTTTACAATGTTGAGGTATATCCCTATTTTTTCTAGTATTTTGAGCATGCAGGAGTGTTGTATTTTGTCAAATGCTTTCTCAGCATCTATCGAAATAATCATATGATTCCTAACCTTAAGTCTACTGATGTGATGAATTACATTTATTGATTTCTGGATGTTGAACCAACCTTGCATCCCTGGGATAAACCCCATTTGATTGGGGTGCACTATCTGCTTAATATATGTTTGTAAGCAATTTGCCAGAATTTTGTTATAGATTTTTGCATCTATATTCATCAGAGATATTTGTCTAAAGTTTTCTTTTCTAGATGTGTCTTTGTCTGCTTTTGGTAACAGAGTGATACTAGCTTCATAGAATGAATTTGAAAGGCTTCCCCCCATTTCTATTTCATGAAATACTTTCAGGAGTATTGGTATAAGTTCTTCTTTGAAGGTCTTGTAGAACTCAGTTAAGAATCTGTCTGGTCCCGGACTTTTCTTGGTTGATAGGATTTTGATGGCTTCTTCTATTTCATTACTTTAAATTGATCTGTTTAAATTGTGTATGTCTTCCTGGTTCAGTTTGGGAGGATCATATGTCTCTAGAAATTTGTCGATGTCTTCAGGATTTTCTATTTTACTGGAGTATAGATTCTCTAAGTAACTTCTAATTATTTTTTGTATTTCCATAGTGTGTGTTGTGATATTTCCCTTTACATCACGAATTGTAGCAATTTGAGTTTTCTTTCTCATTGTCTTTGTTAGTGTGGCTAGGGGTTTATCTATTTTGTTTACTTTTTCAAAGAACAAGCTTTCTGTTTTGTCAATTTTTTGAATTATTTCTGTTTCAATTTCATTGATTTCATATCTGATTTTAAATATTTCCTCTCTTCTACTTTTGGTGCTGTTCTGTTCTTTTTCTAGGGCTTTGAGATGTAAGATTAGGTCATTGAGTTGTTGACTTTTTATTCTTTTCTTGAATGTGCTCCATGCAATGAATTTTCCTCTTAGTACTGCTTTCATAGTGTCCCAGAGATTTTGATATGTGATATCGTCATTCTCATTTACCTCTAAGAATTTTTTTACCTCCTCCTTGATGTTTTCTCTTACCCATGCTTCATCCAATAGCATATTATTTAGTCTCCAGGTATTGGAGTAGTTTCTGGTTTTTATTTTGTCATTGATTTCTAATTTCATTCCCTTATGATCTGACAGACTACAAGGTAATATCTCTACTTTTTTGTATTTACTAAGGGGCTGCTTTGTGGCATAACTTATGGTCTATTTTATAGAAGGACCCATGTGCTGCTGAGAAGAAAGTGTATTCTCTCGTTGATGGATGGAATATTCTATATATATCTGTTAAGTCTAAGTTATGGATTGTGTTACTGAGTTCTATTGTTTCTTTGTTTAGTTTCGTTTGGAAGATCTATCCAGTGGTGACAGTGGTGTGTTAAAATCACCCAGAATTATTGTATTCTGGCCTATTTGATTCTTGGAATTCAGAAGGATTTGTTTGATGTACATGGATGGGCCATTGTTTGGGGCATAAATATTTATGATCATACTGTCTTCTTGATTTAAGGCTCCCTTAAGCAGTATGAAATGACCCTCTTTATACCTCTGACTAACTTTGCCTTGAAGTCCACTTTATCTGGTATAAGGATGGAAACCCCCACTTTTTTACTGAGTCCATGTGCATGTTAGGTCTTTTCCCATCCTTTCACCTTTAGTCTTTGGATGTCCTTTCCTATGAGATGAGTCTTTTGAAGGCATCATATTGTTGGGTCTTTCTTTTTAATCCAATCTGCTAGTCTATGTCTTTTGATTATGAGTTTAGGCATTAACATTCAGGGTTATTATTGAGATATGATTTGTATTCCCAGTCACGTTGGCTTAGTTTTAATTTTTAACTTGACTTGCTTTCTCCTTTGATTGGCTTTTCCTTTAGGGTAATTTCTCCCTTTGCTGACTTACATTGTTTTTTTTGTTTTTTTGTTTTTTCCGTTTCTTCCTCATGGAATATCTTGCTGAGAATGTTCTGTAGTGAAGGCTTTCTATGTGTAAATTCCTTTAACTTTTGTTTATCATGGAAGAATTTTATTTCATTTTCAAATCTGAAGGTTAGTTTTGCTGGATACAGGATTCTTGATTGGCAACCATGTTCTTTCAGAGCTTGAAATATATTGTTCCAGACCCTTCTAGTTTTTAGGGTCTGGGCTGAGAAGTCTGCTGATATCCATATTGGTTTCCCCCTATATGTAATATGATGCTTTTCTCTTAAAGTCTTTAAAATCCTATATTTTGTATATTAAGCATTTTCATTATAATGTGTCTTCGTGTGGATCTGCTGTAATTTTGTGCATTTGGTGTTCTGTAAGCCTCTTGCAGCTGAATTTCCATTTCATTTTTCAGGTTTTAGAAATTTTCTGATATTATTTCATTGAATAGGTTGCTCATTACTTTGGTTTGTATCTCTGTATCTTCCTCAGTCCTGATAATTCTTAAATTTGGTTTTCTCCTGATATCCCCTAGCTCTTGTAGGTTCTATTCATCATTTCTTACCATTTTCTCTGTTTGGGCAAATTTATTTTCAAGATTCAATATTTTGTCTTCATTGTCTGAGGTTCTGTCTTCCAAGTGATCTAGTATGTTGGTGATGCTTTCAATTGAGTTTTTTATTTGGTTTATTATTTCCTTCATCTCAAGAATTTCTGTTTGGTTCTTTTTCAGAATTTCTATCTCTTTGCTGAGGTAATCTTTTGTTTCCTGTAGTTGCTCTTTCTAGTGCTTATTGGAATGATCAATCATTCCCTGCATTTGCTCTCTTAACTCATTGTTTGCTTCTCTGATCATTTTAATCATGTATATTCTCAACTCCTTTTCTGGTATTCTTCTACCATGCTGTCATTGGATTCTGTAAGTGTAGAATCTTGGTTTATTTGGAAAACTTTCTTCCCTTGTTTTTTCATGTTGTTCATGTATCTTCCCCTCTAGCAATGCAGATCTGCGGTATTGCAGTTTCTGCCCTATAGGCTTATAGTGAGCCTATAGTTTTCCAAAACCTTTTTTTAAGGGGGGAGATCAATATTAGCAACACCCAGTACAGACAATATGCAGTCCTAAACCGAATAGCCCCAATGAAGACAATTGTTACAATGGTCTTTTTGTTATAATATTGTCCTAATAAACAGAGAAGATGAGTTTAATTATTATCTACAATATAACAAACAGATTTGCAATGAGGACTGCAGTTTCTTTCTTTCTTTCTTTCTTTCTTTCTTTCTTTCTTTTTTAATTTTAGGTCATTGTACACAAATGGAATACAACTATCGTTTTTCTGGTTGTACACAAAATAGAATCATATAATTTGCATAATTATACATATACATAGGGTATGGGTGTTTGTCTAAGTCCATTATCATTCCTTCCCCGCCCCCGTCCCACCCCTCATTTTCTTCTATACAATCCATCCCTTCCCCATTCTTCCTGTGCTGCCCCCCACCCCCACTATGTGTCATCAACCACTTATAAGAGAGATCATTTGGCCTTTGGTTTTTTGGGATTGACTTATTTCACTTAACATGATCTTCTCCAATTCTATCCATTTACCTGCAAATGATATAATTTTATTCTTCTTTATGACTGAATAATATTCCATTGTGTATTTATACCACAGTCTCTTTATCCATTCCTCTATTGAAGGGCATCTAGGTTGGTTCCACAATCTCACTATAGTGAATCGGGCTGCTATAACCATTGATGTGGCTGCATCACTCTAGTATGCAGATTTTAAGTCCTTTGGGTATAGGCCAAGGAGAAGGATAGCTGGGTCAAATGGTGGTTCCATTCTGAGTTTTTGAAGGACTCTCCATACTGCTTTCTAGAGTGGCTGCACCAATTTGCAACACCATCAGCAATGTATGAGTGTACTTTTTCCCCCACATTCTCGCCAACACCTATTGTTGCTTGTATTCTTGATAATAGACATTCTAATTGGGGTGAGATGATATCTTAGGGTAGTTTTGATTGCATTTCTCTTATTACTACAAAACTGGACAAAGACACATCAAGAAAAGAAAATTTCAGGACAATATCTCTAATGAACATATATGCAAAAATTCTTAATAAAATTTTAGCAAATCACATACAAAAGCATATTAAAAAGATAGTGCACCATGATCAAGTGGGTTTCATCCTGAGGATGCAAGGATGATTCAACATCTGGAAATCAATAAATGTAATTCACCACACCAACAGACTTAAAGTCAAGAACCACATGATTATTTCAATAGATGCAGAAAAAGCATTTGATAAAATACAGCACCCCTTCATGCTCAAAACACTAGCAAAAATAGGGATAGTAGGAATGTTCCTAAACATTGGAAGGACTATCTATGCTAAGTCAACAGTCAACATCATTCAAAATGGTGAAAAATTGAAAGTATTCCCCCTGAAAACTGGAACTAGGCAGGGATGCCCTCTTTCACCACTTCTATTCAACATCATCCTTGAAATTCAGGCCAGAGCAATTAGACAGACTGAAGAAATTAAAGGGATACTAATAGGAAAAGAAGAGCTCAAACTATCCCTTTTTGCCAATGTCATGATTCTATATTTAGAGGAGCCAAAAAATTCCACCAGAAAACTTCTGGAACTCATAAATAAATTCAGTAAAGTAGGAGGATATACAATTAGTGCTCATAAATCTAATGCATTTTTATTCATAAGTGATGAATCCTCTGAAAGAGAAATTAGGAAAACTACCCCATTCACAATAGCCTCAAAAAAAATAAAATACCTGGGAATTAATCTAACAAAAGAGGTGAAAGAACTCTACAATGAGAACTACAGAACATTAAAGAAAGAAATTAAAGAAAATCTTAGAAGATAGAAAGTTCTTGGATAGGGAGAATTAATATCATCAAAATGGCCATACTACCAAAAGCACTATATAAATTCAATGCAATTCCAATTAAAATCCCAATATCGGACCTCATAGAAATAAAGCAAGCAATTGTGAAATTCATCTGGAGGAATAAGAGACCCAGAATTGCTAATGCAATTCTTAGCAAGAGTGAAGCAGGAGGTATCACAATACTAGACCTTCAACTATACTACAAAGCAATAGTAACAAAAAAGGCATGGAATTGGCACCAAAATGGGCAGGTAGATCAATGGTACAGAATAGAGGACACAGAGACAAACATACATAAATACAGTTTTCTCATAGTAGACAAAGGCTCCAAAAACATACAATGGAGAAAAGATAGCCTGTTCAACAAATGATGCTGGGAAAACTGGAAATCTATATGCAGCAAAATGAAACTAAATCCCTATCTCTCACCCTGCACAAAACTCAATTCAAAAAGGACTGCAGTTTCTAATGTAGGACAAAGAGAATGGGGAAGTATGCAGGATGTAACTTTTAATGGTATAAGAAAAGAGTATGAAGAAGTTCTAGATCATAGGAAGAATGAAAGTGTAGTCAAAAGAAGCTGGTTGTTAGCATGAGAAAAGGGAGAAAAAGACTGAGGAAACAGATAAACAAAAGGAAAGTAGACAGCAAAAAAAAGCAAAGAAATAAAAATTTAATTACTTTTTTTTTTTTTTTTTTGGTACTGGGGATTGAACTCAGGGGCACTCCACCATTTAGCCACATCCCCAGCCCTATTTTGTATTTTATTTAGAGACAGGGTCTCAACTGAATTGCTTAGGAACTCGCTAAGTTGCTGGGGCTGGCTTTGAACTTTCGATCCTCCTGCCTCAGCCTCCCAAGTGCTGGGATTACAGGCATGCACCACCATGCCCAGTGTAAAGAAGTAAAAATTTAAAAGCTTTCACAAAGGAGAAAAAAAAAATCTACACTATAACATTCATATACTATTCAAACCTCCCGGTCTTCAGAAGCCTGAGGCATGAGAGCCTGATGATGAGCTTCCAGTCTCAAGCAGGTGTCTCAGGATGGAATTTGACACACCTAATTTGAGTTTCCACTTCCAGGATAATCCAAGATGGCTGCACCGGCTTCCAAACTTGTTGGCAAATGGGGAGATGCAGCCCAGAGTGTGGGTGCTGAGTCTGTGTGGGGTGCAGTCTGTCAGCTGGGGCCCCTGGAGGTGGGGTGCTATCAGTCAGGTGGGGGTCTTGGAGGCGGGGTTCTGTCAGTCAGGTCACTGTCAGTCGGGCTGGCAGTCCTGCAGTTCCTAGCTATTTTCCCAAAATGGCGGCAGCCATGTGTAATCCAAAATGGAGGTACTGTGACAGTAGACTTCCAGGCAACAGAAGGCAGCTGGCAATCTACTGATGGTCTGCAGCCTCTGTAGGCTATCGGTGGTCGATCAGCAGATGAACCTTGGTTGGTGGGTGATGGGTAGGTAAAAAGCAGGTGATGGGCAGGCCAGACGCAGGCAAACAGGCAAGTGTCCAAAGATAGGAGGCAGTCAGTGAGCAATCTGTGCTCAAATGTAGTCAATACGCTGGCACACTGTAGGTGATCGAGGTAGACAAATGGAGTAAACAGTAGGGGATCAATAAGGAGCAATGATTGCCTCCTGGAGAAACAGATTTTCCTCTGAATCCCGAGTTACAGAGCAAAAAAGAATGCAGCCTCCCTCTCGTCTGCTATCTTTGATCCCTCTACTATTAATTTTTTAAGTAACTTCCATATTGTTTTTCATAACAGTTGTTCTAACTTACATTCCTAACAGTGTATAAGATGCTTTATTCTCAACAGATCTTGTAGTACTTAACTTTGTCTATATTCATTATTTCAAAATCCCTCTATCCTTAACACTAAAGGCACACCAATAAATGGGGTACCAAGTATGAAGTATGACACATTGTAATTAATAAATATTTTAAAGAATAAAAGTAGATATCAGAGTAAGAGTTGAAATAAAATAATCATAAAGTTGTTGAACGAGGGTTTTATTGTTTAACCATCTAGTTAAGGTATTATAGAAAATGACAGAAAGTCAAATCCTGTATCATACAGAGTACCTTCAATCTGAGAGTAGAATATTTTAAAAGAAACAGTAAAGGCACCTAGTAGAATACCTGGGTAAAGCAAAAATCATAACACTGCAATCATAAGAATATCAACTTAGTTGGATATATACAGAGACTGATGGACTGATTTGAGTAAAACTTGGGAGACTGAAGGCAGAAGATGTTATTCAGTGAAGAGGATAAAAAAGAAAATGTTAAACAATGATAAAAGAAGTGTTGGAGTAAGTTCGTTTTGAATGCAGGAATAAAAAAGTAATGTCTTTAGTTTATTTTGTTATATGTCCCAAAAGAACTGAATGAAAGTCTAGGTCTCTACCCAATTCTTACTTTCAATATGTTTGAGAAATTAAGAAAAACCAACATGAAACATCAAACAAATCATTATGAACAGCATGTAATGTAGTAGTTGAAAAAGTAGACTGTATGTGCTATAAGGGAGTAAGAAAGGGGCGGGATTATGGAGGGCTGGAATAATCGATAGGATTCTTGAAGGTTTTGACTATTCTAGGAGAAGTGAGGAATAAAGACTTTCATAATTTAATATTTCTTTGGGGCAAAAAGCTTACTTTCTCATGAAAAAGAAAAACAAAATGGATGAGATAAGGAAAGTAAGTTGGAGAATTCTGATGTGAAATTAGTGTGATATGATATAAATCCTGCAACAGGAGCATACCTTTATAAAATTGAACAAAAGCATAAGTGAAGCTTAAAACTTCTAGAAATTAAAATATATTGAATCAAAGGTGCATGATTCAAAATAGTTTATATTTGAATAAAAAGTAAGTTTATTTTCTTCCTCTCCCCCTTTCCCTCCCTTCTTTCCTTTCTTTCTCCCTTCCTTCCTACCCTACTTTTCCTTATCCATTCATTAAGCACATTTATTTTGTGAAATTACAAATACCAGGTGCTAGAAATAAAGCAATGCCCAAATAGCTTATATTCTAGTTGAAGGAGAAAGTTGTGTGTGTGTGTGAAATTACTCTTTTCAATGATAAATTATATAAAAACATAAAGCAGGATAACAATAGAAAATAATGAAAGGTGGAAATGATAAGGAGCTACCTTTATTACAGGAGTCAGGGAAGAAATGCCCTAGAACAGGGCAATAAGGGTAGAGAAACAATGCAGAAAGGCATGTTGAAATTTAGAAAGAGGATCCCATGAGGAGAAACAAGAAATATAAATGCCCTAACATTCATGCTGTATTCAAAGTGCATCATGGAAGTCATAAATAGGAATAACATGAGCTGGGAAAACAATAATACAAGGTTTGGCAGGAGGGAAAATTGTGTAGGCTATTATAAGGCAAGGGGTTTCCATATTTTTTCACATATTCCTCCAAATTTATGAAATATAACTCCCAACTTTCATAAAAATATGAATCATTATTAGTTAATGTGGAGCTTTCCAAAAGTACTTAAATAACTATTCTCAAGTACATTATTTATTTTCCAATCTGCAACATAATATTCCTGCTGTTAGCCTATTTGGTCAGAATGAATAAAGTGACAGAAAACTTTTTGCAAGCAACTGACAGAAATCAGGAGATTCTGAGTTCAAAGCAAAAAGCCTGTGGATTTAGTGCATACAATAACCTATCAACAAATGCTGATGAAAATGCTTCTCATATGAAATTGGATAAGTGTTCAAGAAAATATAAAATTTTAACTTATTTCTGATATGTTCCTTTTCTTCAAAGAGGTAATGTTTATCTATTGAAGGAAAATGAAGAACTTTTTACCTCTATCATCTTGAAATCCACAAAAAATGTAATAGGTAAATGAATATACTGAAAAATCTTTTTGTTATTATTATTATTATGAGAAATGGTAGAAATATTTTTACCATTACGCTCCTTAGTAACTTATTTCCCAGTGTGCTCTTGAAAATTTTTTTTAATATTCTAAGATTAATGGATGAATAATGGACAGATATTTGCTGTGGGCTTATTGGCTGGGAGATACAAAGCATCTCTACCTTGTCATGCCTTACAGATAGTTCTCTTTGTTTTTTGGTTTTTGTGTTTTTAATTTTTTGTGGTGCTGGGGATTGAACCCAGGCCCTTGTGCTTGCAAGGCAAACACTTGACCAATTGAGCTTTATCCCCAGCCCTTCTCTTTGTTTTTAAGGAGTTTTCCCTTTCAATTTGATAACAATCAGGAGATTAAAGTGATATAACCTCTAAATGAATTTTAATTACCACCACAGCCCCACTTTATTTCTTCATTTCGAATGTCCCAAGAGAGGCATAAGTATGCTATTTTTAAAGTCATGTTTCACCTTCTTATTAACACATTTTAGAAAGGGAAGGTCATTATTTTGAAACTTGATTAAAGAACCTTTTATTACATCAATATTTTGAATACACTTTGGTTTGGTGCCTGTGGAGTTTTTACATCTTAGAACAATACATAACATTCAGTACAGGAGAAAAATGTCTACTTTTCTATTGTGAGAATAAAGTATTGTGGCAGAAGTACGAAGGTAAACTAATTTGTTTACAGGACTACTGAAAGGCAGATTAGTACCAAATAGAAGAAAATACAGAGCTAAAATTCTGTTTCCTTAAATCTATCTAATTCAATGTACCCCTTTGAAAGATTCTATGTTAAAATGTTTTAATTGTAGTAAAATAATCATAACAAAATTTACATATTACCAATTTTAGGTGTACAATGAAATATTATTAAGTATGCTCACTGTGTTGTGCCACCAGCACCAATACATACCTCCCGAAAAATTATCCACCAAACAAAAATTCCATACCATTTAAACCATTATTCCCCTCCCCTCCCCTCCTTTTCTCCCTCCCTCCCTCCTTCCCTCCCTCTCTCCCTCCCTCCCTCCCTTCCTTCCTTCCTTCCTTCCTTCTTTTCTCCAGTTTTCTGTCTATAAATTTGACTATTCTAAGTACCTCACACAAGTGAAGTCAAAGTATTTATTTTTTTCTAAAAGGCTTATTTTACTTAGCATAGTGTCTTCAAGGTTTACCCATGTTATACTGTGTGTCAAAATTTCCTTCTTTTTTAAGAATGAATAATAATACATCGTACGTTATTATAGTTTATTTCTTGAATGTCCTTCAACAGCCTATGTGTTGAAAGCTTAGGAATGCTGGGAAGTGGTGGACTTTTAGGAGACAGTGCCTCTTTTCGCTTAGCTTCCTAATTGCCATGAGGGAGCTTAATGGAAGTTAAGTCAGTGTGTTCCTTTTAGATTTTGTGAATAATACCAGTATAAGCAAATACCCCTAGTTTCAATTCCTTTATGTATATACTCAGAAATTGAATTGACAGATCACATGGTAATTTTACTTTTTAATCTTTGTAGTACCTCCATACTTTTCATATCAGCTCTACCATGTTTATTTCCTACCATCAGCATTCCAATTTCTCCACATCCTTGCCAATACATGTTTTTTATGGGTTGTTCTTTGATAAATTGCTATAATGATTGTGAAATGGTTATCTTGTGGTGGCTTTGATTTGCATTTATCTATGCTTAATGATGTTGAGCATCCTTGGAGAAATGTTTACTAAAGTCCTTTTCTCATTATTAAATTGAATTATTTCTTTTGTTTTTGTTTTTGAATTATAAGAGCTCTTTAATCAGTCTGGGTATTAACTCCTTCTCAAACATGCATTTACCAAATATTTGACCATGATCTGCATTGCCTTTTCACTGTCTATAGTATATTTTGGTTCACAAAATTTTAGACTTACATAAGTTCAATTTGTTACATTTTTCTGTTATGAGCTTTGGGTTTTATATCTAGAAAGTCACTGCCAAAGCCAGTCAGGAAGGTTTTCCCCGAAGCTTTTTTTAATAGTTTTGTAGTTTTTCTCTTAGGTTTAGGTCTTTGATATATATTTCAGTTAATTTTTGTGTATACTCAAAACTAAGTGTCCTACTTAATTCCTTTGCATGTGGATAGCCACTTCTAATACTCTTTTTTGAAAAGACTGTATTTTTTCCATTAAATGGTTTTGGTACTCTGGTCAATATTCATTTTACTCTAAGAGTGAGGGTTTATGTCTGTGCTTTCTATTTTGTTTCACTAGTCTATATGTCTATTTTTATGTCATTACCACATTTTACTCCCTGATTTTGAAATCAGGGAGTGATTCTTAAATCTCTAACTTTGTCCTTATATCTCAATATTGTTTTGGCTATTGAGACTTTTGACTATTTGAACTTTAGGATAAATTTTTTTCATTGTCTAAAAAAGAATTTTATGAAGACCGCATGGAGTCTAGATGTGCTTTTTGAAGTACTGACAACTTAATAATACTACATCTTCCATTATATTAATACAGGATGCCTTTCCATTTACTTATGTCTTATTTAAATTTTTTCATCATTGTTTTATATAGTTTTCACAAATCTTTCACCTTCTTGGTTCACACACCCCATTTTAAAGACAATTATAGATCTTATCAGAAACATGAGTTTTACTCTGAGTAGTAAATGATACTGACAACCTTCAGTATCATTAAGGGCAAAAATGTGATCAGTCTAGCTATTGTGAATAGAGCTGCTGTAAACACTGATGTGGCTGTGCTACTGTAGTATGCTAATTTTAAGTCCTTTGGATATGAATCGGGGAGTGGGATAACTGGGTCAAAATGTGGGTCCATTCCAAGTTTTCTGAGGAATCTCCACACTGCTTTCCAGAGTGGCTCTACCAATTTGGAACTCTACCAGCAATGTAAAAGTGTGCCTTTTTTCCCACAGCCATGCCAATATCTATTATTGTTTGTGTTCTTGATAATAGCCATTCTAATTGGAGTAAGATGAAATCTTAGAGTTGTTTTAATTTGCATTTCTCTAATTACTAGAGATGTTGAACACTTTTTTATGTATTTATTGATTGCCTGTACGTCATCTTCTGTAAAGTGTCTGTCCAGATCCTTGGCCCATTTACTGATTGGGTTCTTTGTATTTTTGGTGTAAAGTTTTGTAAGTTCTTTATAAATTTGGAGATTAGTGCTCTATCTGAAGTGTGTGTAGAATACTATTCATCCACAAAGAAGAAAAATATTATGGCATTTGCAGATAAATGGATGGAATTGGAGAATATCATGCTAAGTGAAGTAAGCCAATCCCACAAAAACCAAAGGCCAAATGTTTTCACTGATAAGTGGATGATGATTTATAATCAGGTTGGGGAGTGGGGGTGAGAGAAGAATGGAGGAACTTTAGATTAGGAAGAGTGACATGACAGGGGGAGTTGATGGGGGTATGAAAAATGGTGAAATGAGACAGACATCATTACCTTATGTATATGTATGATTACATGAATGGCATGAACCTACATCATGCACAACCGAAGAAATGAAAAGTTGTACCCCATTTGTGTACAATGAATCAAAATGCAGTCTGTAAAAACAAATAAATGTGATCAGTGTTATAAAAGACAAAGGAAATTCTTTGATCACATATATAATATAAGGTTCCTTTACCAAGTTAAAGCCCATTATCACATTTGAAAATAGTTATATATGGAATGGGCTGTAAATGCTAATTCATACTATCAAAACAAAAGAACTATATGAACAATTATTTTTCCTCTTATGCTAGAAACCTGTTTTTACAAATAATTATATAAAACATTTCTCCAAGTCTCAATGCTGATCTCTGTTCTCACCCATACTTTCTTATCCCTCTTTTCTCTATTTCAGTAGACATCAAGTATCAATAAATATAGATGCAATGCTGTCTAATAATACTGACATTGCCATTTATTTATAAATTTTGAAGGAAGCTTTAAAACATGTTTAAAAATTTTTTTCAATAAAAAAGGACCTAAAATTCAGAAGGATTGCTCCCCTGATGCATTATGTGTGAAAATATTACATTTTAGTATGAACTGGTAAAGCTCAATCACTCATTGCTGAATTTATAATACTGTAATTATTGTCATTTATTATTTACAAACTATCTTCATTGTACACAGAGCTCACAAAACAGAAAATGTATGTGCCTTGAATTCTAACCAGCTTCTAAGGAATGAGTGGTACCTGAAAAACACTCAACTACTTAATTATATTAATAATCTGAAGGAGAGATGAAATTTACCAAAAATCTCTACTAGTGTTTTATCTGTATTTTGAATAGAAGGGAAGTAAAATAGGCATAGACTATAAACACTGTATTTACTTGATTCTATGATTATTAAAGGCATGATATGTTTTAAGAAGTAACAGCTTCTTAAACACTATGCTACACGTACATCCACATCCAAAATGCTTTTTACCATTTCTATTGCACACATCTATACTTATGATTATATATAACTTACTTCTTTATCCTATTATCGACTGAGTCAAAGCTTCCTTACATCCATTCCTCTAAGTAATATTGCCATTAGCCATAATGCAAATCATCCCAGGGATATACTGCTATTCACAGCCCTAATTAGTTGTCTCAACTTCTTCACCAATTTTAGAACTGGGACTAGCATTTTGAGATATTTTGAATATTTAAATTTTATATTAATCATCTCTTTGGTGAAGCCCATAGTTTCCCTCTCTCATATTCTTCTAAATAAATACTGATGAAACTGAAACAGTTTTTGAGGAACTTCTATTAATTGCATTTCAGTTCTAATTAATATTCTTTCACTATGTATGCATCAATCACATAAGCTCCTCTGAAGCTTTGTAAGTTTATGGGCTATTCTGAGAGAATTTGAAAAATTCCTTTAATAATAGTGTGAAAATGTGAAAACACATGATAAAGCCTTAAATAAATCTACACAATGTAAATAAATATGATCTGAAATTTTATATAAACTTTATAATGAATTCTACCTAATTTGCTTATGATCTTTTATATATATATAAATATATATACATATATACATATATTACATATATACATATATTACATATATACATATATTAGTTGTAGATAAGTACTTTTATTTTTATGTGGTGCTGAGGATTGAACCCATGGTCTCCACATGCTAGGTGGGCACTCCACCACTGAGCCACAACCCCAGCCCCTTGTTATGATGTCTTTAACTACCATTTTTGTAGCTCAAGTTGCTTGCACAAATATCCTTTCCTTTTGCATTGTACTTTTACTTAATTTCTCACTATTCCTCTTTTTCTTCTTTACTATAGCCAATAAGTAAGATGAACACAGCTTGCCATTCAACATGTAACAGGCACTCTGAAAGTCTTATTTACTGAAATCTGGAAGATCTCTGTCACATAAAGCTATTTTTATTTGGGGCATTTTTAACTCCTTTAAAATGTGAGGTTCTGAGACTATAACCTGTTTATCCCTTTTATTCCTAGAATAACTACCACTTATGTGGATTTGATATTTAGGTAGGTCACCATGAACTCTTACAATATTTTCTAGCTTCATTTTTTTCTTACTTCAGTGGCCGGCTAAAATCTTCAGGACAGTATTTAATAGACGTGGTGGCAGTAAACACTTTTTCTATTCACCAATCTTACAAGGAGAGAGTCTAAGCTACCAATGCCATTTACAGATACCCATCATCATGCTGAGGAAGTTTTCTTACATTTCTTAAATGAACCAATTTATTCACTATATAACATATTTTTACATCATAGCTGGATTCACTTGTATATTTCATTTAGGACATATACAGCTGTGTTTATAAATGTGTTTGCCCCTTGATTTTCTATTTCTATATTGTTGTCTAACTTTGAAATGAAATTTGCATCAACTTCCTAAAATAGACTGAGAATTTCTTAACCCTCTCCAGAAAATTTTGGTAAACTTAGAAATACTTTCTACATTGTCTTTCACAGAAACCATTCAACCTTGAGTTTTCTTTATGTCAATATTTCTATCTTTCAGTCAATTTTCCTAGTTAGAATGCTTTTGTATTTTTCTTTACATTTGAGTTTGATAAGTTGTATATTTCTAGGAATCTATTCATTTCATATAAATATTCAAGATTGTCCCATAAGGTTATTCATAATGTACTTCTCATATTTAAGTCCATATCCTCTTACTGATATCCTATTTTTCTTACTTGCTTATTTTGCCTTTTTCACTAGATGAATATTGACAGATTTAAAGAACCAACTTTGGGCTTTACTAATTCTGTTGTTTATTTTTGTTCTATTTCATTAATTCTCCTTTTTACTGTCTCACTCTTTCAATGGTGTGTCTGGTTGAGAATGGGCATTTAAAACTGAAAAATCTCCCTCACTGTTCCTTTCATACTATGTTTCACAAGCACCATTTTTATTACCACTTGCTTAGTACTTATTCTTAAATTTCTATAGTAATATCCACCATGGACTATAGGTTATTTAGAAACACATGAGTGTGGTGCATACCTGTAATCTGCCTACTCAACAGGCTGAAGCAGGAGGATCAGTAGTTTGAGGCCAGCCTCAGCAACTTATCAAGGTCCTAGCTCACAAAAAGAAGAAGGGCTGGAATGTAGCTCAATGGTAATACACTACTACATTCTATGCCCAATACTGCTGGGAAACAGAAGTGTACTTTTTTTATCATATTTTTAATTTACTTTTTATTGTTTATTTATTTATTGTAGTGCTGGGGAATGAAACCAGGGCTTCACACCATCTAGACAAGCACTCTAAGATTGAACTACAGTCCCAGTTCCTATCATTTTATTTTTTTAAATTTTTATTTATTTATTTTATTTTTTATTTTATTTTATTTTTTTATTTTTTTGGTCCTAGGGATTGAACTCAGGGGCACTCCACCACTGAGCCACATCCCCAGTCCTATTTTGTATTTTATTTAGAGACAGGGTCTCACTGAGTTGCTTAGGGCCTCGCTAAGTTGCTGAGGCTGGCTTTGAACTTGTGATCCTCCTGCCTCAGCCTCCCAAGTGCTGGGATTACAGGCGTGCGCCACCACGCCGGGCTTATCATTTTATTTTTATATTATTCTAAAATATATTCAAATTACATGAACAGAATGAAGAACTTCACTGTACTAGATTCAACAAGTGTTAACCTTTTGTCTTATTTTTAATATTTTTTATTTACTCTTTCTCTACATGCACATGTGCTCCAAGATTTTTTTCTAAATGATTTGAGAGGTACATAAATCTCATGTCTTTATCCCAATATATTTCAATATATATTCTTTATTAAAAATATTTTTTAGATGTCAATGGACCTTTATTTTACTTATTTATATGTGCTGCTGAGAATTGAACCTAGTGCGTCATGCATGCCAGGCAAGCGCTCTACTACTGAGCTACAACCCCCACCCTCAATATATACTCTTAAAGGAAAAAATAGTTTTATTACATAACCACCATGCAATTACCAATACCCAGAATCTTAGTTGGATAAACTGCTGTTTTGTAGTTCACTCTCTATAAGTGAAATTTCACATTTATATCAACAGTGACCTCTACTGCTATTTCACCCAGATAATATAGCATATTTAAGTAAATAGGTAACATTTAAATGAAGTAATACTTGTTTTCTGGTTTTGTGTTATGTATCGGTTGACTGATTCTGACAAATGCAATTAACTGTGTGTAGTTTTATTTTAGAAACTTGCCAAAGTAGCTCATATACTGCTATATTTTCTATAACTCCAATGATTTGTACCAGACAGAAGGAAAACACAAGTGACCATCCTGTTTTGCCCAAGGCAATGCAAAGATATCTTTCCAGAAATGGCCATTATGTGGAAAGAAACACTAACCAGGACAGACTATCATTTCTATTTGCTTATTGTTGGATCACTCACTATTTTTTAACTGTACAACAGAATGCATCATTAGGACACAATGTCAGTTTTATTGGTCATAGCCAGTATTTTGTCACAAAATATAAGAAAACAAAATATTAGATAATAAACATGTAATAAGAGAAATTATTATCATTTAAAATTTGATTTCAGTTACATATTTATATGTGACTGTGTAAATATGTGCATAGGAATCAGAAGATAGTATGAAATATAATTCTCATTTGCCTTCACTGTCAAAATGATCTAAACAGCTGTTTTATATCATCATACAGTTAGGCTTTCGCTGTATCCCATCATAAACGAGTAGATAGTGTTCCTCTTTGCTTCTTCATTTCAACTTTTTTTGCTGTGCTCCATAATAGCTGTCCCTGTCTTTTTCCATTAGTGGGAAATGATGATGGGTTTAATTTTGGTCGGTTGTTACCCTAAGGGATTCGCACTTTTTGGTGCCAGTTTCACGTGGAAAAGGTTTCACTTAAAATAAAGAAGAGTCTCTTGACTAGGAAGGCTTGCACCCACCCTAGCAGAGTAGGTCCTAGAGTGTATTTTAATGAACACAAACTCTGAAACCAAATGGCTATCTAGGCAAATGTACTCTGGACAAAATGTGGTTACTGCTCTGATATTTGGCTTATCATCCCGTGATCTGGAAAAAAAAGTGGCATTGCAGGAAGTAAAAATAGCTTAAAAAGTGTAATTCTTATGAGACATTTGTCTAAGAAGGGAAATCATGACTAAAAAGCTTGTGACATAAAGTTCTGGTAATTTTATATCATAGGGAGTAAAACTTACTCATTTGCTTTTCTATTCTCAAGTTTATTCATTTATAAGTATCTTGAGTTTATTTTGCTTTGTTTTGTGCTTTTGTTAGTAGGTTTAGTTTGATTTGTATTAAAGTGGCTACAAACACAGATTTGAGGTTAATGTAACATATTTCACCAGAAAACCAAACTAGGGAACCACATTTTACTGCTATTGGCTGATTGATATTAAATAATTCTTAGGTTTTAACCTGACTTCATAATTAGTGATAAGATGGAAAACATATGGATTTCTTGGTTGTAGTGTTTTCTTCTCTGTTAAAACACATATAGAAAATTTTCATTCAAGTGGTCCTTATATATTACTATCTATATTCTATCTACTTCAATGTTCACTATGTTCATTATTGAATGACAAATTATATCTACAATTGGTATTTATTTTAAATTTTTTAATGTAGACACACTTGTTTTTACAAAAGTGACTATAATCTTTTTCCTATGTTGACATCTGATATTACCACCACAAAAAGGGAGCACTCACTGAGGATTTATGGTATATTGAAGGATGGGGACAAAAAATGAAGGAAAAAATATACTCATAAAATAAAAGAAACATTTCTTGCAAAATACATATTCTTGCTGGGCATGGTGGTACACATCTCTAATCCCAGCAACTCAGGGAAGTGAGGGAGAAGGACAGCAAGTTTGAGGCTACCCTCAGCAACTTAGTCCCTATGCCACTTATTTGAGACTCTGCCTCAAAATAAAAAACTAAAAAGGGCTGGGGATACAGCTCAGGGGTAAAGCACCTCTGGTCTTCAGAATACCATTTGAGATTTCTTCCAATTACAGATGTTCTACCACATATCAAAGTCCATGTCAGCTGTATCTTTAAATTCTTGAAGAATTCATCATTTTTTCCTTTTTATACCACTTTTTGTCTTTTATCAATAATCACAAAGAGAAACACAAATGGCATTCTAAAGACCTTCACTGAATTACCTCCAGGTATATATTTAGATGGAAAAAAATTATATCAACAAAGAGATTATTGTGGGGAAAGAGGGTGAAAATGGAGCTATTTAAATCTATTTAGCATCTTATATATGGACATGAAAACATAACATTATTTTCATGAGAATTTATATATATTGATATTTTCAGTCAACAAATTTCAAGAACAGTCTATCAAACTGGAAAGAATAAATGAAGTTACCTCTACAGACCACCATGCATTCTGAGCCAAAGCTCTTCTTGGATTGGTTCCCAGAACTGACAGTGACTTCAGTAGGAGTTGCATACACAAATCTCAAGACTGAAATTAGCTGATGGACAGGATGTTATTACAAAGAGCAAATCTATAACATGTTTCAAATATCAGTAACAGCCAAATGGAAAGAAAATGGCAGTTAATCAAATGTCAAAGCAACATCATGAAGAGCCAATTTTGTCCCTAGAAAAGTACACGTGATTCTTTGTGACTAAGGCAAGCTTCATCAACTCAGACTAAAATATATGACTTTCTACTTGTCAAAGCGGAGGCTTTAATCAGATGGCAAATTGATGTAATCTGTAAGGACCAAAATATAATCTATGAAGAAAACGTATTTATATGCCTTAGAAAAAATTAGATTATCAAAGAAAATAAAATATGTAAAAACATCTTTAATTAGCATGTAACAAATTCAAATGAATATAGCTCATAAACACAACTAGATTTGCCCCTTGAAAATGTAAATCTGGTTATGTCACTTCTCTTATGGAACTATTTCACGGTTCCATGAAATTATATATTCATTCCTTACATAATATATACAAAGTGACCTAAGATGAAACTGAAGGCTTGGTTCATACCTGGCTTTTACCTATCTTATTGTTTCTCTCTACCATGATTCTCAAGCACCCACCCTTTCTTACCACTGCATAAATCATCTTCGATCCCTCATCCTGGTCTTTTTCTTTTTAGGTCCTTTATATAAAAATCCATTTCTCCCTACTGGGATTTTCTTTCTTTCCCTCTTAAATTAAACATTATTACACCATTTGCTCAATAGTCACTTTTTCAAGTAAGAGAGCCAGGTCAATTACTTGACTATTAAGGTAATAGGAGATGGTTTTTCTATATTTTGTCACTACAGTATACTCCCCATTAAGACATAGCACCAAGTAAAGAGCATGTATAATCTGCTTATTGTTTTGTCTGTAAAGCCTCGGACTTTGCTTTGTAGATCAGGGAAAACATGCAATGAATATATGTTGAATGAATGAATGAATAAATAGAATTCAAGGCAAATTTTAATAATCATCATTATAATTACTAGTTAAATTAGTTTAAAACAAACAAACAAAAAATAGGTAATCTACTCTAAGTGAATTAAGGTTCCAAACCACTCATATGTTTCATTTAGTCATAGATAGAAGCTACTAAGCTACTGCCTAATTATCATGATTCCTAATAATTGTTTAGTATATGGAGAGAGAGTTAATATCTATATGGGTAGATTTTAGTCATTTTTAAAAGGTCTTTCTAGATGCTGATTAGATACATGAAAAGATTTAATTTTTTTGTAGCATGTTCTTTTAACCACTTTAGTAAACCTTAGTATTCAGATCAATTCCCAGGTCATGAAGTACTGAAACCAGCATTGATAAGGACACTGTAAATGATTCTTAAAATCAAAGAAAACAAGAATAAATTCCACAAGGATGAATTTCAAAATAGTCTTGATGCTTGTGATTCAATGAGCATGCTGCTGTGCTGGCACAGTGGGGTTGCTTTTAGTGAATCCCAATCTTGAACAGACTCAAAATATTGTAAAAATTGCTAGCAGCTTAATATTAATAAGTGCTTATAAACAATTTGCTGTTTAAATGTGCTGTCTTAAATATTTTAATAGTTAAGAGATATAAAGCTATTTATTATTAACATTAGGAGCTGTTAGTTCACAAGAGCCTAAAGTCTTGAAATATAATTAACAGAACACAATTAACTCTCATCAAAAAAACAAGAAAAAATAAAAGTTAAGAAAGCACAATGGAAAATCTAGGCAAAGTGTAAAAATAACTGTAAGGAACAGAAAGGGCTAGCACCAGAACATCCAGAGACTCCAGACACTCAGAAGAGGTGGCAACAATTTTTTAAAACAGTGGTAAGCCTATTGAACCATCTGTTTTCAGAAACCAAAACTTATTCCAAGGTGTTTTAGAGTTTTGTAGAATCATCAGAGATCCAAGCATCATGGTTCCATGAGCAACCAGAAAATTTTTCAATAGGAAGGTATGTTTTGAAATTTTTATGTGTTCAAAATCATTTATGATGCATAAGTAAAAGGAATTCTGTCCTCCCCAGACACACAAATGTCTCATAACTAGGTGTCATGATAAACGTTGCACAATATGCTAAAATTGCAAATGCAATACAAAATTATAACATTATAATCCATAACTATAATAATATATTGTTTTTAATTTATATGTCAGTATTTTATAAACAAATCTCACTGGAGGCAGAGAGGTTAAGTAATTTACTCAACCACAGTAAATTAAGGGCTATTAAGGGACAGGTAAAATCAACTTCAAGTCTGTTATTTGGCTTTCAATGCCATAGTTTTAAGCATTACTGCATAAATATTACTGAGGAAAAAGAAATAAATTTCTTAAATCCATACTACTAACTTCAGAAAAATAACTGTGGAAGAAAAATGATGTTTTTCTAAGGTAAAAATTCTCCCATATTCAGTTACATCTGGGCAGAGTGCCCAATTAGAGATAAACCTCAAATGTATTCCTAGAATTTTCTGAAGCAAATTCCCATCATTTTAAAATCTATACTTTTCTGCTACACTTTACTTCATTTGCCCTTATGCTCTGAAATCATATGGAGCTTAAAAACTTTAAGTATTAAGCACCTTTTGTTGTCTAATGAAAATGCATCTCCCAGTTTTTCTTACTTTTGGATTACTAATTTTGGGGGAAGGGGGTGAAATTTGGTGTGATTCATCTCTTCCCAATATGCTATCGTTTGGTTATAATTTGCCCCCCAAAGGTTCATGTGCTGAGGACTTGGTCCCTATTTTGTGGCAGTGTTGAGTTGGTGGAACCTTAAGAGGTGAGGCCTAGTGGAAAATAATTAGGTCATAGGGGTTCATAAATGCATTAATGCTATCTCCAGGGAATGGAGTTAGGTGTCATGGGATTGGATAAGTTCTTAAGAGAGCAACTGTTAAAAAGCAAGAATGCTGGGGCTGAGGTTGTGGCTCAGTGGTAGAGCACTTGCCTTGCTATGTGTGAGGCACTGGGTTCGATTCTCAGCACCACATAAATAATAAATAAAGGCATTGTCTCCATCTATAACTAAAAATAAAAAATTAAAAAAAAATGCAAGAATGCTACATGCTTTTGCCCCCTTTTGCATGCAGTCAATTCTCTTGCCACATCTCTGTCATGCTGTAGTGCAGACAAGGAACCCTGACCAAGGTGCTGGCACCACACTTTTTCAAATTTTCAGTCACCATAATCATTAGCCCAATGAACCTTTTTTCTTTACATACTATACAGCATTGGGTATTTTGTTATAGCAACATAAAACAGACTTAAACACGATACAAGGAAGTCCTACGACGTGGCTAGCTTCAGGGAGATAAACTGAGTTAAAGCAATTCCATTATTATTTCCTGTGATTATTTCAGAAATCTAAACATTATAGAATTATTACATGACAGGGATAATTATTCATCTATTGGTGACATATCAGATAATAGAGCAACATTTTTCTTCCACATTTAAGTGATAGATTTTTGGCCTTTTCTTACTAGAAATGAACAAGGAAGCTTATCATCCCCATGACTTCTGGCCGTACTTTTGTAACAAAAAGAACAGTTTAAAAGGTAAACCAATATAGGGAGACGAGTCAACAGGAACCACACAGAATGAGCTTGGGCCTTGATTCTCCTACTCCTAGAGCCTATCCAACCTGTCACTGAATAGTGAATGTGTTGCCTTATTCTTATAGTTGGTTTGAATTAATTTTATTGTATTTGAGAACTACTTAATTGATATAAGCTATAAAATTTGGTTAATAAAATATAAACTAGATTTGGGAATGCATATCTTACAGAAGATGTAGGTCTGACAAACTGCATAATAAAATCTTTACCATTCACATTTGCACTTGAGAAAAATAAATTTTAAAAAACTATGTTTTATCTATTAGCCTTTTCCCAATTGAGCATAATATTTTCTTCACTAAAAATATAGAAAAAAACAGGCATAGTGATAACTTGGGTAATAGGTTAAGGAAACACTGTTTCTTAATATTCCAAAAGGTGGGGTTATGGGCTTTTTCCCCCTTAAAACCATTAGATGGAATCATATTGCATTTAAAATACTATTTTCTAATAGTATTTAAAATACTATTTTCAATTAAATTGTTCTCAAGTCTAAGGACCCATAAGGCCATAGGTCTCATACTTCAAGCCTCAGTACAATGTTACTTCTTCTGAGAGGCTTTCTCTTTCTACTTAATCCATCTCCTTCTTCAATTTTTATTAATCACCCTGTTTATACCCTTGATAGCTTTTATCACTAGCCTGAACATATTTTGCTTAATTGTTTCTTACTTGTTTATCTCTCTGTCATGCCATTATAAATTCCATTCTGACAGGGAGCTTGTCATTGTCAGCATTAAATTCCCAGCAAACAGAATAGTGCCTGGCTCCCAGTAGGCAATCAATGAATATTTGTTGAATAAATGAGTGAAGGACTTAATAAATGAATGGCTTCTAGAACGCCAGGATTTTCTGTTTTCTTTCATAGCACTCTGGCTAATATATGGATGTATTTTTCTATTCTAATTATAATTCTATGTTAGTGGTCAATTAGATTTAAGAAACCAACCTTAAATGCATTTGCATGAGATATTCTCCATCTTGACACTATCAGTTTTTCAATTCGTAAATTACTTAGGGTTCCCTCTTTGAGTGATCAGGAAAATCTATGGGTAACTGTATCTAAGGAGGGAAGGGAAAATTCCAAACAAAACCTGGACTCTTGATGCACATGGCTTCTAAATGGCCAACTCTATTTTCTATTCCAACTGAAAAATTAGACCCCAACAACATTTCCTTGATAAATAGCTTGGCAATTTCAAAGCTGTGAGTTTTTTCTCTGTTTACCTGACCTTAAATTATAGTGAACTCCACAAGCATTTAAAAGTACAAAGACTGCTCGGCCGTTCCTGACACTCATTTCACATCTACAATTACCCAACTCAAAACACATGAGAATACACAGAATATAAACCCTCCAATACTATTTTCTTTTTAAATAAAATAAAAATACATAGGGCACTAGTTAAAAAGACATAGGGCACAAGCCTGTACTCTGTTCTCCCACAAAGTTGAATTTAAGTTGACAACATAAAACATTTTTTTCATCACAGATTTAATAGAAACTATGCCTAACTCTTAAACAGGGATATTTCTGAATTAAAAATATATCTGTTCATCTACCATTGGTAAGGACAATTGTTTAATCACTCACTTATATTGTCAGTATTCTATTAACCATTCTTTTATTTTCTGTATCAGAAGTTTTGATATCTAGAGTCTAGCTGATCTTAGAGGTTGATGATTTTATTCCCACTAAGAAAATTTTCCTTCCCCACTGTCCTCAAGGACACCCTAGACTCTGGTTGTTTGTCCTTTCTTTTCTCCCTCCCATTTATTTAAATGCAGTCCTGGCATTATCATAGAGAATCATTAAAATAAGACTCTTTTTAAAATTTTTTTCTTAGTCAAGATACTCAAAAGGATTTCTCCATGAATCCATAGGACCAATTAAGAGGCAAGAGACAATGCAGCAGAATTTTGAGACATCATCTCTTTAGGACATACTTGAACATAAGTCTTTCAGAGACCATGTTATTTGATGATGCAGGGCTGTTGTACCAATCACTGAATTTTGTGGTTTTATGAATCTGCTAACTCACAGTTTATGACAGACATATCAGATCAAATAGTAACTTGTTAGTCAATGATCAAAGATCCATTTTCTACTATGGCTAGTAGCAATCAGAAGGTGTTCCTCTAAGGAAGAAAATTATCTACAGAGAATAGTCTGGCTTTGCCCTCACATCATTATGGTTTAGTTAAACTATTTATTATATATTTCAAAATAATTATAAAAGTGGAGTTTGAAGGTTCCCAACCCAAAGAAATCATAAATGCTTGAAGAGATGGGAATGCTAATTACCCTGTCTTGATCATTATACCATATATGTGTGTGCTAAATAGCACTGTACCCCATAAATATATACAGTTAATGTCAGTTATAAACATTTAAAATTTTAAATTAAATCTGTATGATCCAGGAGTGGTGGCACACACCCCTAATACCAGTGACTCAGGAGGCTAAGTCAGGAGAATCACAAGCTCAAGGTCAGCCCCGGGAATTTAGTGAGACCCGTTCTCAAAAAATAAAAAGGGCTGGAATAGAGCTCAGCGATAGAGCACTCCTGGGTTAAATTCCCAGTACCAAAAATAAATTAAAAAATAAATTTAAAAAATTAAATCTGTATTATAACTATGCCCAATAAAACTAGGAATGTAGATTCTCTGACATATTATTTTAAAGCCCAACTATTTTATTTTTTAAGCATTTCTTTTCAGAGTTGCATCCACTTTTCATTCAATTGATAAAGTAATCATAGGTTGAATATTATTTCCAAGAAAATAATAGCATCATTTTGTCATTTAGTTCAGATTGCCCCAAGGACTTTCCTTAGTTTTATTATATATATGTACGTATATATATGTGGGTGTGTGTATATATATATATTTCAAACATGACAGAAAGAAACCTAAATTAGGCACACATTTACTTTATATGCACTGAGATCATTTTGAACAGATGCTTTATACCAGATACGTTCAAGTGAAGCATAAAGTGTTAAAGGCAGTAAACTTCGCTTTCATGTTCTTTTTGAGTTTTGTTGATGAGGTTAAATGGACTCAGTAGTACATCTGTACTAGGATCTGCAAGTGCCAGCTCTTTCAAAATCCAGAATATGGCTTCAAATTGGAACAAAATCCTTCAAAATAGTCTCTTGCTATCATTAAGTAAAATATGCTATTCATTTTTAAAATGATATTTTTCTTATATTTTGCTGATCAGAACACATAAAAATTTATGGGTGTACCTGGAAAACTAATTTCAAGATGTTGCTATACTTTTGCACATGAGCAGAATGCTGGCAGCTAATCCCCCTGATTATGCAAAGATGGAATTATAGCAGGAATTACTGACAGGCTGGTAGGTTTGGATTCCCCACTTCAAAAGTGGTGAATTGCTTCCTTTATGTTCTGTGACAAATGACCTACTTAGCAGTTTGGCCATACAGAGAAACTTGGAACAATCAGAGAAGCAGACAAGGCTGCTGATAATGGTGAAGGCTAAAAAGTAAACTTGAACCGAAAACAGAATCTTTCAGTATAATTGGATAAATATTCTTTGAATTAGAAATGTTCTATGACATGATTCTTGAAATCATGGTCAAATGCAGTGGTAAATTCCAAGAACATTTAAACATTATATATAGTACTGACTTAGAAATAATGTTTATCTAGAGCATGTGAAATCCTATATATATACACACACACACACACTATATATATATATATTCATGTGTTTGTATATATATGTATATATACATATATGTGCACATGAATACACTCATCTGTTTGCATACGCATGTATGTAAATAATATACATGCATACATGTGTATGTATGTTTATATTATGTGTCTGTATACATTTTGAGTAGGAACACAAATATATATTGTATATATACAGAGATCAACTAAAGGCAGATAAATGAAAATCTCAACTATGAACTTTTGACTTAAGAAGAAAAAAAGTATTTAGTAATTGATTGTCAGGAGACCTCAATTCTTTTCCCATATTTTGTGTGCACTGTACATTTTATATATATACTAAGCTATTTAAGGATTGATGTTTTTGTTGGATTGCCTTTTACTAACATTATGTTTTCTTCTAGAAACCATTTCTAGATCACTGTTTGGATTTGTTAAATTTTCTGCAAAATAAAATAATTTCAGGAAGTATGTTGATAAGGAAAGAGGGTCAGGAGACAGATTTTAAGGTAGCAGGGTCTTGAGCATACCTGTCTTATCAATAGATGTAACAGTCAATCCAATATGAAGCAATAATAATTGCTAAGCACATAGAGAATATGAAAATTCAATCAGTTAATTACATGGTAAAATAAAGTGGAGCTGTCATAGGCATCAGAATTTAAGGATTGTCAATAAATGGCCTAAGGAAATGAGCAGACACTTCACAGAAGAGGATCTACCATCAACAGATATATGAAAAAATGTTCAACATCTCTGTTAATAAGAGAAATGCAAATCAAAACTATCCTAAGATTTCACCTTGCCCCAATTAGAATGGCTATTATCAAGAACACAAGCAATAATAAGTGTTGTCAAGGATGTGGGGAAAAAGGCACACTTATACATTGCTGGTGGAGTTGCAAATTGGTGCAACCACTCTGGAAAGGAGTATAGAGATTCCTCAAAAACTTAGAATGGAACCACCATTTGACCCAGCTATCCCACTTGTCGGTTTACAACCAAAGGATTTAAAATCAGCATACTACAGTGATGCAGCCACATCAACGTTCACAGCTGCTCAATTCACAATAGCTAGATTGTGGAACCAACCTAGATGCCCTTCAATTGATGAATGGATAAAGAAACTGTGGTATATATACACCATGGAATATTACTCAGCCATAAATAAGAATAAAATTATGGCATTTGCTGGTAAATGGGTGGAGTTGGAGAATATTATCTAAGTGAAATAAGCCAAGCCCAAAACACCAAAGGCCAAATGTTTCTCTGATAAGTGAATGGTGATACACAATGGGGTGGGGGGTGGGCAAGAGAAGAATGGAGGAACTTTGAATGGTGTAGAGGAAAATGCGGCAGGAGGGGTGGGGGAAGGAAAGATAGTAGACTGAGACAGACAGTATTACCTTATGTGTATGTATGATCACATGAATGGTGTGAATCTCCATTGTGTACAACCATAGAAATGAAAAGTTGTACCCCATTTGTGTACAGTGAATCAAAATGCACTCTGTAAAAATAAATTAAAAAAATAAATGAAGAAAATCTACGTGAACTTAAAAATTGAATGTGACATAAAATTTCATGTACATGTAAAAATTGCATTAAATTTGCTCAAGTGCTTTGTAATAAAATATATGACATGATCTTATAGTGTATGTAATTGGCTATAGGATGCTTTTAGAAATGTATACTTATAGGTTTTTCTTAAAAATTAGTATTAATGACAAAGCAAACATAATACCAAATTTTAAGTTTATTATAAGAATTAAAAGAGATATAAGATATACAGGATTTAGAATGGAGATTCACACATAAGTAGCATATGTGCTATTATTATTATTAAAGTTAATTTTTGAAAATAAAAGAATTTAAGGATTGTCACTGAAACCTAACATTGATAAATACAATTCTATCCACATAAGGTATCTAACATTAGAACAAGCACAGAGAAGGATAGAGTTGTTTAAGGATTTTAGTTTGTTTCTATATATAATCAGAACTATTAGACGAAATCTTATTCAAATTGATGACTGCTATTCATATGTAAGTCAAAGATCCTTTACATCCTGCAGATATATAGATGAAACAAATTGTTGGATTTGACTGTGAATTCTTGGCAAGTCCTAGAAACCACACGGATGAGTGAGAAAAGTGTATCAACCACTCTTTACCAATCCATCATCTTAGCATCTGTCCCTGTAGAAAAATAGGAAAAATATTTCTTCTAACATTCAAGTGATAAAATGCTGATCCAAAATGGCAAGTTGACTAAAGTCACTGTTTCCTAAAAGTAGGAATTTAGCCTTTTTAATTGCAAATATTCTTTCCATTAGGCCAGACTCTGACTGGTTCTGCATTTCTCTCTCCTTCATTTGAATGTTTTTCTAATATTCTCATCAATTGTGAATTCTCTCTCTCTCTCTCTCTTTCTCTCAACATATTATGAAGATGTCTCTTTGGCATTTTATCCACTATGTCAATCATATCCTGATTGGGATAATCATAGATTATATCCCTCCTAAGTCACAAATTTTTGAAATTATGTATTTTCAATGACCTATAAAATTGAATTGTGGTCAATTGTCTGAATTCATATATTTCTTTTTTGAGCTATGATTATTTAACATGATTCACCTTTGAATACATGCTATCATATATTCTTTCTACCAGCTATTTCCCTGCAAAATATAAATATTACTTCTCTAACTCTTTTAAACAAAGTATAAAATGTAAAGAATAAAGCCACGCTTTTCAATGAATGTGACCAAAAAAGCTATTTATCTCAAAATATCTTCCCTTCCTTTCTTGAATTTATGAGAGCTTTTGTCCTTCTGTTTTCCAGTGTTATATTCTTAGTACCTGACCCAAAATCAGTGTTTTTCATTTCGTATCAGTCTACTGGCTCCCTCAAATACATATTAGCCAAAAACTTCTCTCATGACCACGTCTACTTGTCTCTTTGTGTACTGAAATTCTCTATCCAACCATCCTAAAGACAAAAGAATTAGTATGAACACAATAGAATTTATTGTCTTTCCACCACAACCTGTTCTTTGTCTTTGTTCTGACTGAAGGTGATAATTGTTCAATTACCAAAGTCAGCCTAGGCTATACATTCACTCTACCTCCCACAATCAACAGCTGAATATTTATTTACATTTCTACCCTTTTTATATCTCTGCAATCCATCTTTTCATTTGAATTCGTTTTTGGCCTGAAGAAGTTGGAGAAGATGCATTCTATCTCATTCCCCTTAAGTTCTCATCCACGAAGCAAATAGCATCATGCTCCTTCTCCTTCCATGAATTAATGAACTGCTTTCATATTACCTAATGATTAACCTAAAATCTTTACTGAGTAGCAAATAAGTTTCTCATGAGCTAATCTCTGTCAACCTATGTGAATCTTATAACAAATATATTTATGCAATACAATCATTTAAACCCAGAAAAACTAAGCCTTATACCACTGACACAAAACTGATCCCACAATCCTATGATTTATTCTTCCATCTGCCTGAAATCCCTTTTATTCCCCAGTCTATATTGTTGCACTGCTACTCAACTTAAGTTTCTCACCCTCTCTTCTCTCTCCCCAATCCATCTTTCCTGGTATAGTCAAATATTAATCAAAACAACAAAAACAATCCATTTAACTCAAGATTTTAGACCAAAGATATTTCACTATATCCAAAATTACTTTCCTCTAAGACTATTCCTTCTTAGAACAAGTGTTCTACAATGAGTAAGAACCATATTTTATTTATATACATAGTCCCAATAACTTAAATGACTATATATTGTACATAAAACCTCAAAACCAACCATATATCTTCCCACTAATTGGTTCAGTTGTCTGCTAGGGTTCAGAAGGGCCTCAGTAGGACTTGGCTCCCGGTCAAAGATTGGGTTCAGGTTTTCTCCAATGGTAAATTAGGGGGAAATCCTGTTAATATTCCTTTTTTATTTTTAGAAAACAATTATTCTGGTCTTGAATTTTTAAAAGTGGGAATTACAAAAGAAATTGAGGAATAAGTATTTCATATATTCCTGAATTCAAAATAAGTAATGATACAGAATCAGTGTTAAGAGTATAGAAATAGATATTTGTATAATACACAATATGTCCTTAACAACAGTTACTTACACATAAACTTTGAGTGGACAGATGTGTGATTACATTGATAAAGCAAACAACATCTATAGTAAATTTCAAGTGTTTTTTGGCAGTGATTAACTGTTTAGATTTTTCTATAATAAAATTTAATGCAAGATAAAGCCCAAAAGTCAATTTTATAATTGTGAGACTAACATAAATTATTGCTCTCTATGTACTACTTGTCCTTTTAATGCCATAAAATTATTTCATAGTTAATACTGATACAGGATATTCCTCATAGCTCTTCACTAAGCTATTTATAAATACTTAACATTTTCTGGTATTTTTGTTATATGCAGTCTTTAGGGGGGAAAACTGAATTGATTCTGTTTCAGGAATATTCTGAGCTACATACCCCAACCTTCCTTTTGAAAATTATTAAGAGTGCTCCCTAGAAAATTTTTAAAGTTTCATTTATATATATCAGTGATCTGGCAGGAAAATATAAGCGTATTAGAAACCAAAAACTTGGACTCATAAAGTTGGACTCATAAGAGGAAGAATAATAGCAGTAATACATTTTATTAAAAGATATAAGCAAAACTATGCATTTCTCAATAGTTGCTGAAAAAACTGGAAAAAATTTACAATGATAAAATTCAGCATACATTTGTTCTCCGGCACTGTACTGAGGTTTCAGAAGGGCTTCCACTTTTTTATTGGTTCAACTGATTGTGAACAGCAGAGTATATACAGTAACAACACTAAATCCCATGGCCTCACTACTTTCAATATAAAAAAGAGTTCAATGGTGAGAACTTGGGGAGGGATCCTTTTCACTAAATATGGGATTGAGTAAGTTTAACCACAGGTATTCTGGCAGAAACATGGCACGCAGAGAAATTTCATAACCAGAAGTATATTCCAAGGATAATTCACTGCCTCTTTCATGACAGAAGGGAAACAGTGCAATCAATCATCACTAAGCATTGGGATCATCCTTCAGAAAATGAAAATTGAGGTTTATCTTTGCTGTTAACAGTTTTGGGGGTCTCAGAATGGCAGCAGTCAAATTAGACTCAGTGAAGGAAAACCTATGTTACTGAGTCCATGTATGACTTCCATCCTAATCATGGCCATTTAAGTTAAGAAACTATGGCAAACATATTAGGATGACTGGAAACAAAGTACCTGATAACCACCTCAAAATAACTGACCTTGTCCACTTGATAACTCATATCACTTACTGCAGGAAAACTACAATTTTGGTGAGTATATGTGAGATTCTCAAATATCACAATTTGATTAAAATCCAAGAGATTCATGAACATTTTTTTTTACCTCCAATCACCTGGTACCAATTTTCCTCTATTTTCCCTTCTATATTCCAGAAAATTCAACCAAAATGTTTGATAATAATTGTTGACAATTAAGACTTATATCACTGACTGTCTCTCTTTTTAAGTAAAATTTATGTACAGCTACATAAGTAGACGGATCCTCCCATAAAAGCAATTCTAAGAAAGGATAATATATCAAGTTAACAAAAATCAAAAGCAGATCTATAGAATTAATATAATAAGATAGTCTTTATATTTTACAAAATCAGATTTTTTTTATCTTTTCATAGTATTATTTTTATAAAATTACTTTTTATAAAATCAAATAAGTCACTATATTTGTGACACTAAATTCCCTGTGGGAATGAAGAAAAATCAATGATGACAGACAATTTAAACAACAGGTGAATAGAGGAGGAATAAATTAAAGTAATTTAAATGGATAATTGATTGTCAAACAACTGCATTATTTATTAAATTCATTCAAGTGAATTGTTTACCCATGCAGAAATTAAAAGTAGTAAACTAAACATGTCATATCACATGTTTGATGCTAACAAGTCTAGCTTTCAATTAAAATATTCTAAAGAAAGCACTATGTATCCAGGCTGTTGAAAATGAAGTACATATCTTATTCCAACAGAAAAATTTCAAATACCTTATAGAGAATCATTTATTTCCTCTATAATTTCTTGTTGGAGAACATACAGTGGTAGCACTTTAAAGTGTCTTAAAAAAATACTTTCTTTGGTCTATCTCCATTTACAAGAATACACCTTTTGTCTAAATTTATTTGCCAAGATTGGAGAAATATGTGTGCAAGTACCTTGGGATGCACAATTGCCAGCAGCAGGAAATCTGAAAATTGAGGTGCATAAATCATTGTCAACTCTAAAGGGGTCTAATATTGCTGGAAAAGAAAAAGCACAAAAGAGGAAGAATGGATTAGCTAAAGGAACCCCAAGGCATTTATCTAAATGATGTAAACATCATTTCTTTCAGAGGAAAATTTCAGCACACCAGAGATAAGTATAGTCCTATACCAATCAGCAAATGACATTAAATTATAAAAGAGAGCTAAGGTATTAAGGAGATCCACTGTCACCTCCTCTGTCCTGAGACACATGCTTGCATATGTATCTGCAATACCTTTTTAAATTTTTTTTTCGTTGTTACGGACCTTCATTTTATTTATTTACATGCGGTGCTGAGAATCGAATCCAGTGCCTCACACATGCAAGGCAAGCGCTCTACCACTGAGTTACAATCCCAGCCCATGTATCTATAATATCTTAAAGCCTTTAAAGGTCATGTTTATATTATCTTGTAGTTTTAATCAAATAAAAATAGCTTTAATTTGCTGTATCAAAAATTGTTTCAACTGCTCTACAAAAGAGATACAATTGTAACTACTCTTAAAAGTTATAAAGATTAACAAAGTTAAGCAATTTTTCCAAAACCACACATCTATTAAGTGTGGAATCTGAACATGGTTGTTCCTGACTATAGTGCCCATGTATTTTCCACTACACCAGGGTTCTTCATAAAGTTGTGAAAATGACTTTACATTTTTTATTCACACTATGAGATAGATAAGCATGGTCATTTATTTTCCAAAGAAAGTTCTCAAAGGTATAAAACTAGGTTCAGTAATTGATATGTTGTTCAACCACATGTAATATTTATAAAACAGAATTTGTCAGAAATATGCCAAAAATGACATCCACTGTGATTGTGGAGATAGTATCATAGGTATATGAATAAGTACAAATTCATCTAATTGTATACATGAAATGTGAAGATTTCTGCATAACATTATACTTCAATAAAACTCTTATAAATTTAATTAATTTTAAAAAAAATATTGGTTCAGAAACTTTAGCCTACTCAAAGGCCTATTTCCATCTAACTTTGGCATATTTCTATCTAATTTTTAAAAGAGAGAATTTGAAAAAAGAATTAAGGAGTATGCTAAGTGAAATAAGCCACCTTGAAGAAGTCAAGGATTGAACATTTTCTCTCACATGCAGAAACTAGAAATGGAGAGGGAGAATTAAAAAGGGGACGTTATAAAAATAGAAGGGGGGAAAATAGAGAGCAGGGATCCAGAGGGAGGGAAGAGGAGCATGATGAAGTGCTCAAGAAATCTACCAAGTTATGCTATGTCCAAGTATGAATATACAAAAATACATATTGCTTATTATGTAACCATAATGCACTAATTAAAATAACAATAATAATGGAGGGGAGATCAGAGAGCAGAAAAGCTGTATAGGGGGAGGGAAGAGGGGAGGGAAAGGGCACATACTGGAAAACAGGATCCATCAATTCTGTTGTGTGCACGCAGAAATATGGCATAATGACTCCCACTGTTATGTGTAATTATAATTCACCAATAAAAAAGTAAAGGAAAAAAAGAATGGATAGGACAGATAATGACTAAAAAGAAAATTTAAAATTATATATTTTAATGTCAATGTTTTATTGTACAAGATGTTTTATTGTATTGTTCATTTTTAATGAAAAATGAACACATTGGACCTTGCACACCTTCCAAAGAATGCCTCTTTGTGATCATGCTCAGATAAAAGGATACTTTACAAAAAGAAGTAAAAATTTATTCACATAGCCTAAGACTGTTACAGAATTAGAAAATCTTTGGGATGGAAGGAACCAGAGAGATCCTCTCTTCTATATCCATATGCATAAGTAAATATATGAGTATGTATTATAGAGATATTTAGCATAAAATTGCTGTAAATATTCCCTTGAAAATTAAGCACATTCATATTAAGTATTAAGAGGATTTTATCTCTCAAACCTCTAAAATGTAACAACCCCAAGTCAAATTTTCTTTTGACCCTACAAGAAAATAATTCATTCATAATTCATTATCTTTCATCAAAATAATTTTTTAAAAAGTACTTCAGAATCCATCCAGTGTTGCTCCATCACAATAGACATTATTTAACATGTATCAAAGAAGGTACTTTCAACATTAATGAATAAAAATTGATATTTCTATTTAAATACACATTAGACACTTTAATGAATGCAATAAATTTGTAATTAGCTAAAATGTATCCCAATGATTCAAGACTGAACAAGATTTTTATTTCATAACCTGAAAACATTCATGATTCTAATTCACATTTTTGAAAGTCACTTTTCATTCTATTTACTGATCTCGTCTGTGAGTCTAACTTGCTCATTAAACCGCATTCTTTTACAAGAGTTTATATGATGAACTAGTTTCAAGCATGAGTTTTTAAGATTAGGTAAGACATGGACTACAAGATTTGCATTCACTAGATACCTGGTTTCTTCAGTACTGAACCACAATGACTAGATTCTTTTAAAAGTATAAAGCAAGGCTAAAATCAGAATGTACTCTTGACAACATGAGGAGAATCAAATAAAATGGCATTCATTTTCTTACTTGTACTCAGCAGAGAAATAAAAATTAGCATGTGGTGACCAAAATATCTAATTATTGATAAAACTTCACTTCATGATTGTGACTTTTCTCTCTGAGCAAGGAGATAGTATTTCTCATACAAGCCCCCCATATTAGACAGATATGTCCACCATGCATGCTTGATCTTAAGAAGTATATGGTAATTAACACAGGAAACTATATGCTGGGACTTGACTCATAGGAAAGAACAATCTAATAAAAAAATGTCCAACATTACCACAGAAGCCACTCCATCCTCCCTAGTGATAAGAGAGTAAGAGAGAAAAAAAAATAGGAAAAACACAGTAATAGATGTCCTCTGCAAGTAAGGAAATATGAGGTGAGGAAGTACTCCTCACCCTTGCATTTTAAATGAGTGAAGTTTTAAATTTGAAAATGAATGAAAGCACTTAAAACATAGTGATACTATTTTCAACAAAGTGCTATTATTTGGTATATGATTAATTTCTAAAATACTTCTTTGACAATGTCTAAAATGGGGAGTGCTTTAAAATAAGCCCTTGCTAAATTTGTAAAATTTGTAAAATGTAGCATGTTTTTCTGTTTTCAAATCTTTGAACATATTTTCCTTATTAGCATCTTAGGGTCCATTTCTCCAGGAAAATAAACTTCTATTAATAAGCACAAAATGTGTTATATTATACATTGAAGTCTAACAATGTTAGTGAAAAAAATCATGAAACAGATAATATCATATCTGTCTCACACACACTGTCAGGACTATATCTGGAACACAATATTTTAATACATAGAGTTTTAAAAATTATTTCAAATGTTTTGATCTGATAATTGTACTTAAGATAAAGTATTTGTGAAATACAAAATATGAAAAAAATCATTATAAACTACAATTTTCATCTCAGTCATATTTACAGTACTTAAAAATAGACCAACCTAATTGTTTGAAAATATAAGAAAGGATTAAACTATTTTAATATGCTAATGAAGAATATTTTATTAGTAGGAAAAATAATTATGAAATGAAAAACAAGTTCATAAAATTACAAATTCAATCATTCAATAAATTATATTCTATATTTACTAAGTACCAACACTTGGCTATTTTATGGAAATATTATGGTACATAAAATAGGTGCATCATAAGCAAAATAAAAAGTAGACAGTAGATTGTGATGCTATAAAGATAAACTGTGCCATATTAAATGTCTCTAATAGCATTTTAAATGAAATAACCAGGTGCTGGGTAAAACATTTAATCTTGTAGTTGAGTTGGCATGAAGGGAAGAGTCTGTCAATCATCAAAACGAATGTAGTTTACAAATACAAAGGACCAATACTCAGCCATAAGGAAGAATGAAATTGTGGCATTTGCTGGTAAGTAGATAGAACTTGACAATATCATACTATGTGAAATAAGCCAGACTCACAAAGTCAAAGGTCAAATGTTTTCTCTTGTGTGAAAGCTAGTCTGAAATACGGAGGACAAAGGAAAAAGGAGAGAAAGGGAAAGGGGTGTATCTGGTCTTTCTTCTGTTTTGGTAACTCCAACAAAACAGAAGAAAGACCAGTGGACTAGAGGAAGGGGAATGAGTGAAAGGGATAAGAGGATAAGGAAGAACAGAAGAATGATATAACCTCCTATGTACATATATGAATACACCACAGTGAGTTACCATGATGTAGATCCACAAGACATTGACAACAGGAAAAAAAAAAAAAAAAAGATCTAAAAGTAAATAGCAGTAAGGGAACATAGAGAAGGAGAAAGGGACAGAAATGGAAAATACTGGGGACTGAATTTAAGCAATTATATTTCATGCTTTTTTTTAACTATATAAAAATGAATCCTAATGTTGTGTGTAACTAAAAAGAAATAATAAAATGTTCTGTTTTTGTTTTTGTTTTTTGTTTTAAAAAGACAGCAGAAGCATCAAGATAACTAAGAGTCTCTGAACCCTGGCTCCTTGGGCATCCATTTATACTCTCAAGGAATAGAAGGCAAAGTCTGAGATTTCACTGAAAATTTCCAAAATACACAAAAATCTAAAGCAAAGATGCAAAAGGTCTATGTCTCTGAGAAACACAATTTTCCACCTAGAAAATTTTAGAGAAAAACAGTCTTATTTCCACTTTGGTGCTCAGGGAAAGAGAAAAAGAAAAAATATATATATGCACATATATATATATATCCCCCAGAGAATTCAAAATCACAAACTGTTTTCATATGAGGTTTGCCTTCTAGCTCCTAGGGGAAAAGAAGACACAGAATAAAATTCCTTGATTTCATCATCATAACTTTTACAAGATATTTGTGTGGTCTCACTCACAAATGTCGGGCAGAAAATTTAATGTTGTCCCAGGTTGGTGATGAGAATGGTTGAAACACACACACACACACACACACACACACACACACCTCAAATCCTATAATGGCTCCATACCATTCACAGCAAAAGGTAAATTTCTCACTATGGTATTACATGATCAGACATTCATTACCTATGTGCCCTTATCTACTTCCATATCCCTCTCATTTTGCTCTTACTATGCTCCTCAAGGGATGTACTTGCACATCTGGGTCTTCACAACGTTACCCAGCATAAAGTGCTCTCCCTGTAGATAATTACACGGAAAATTCTCAAAATCACCAAAATACTTTATTCAAGTAATTCTTTTCAATAAGCCCTCTTCTGACTACCATATTTAAATTTTAATCTGCCCCCTCCCTACCTACATTTTATTTTTTCATAAAAACTTTTAAAAACAAAATTGTATAATTTACCTTTCATGAGAATTGTTGTCATTCTACTCCACAAGAATGTTGACTTCCTAAAGGAGTAATAATTTAAACTTTTCTCCCAAGTCCATAATGCCTGAATAGAGTAAATGATCAAGAAATGTGTTTGAAAGGAATCATGGGAGCAAATTTGCAGAAATTTAGAAAGAAAACCAAGGAATTCCATTTCTAATGTTTTTTTCATGTATTCTGATATGCAATTGGGGAAGAAAATGAAGGTTGGGAAGAAATAAAATGGCACATATGTTTTGGAAAGTGAAATTGCTGAGTGAGCACAGTTGAACAAAAAGCTATTTTGGCTAATGATTTGAGGTTTCTGATTTGAATTTACAGTAAAATATATTTAACCATCTTTGAAATTTTCTCCAATAATATTTAATTCAGGAGCAAACATATAGAAAAGCTGTCATGCTAAAGTTAGCCAAACTAGAATATTGCCAGGTAAGTACAACTAAGGAGAGATATTAACATGGAATGAAGGTTGTCCATAAAGGAAGAATTTAACTGGAAGCTATAAGATGTGGACAGAAGTGTGTCAAGAATTGAAGGACAGGCATAGAAGTGATAGACAGTTTAAAAAGGACAAAGTGAAAGGTTAAAGGTAACTTCACAATTGTACAAGTAAAAAGTTCTTGGGTACATGCTTATATACCTACATACACAAATCAAATACCATGGAAGTTACATAAAAAATAAAATATTAGTAATGATTTATTTTTAATAGTAAGCTCTAAAGGTATGTATACCTGTGTATTGATAATATGCATCAATATATGCATATGATATATGCATTGATATATGTGGTAGCAGTATGATTTGTATTTTTCTTCTTTGTGCTTATATTCAAAATGACCTAGAATGATATATGAATTAATTTATCATTAAAGACAAATTGTCTTTTACTTACATAAAATATGAAACTACCTACATGCCTTCAATGAAAACTTGAAATTTGAGATTAAAAAGACAATGTCAAAACACAAAGTTAGAAAAGTATGTACAAGATCTATGTGAAGAAAACTATAAAACTCTGATGAAAGTGGAAAAAGAACTAAATAAATGGAGAGATATTTCATGTACTTGAGTACAAAGATGCAATATTATCAATAAGGCAGTTCTTCTCAACTTCATCTATACATTTAGCAAAATTACTCCCAACAAGTACCAAAAGTCAAAAAATTGATTTTAAAGTGTATATGACTATCCAAAATATCCAACACAATATTGAAGTAGTATAACAAATTCAGAGAATTGACATTTCCAAGTTCAAAACAGACCTATTATAAGGCTACAATAATCAAGACCGTATGGTACTGGTGAAAGAAAAGCTGTTTTGGTCAGATTTTTCATTTTTGTTTCTGCTGTTATTTCTTTCTTTTGCTGATCTTACCAAAAGACCTGATGAGAACAACTGTAGGAGGAAATCTTATCTGGTGCTCATGGCTGACTCCATTTCTCTGGGTCAGAGGTCAGAAAGAACACCATGGTGGAAGAGTGTGAAGAAAAGCAGCTTAGGACATGGCACAGGGAAACAGAGAGAGCTCCACTCATCTAAGACAAAATGTAAGCCCCAAAGGCACACCCCCAGTGAACCACCTCCTTCAGTCACACCTTACCTGCCTACAGTTACCACCCAATTAATCCATTCAAGTGAATTAACACACTGATTAGGTTGACTCTCAACCCAATCAATTCTTTTCTGAACATGCTTGCACTTTTTTAAACACGAGCTTTGGGGATACCTCATATCTTAACCATAATTATAGCCATAACCATAATTATAGTGCTAAACCATAATTATAGTGCCACATAAAAAAAAAACCTGTGACAAAGGAGCAAAGACCATACATTTAAACAACTGGTCACCTCCCTGCTAAAATAAATTTAAATCTGGATGTGAACTTTACGTCCTTCACAAAAACCCACTCAAAATAGATCATAGACTTGAAAATAAAACATAAAACTATAAAACACTTAAGTGAAAACAAAGGGGGAAATCTAAGTGATCTTGGATTTGATAATAGCTTTCCAGATAGAATATTGAAGTCATGACATTGTCAACAGAATGAGAAGAAAAATCAAACTAAAAGAAAATATTTGAAAAGACATATCTAGTAAAAGACTGCAACTCAAAATATACAAAAATAACATAAAATTCAACATTAAGAAAACAAAAACCCCAAACAACTAAAAAACAGGCAAATAAAAGAATATACATACAACCAAAGAAATTATAAAAGTGGTAAATAAATATTAAAATATGCTCAAGATCATAAATAATTAAGGAATTACAAATTATAATAATAATAAACTATAAATTAAAATGTCAACAAAAATACTGCCATATATCTATTAGTATGGCAAAAATAAAAAATCAAAATACTGATACTATAAAATGTTGGCAAAAATGCAAAATAACATGACAGCTCATTCATTACTGGAGGAAATGGTCTGACCAATCTCAGAAGGCAGTTTGGCATTTTCTTATAAAACTAAACATAATATTATATGATCCAGCAGTAAAATTTTTATATTTACCCACGAGTTGAAAACCTATGGTCACAAAAAATTTTATACATTGATATCTATAGAAGCTTTATTCATAATCAATAAGACTTGAAAACAAGCAAAATGTCCTTCACAAGCCATGTTAGCTTCCCATCACTATAATAAAATATCTGAGAAAATCAAATTTAAAAAGATTTATTTTGTCTCACAATTTGGGATGTTCTAATCCATGATTGGTTGGCTTCATTGCTTTGGGCTTGCAATGAGGCAATACATCAAGGAAGGAGCAAACCCACTTCTATCATGACCCAGGAAGCAAAGAGAGAAGGGTCTAAGATTCTACATTTCCCTAGAAGGGCATGCCTCCAAAGACTTAAATACTTCCCACAAGGCCCCACCTCTCAAAGGTTCCACCACCTCTCAACAGCACCACCAGAGGGTCCAAGTCTTTAACACTTGGGCCTTTAAGGACATTCAAATTCAAACATAGAAATAAGTGAATGAATAAGCTATGGGTTTGGAGTAATAGAGGAATAGGTGGAACAAAGAGGATTTTTTAGGAAGGTAAAATTATTCTATATGATACTGTAAGGATGGATACATTTATATGATAGATACATTTGTCAAAATTGATTGAATGTACAAAACCAAGAGTGAACCCTATGTAAACTATGGGCTCTGGGAATACTGATAGTATCTATATGGATAGATTCACTAATTTTTACAAGTCTACCATAGTAATGGAAGAAGTTGATAGTGAAGGACGTTACATATGTGGAAAGAAAACCGAGTATACACGAACTCTGTGTACTTGCTACTTAATTTTTCTGTGAATCTAAAACTGCTCTAAAAAGTATCGGGGGTTTTTTTGTGTTCTAATTAGTCATACCTGACAGTAGAATGCATTTTGACACAATGTACACAAATGGAGTATAATCTGTCATTCCTCTGGCTGCACATGGTGCTGAGTCGCAACACTAGGGTAATCATACATGTACCTGGGGTAATAATGTCTGTCTCATTCTACTGTCCTTCCCATCCCCACTGCCCCACCCATCCCCTCACTCACCTCTGTACCATCCAAAGTTCTTTCAAGATAAGCGGATGCTGACCCAGAGTGTGTGGGTGGGGAGATGGTGCAAGGAAAAATAAAAAGTGTATTTCAAAAACAAAATATTGAATTTATTTTAGTATAGCATTATAGCATTTTTACTTCTTTATATTCCGAAATATTCAGTTAATTCATATGAATTCATTTTTTATTGAAAATAATTTCCACATATTTTGATCTACAATAGCAAAAGTAACTTTAGATTCAATCTCAAATAAGATATTCAGTTTCTGATAAATTCAGAGTCAATTACTGTTTAGTACTTTGAAGGAGAAAAAGAAAAATTTTCTGTATTAAACCAGGTTTTACCCTTTCTGCCATTTCCTTCTTCTACTTTCAACCATTTCTTTCTAATACCTTCTCTTTAAGTAGTAGAGTGATTCATAAAAATTTCACTTTTAACTTAATGTTAAAATAACTAAGATATATGCACTACATTTATATAAAATAATATTCATAGTATAGTTTTACCTGATATTTTAAACCAATGATTCTTTCTTCCAAATTAAGCATTATACAGTGTTATCCAATCAGTTCTTTCTATCATTTTTTTCTTGTACAAATCTGCTGTGATATTTTACTATCCTATTTATAACTGGAACTCATGCCCTAGATCATTTTGTGAGGATTTTATTACTATTGCTATTTCAAAGGTTTTTTTTAATTTCTGCACATCTGAATGTCTATTAAAAATATTCCAACTAATTTTATAACTGGGGGTGAAAAGAATTATACTTAAGTACTTGCAAACTAGATATGGAACATGGATCCTTTGCAAAGGTCTCATTTGTAAGTATGCTGAAAAAAGATTCATTAAATACACAAAACTATACCACTTTAACCAATGAAAATTCTGTCTGCACAGTACACAGATGTGTCAGGATGATCTGTTATTGACCTTTCTTATGGTTGGTTTCTGTCAGTCTGAAAAGAAATCCTACTCTGTTTCACCCAAAGAAAGATTCTATCATTGAAAGAAAATGCATATCACAATTAAGTATCTGTGTATATATCTTCAAACAATTTTTAATGAGCAAACTATTGTCTGATGATACAGTATTAAGATTTAAGAAATAGAAGAGGTGTTCTATACTTCCTGATGAACACAGATATTTCCTGTAAAGATTAGAGACAATTCCATTACTCTTATTCATTCATTTATTCATGGATTGACAAGCATTTGGGAATTCATATTGCGTGTTCCAGGGAATATAAAGAATATGAAGACATAGGACCTGTCTGTAAGGGGTTCACAGTCACATAGCTAGAGAACAGGAATAAAAAGTCATCTAACAAAACATCTAAAACAAATGAATACAGAACACAAAATTAGCACATTCTTTCATAAAGAATAAAAAGATTGTACTTAAAGTAGAGATGGACATTTGAGACAGAGAACAAGGAAAAACAAGTTATATGTGTGTAGAGAAATGTAAAATAAATTCACAGAGCTCGAATATGTGTGTCATGAAAGAAAAGTTGAGAAATAATATAAGATGTATGCAAGGAGTAGATTACAAAGGGATTTCTATGCCAAATTAAGGACTTTTGTCGGCAATAGGAAACCTTTGGTAATTTTAAGCAAAACAGAGCTTGTTTACATTACTATTTTAAGGACATACTGCTGTGAGAAATTTCAAGAATAATTAAATGGAGCACTGAGTCCTGTGTGGGATGATTATTGGGTTCAAATTAGCTTGACCAAGACACAAACGCATCACTAACCATCCCATTGCCTTCTCTTTATGATAATGATGAATAAGCCTTATGAATCTACATAATTAGATGCTGCAGGTACCACGCTGCCAGATAAAATACAGGACAGCAGTTAAATTTGAATATAAGTATAAGCATCTGTAATATAATTATGTTCTAATTATATGCTAAAACTAATATTTTATATATTACTAAAATGAATATAATTATGTTCTAATTATATATTAAAACTAATATTTGTTGCTTATCTGAAATTAAAATTTATCCAAATATCTCTACATAGAATAGTTTCAGATGGGGTAAATAATACTTTTTTTCACTGAAGATACTAAATGATCCCTCATTTTTCTCCTGCCCTGTTGTTAAATGTTAATATTTATTGAAAAGGAGGGATGCCTAGTTAGCATCTAAATACCTTGAATATTGCATCTTGGAGAAAAGATACAGACATAGATGATTGAACAAGTTTTCAGGTAGAGGCAAAAACACTAATTACTAATTATTTTGCAAAAGAGAATCTCCCAGCAACTAGAAGATGCATATCTATATGAGGACTTTAATCTTCACTCTGCGTTTCATATGTGGCTGATAAATACAAAAATATTTTCTAAGAATTATTATTATTACTTATTTATCTGGTTTCATTCTTACTGAGATAAGACAGTGATATATTTATGAGCATAGGCTATGGAACCAGACTACTTTACTTGAAATGGTAGCTCACCTACTAACAAGAAACCTATCTTAGAGGACTATTATAAGCATGAGTTATTACATGTAAAGATCTTAGACCAGTACTTAGACCCTAATAAGTACTCAATAACTGTTAATTTATCACTACGTTGAAAAATACATGATCAACTGGGTTGTCTGAAAAGGTGAGTAACAAGAAAGCTAAGCTGATACTATCTGTACTTGGGACTATTCGAAAATGAGAGCCAACAAGTGTCTGGATTTGCCTAAACAAACAATAATAGATATTTTAATCATGTAGCCCAAAATTTGCATCTGATATAGAAATATATCTTATTTAATAAACTTTAAAAATGTCTGAATTGGTAAATTAATTTAATAAATTACATGAAAACAATGTTTTAAAACAGTCTAAAGTGGTCTCATTACTAGTTTAATATATGACATTAAATTTTTTCTTGCTGAATAAGGAATAAATTTGGTCAACCATTCAATAGCCATTTTGAAAACAGGCATATACTCATTTTAAAAATCATGTTAATATTATTTAGTATTTAGCAAATTAGTAAAATGTACTTCGTAAGGCAAATGTCTTATTTTCAATCTAGCATTGTATTATACATTCAGACGTATTCCACTGTCATAGATAGTATTTCAGCTTTTCTATAACAAAATTATAATTGCACCAAGAGATTTAAAGAACTGGAAAATCTGCTTCCAGAACAGGAACATGAAACATGTAATGGATTTAGCATCATCTTTTTCCTTTACTCATCAAAATATGTTAATCTGTTGTTTCCACTAAAAATTGGGGTGTGTGTGTTGGGGGAAATCCACATAATGAGAAAGGAAGTATTTTTGAAGGAAAGAACATCCACATACTCTTTCCTTACTTGGCATATCCCCTCACCTTAATATCAGGTTTATACTTGTATATCTTATATGATAAAAATCCAAACGTTTCCATTTGGAAACTTTTTTTTGCAGGGGGGTGTATCCAGGAAATGAACTCGGAACACTCTACCACTGAGTCATATTCCCAGTCCTATTTTTATTTATTTAGAGACAGGGTCTCAATGAGTTGCTTAGTGCCTCATATTTGCTGAGGTTGGCTTTGAACTGGAGATCCTCCTGCCTCAGCCTCCCCAGGCACTGAGATTACAGGCATGTGCTACCATGCTAGCTGAAACTTCTTAAGTCCTTTATTTGTCTCAATTTGTTTCAAAGCTCAAAAGTTGTCTAGTGGGTAATCATTTTCATCTGGTCCAAGCACTTGAACATTATCAGCTTCACTTTTAATTCAGCAATGTACTCAAAACCTTGGCCTACAACTTCCTGTGTGAATTCCACTGCCCTGGAAAAATCAGTTACCTTGTATCTTCTGTTAGACTCCGCCCTTGAGCTTTTCTCCAAAATAAGGATAAAAGAAGTGGGAAAAAGAACAGAATTTCCCTACAGTTCTCGTAAGTGTGTCCAACTTTTTGAGGAATATTAAACTAAGTGAGCAGGCTGCTTCTACCATAAATTTACCACAATGCAAAATGGCTTGGTATTGAACCACATATCTTTCCTAGAGCTAATGCTACTATCAGATTGGTACATTATGCTTTTGTTATTGCCTCAATAACTTCACATAACTTAAAATATAACAGAAATCTAGATTAAAACCAGCGACCAATTTTTGAACATTTGGGGTTATATTTTTCCAATATCCCTCATAATTCTTTGCCTATTAGTATAAATTTTTGATAGTTTAAGTGTCCAATCTTAGCTTTGAGTTTTTTCAAGGCACGTTAGATTATAACTCTGTTTAACGTTCTAAAAACAGAAATATTGAAAAATTATTAATGGTGGCATGAACAAAACAGTTTCTCAAGAATTTAGGTTCATTTGTAGGCACCTTTAAGAAAAATCCAAAACGTAATATTATATATAAATACTCAAATACAGTAGTAAGAACCATATAGTTTGAATAATCAGTCACCATTTATCTTTATTTATGGTAGAAAAATTTTGGTAGACATGTACAATGTCTCTTTCTCCAAAAATTATGTACTGACTTGCTCTGTAGAGCATGAACTGAGATTATTAAGTCAGAACTAACAATTATCATAAACAGATGAACGTCTTAAATGGCACTTTCTGTTCTTGTATCTTCTCAACAATGTCCAAAAAACAGAAAAATGGTCATTATTATCCTTTCTAAACAAAATTTTGATATAATCCTATATTAAGATTAAGATTAATTTGCTTTTATTTTTCTATTCTTTTGTGTCACAACTCTTTGAAATCACCTTTGCATAAATGAAAATTGAAAACTGATTAAAGCAAAATATCCACAGAGGATTATAAAAGCATTTGAAATGTGGCAATGACAGTATTTATAGAAGGAATTTTAATTAGGACAATAATTTGCAAAACTAAGAGATTTATGATGTATTTATTTATTTGAGAAATTGAAATTAGGAATATCATGTTGAAAATGTGAATTATTTTTCTACTTAGGAAAGAGATTTCAAGCTCAAAATGTCCAAAGCAATTTTTAATCTTTCCCTTTATAGCTGGCATTTCTCCTATATTTTTTGTCTTGGTTAAAACTATCATCATACACCCACTTTCACAAATAAAGATCTCACAGATATTTTTATTCCTTTCTGCTCACATCCCACATTAAATTAGTCATCAACTTAAGGCCATTTTTTTTCTATCTTTACTTGCTATCCACCTATTCACCCAGCCATTGAAGTCTAAGACTCAGTATTATCTCATATCTAAACTGATGTCCCCTTAACCGCACCATCAGTTCTGTTCTCTTCCAGTCCTTCCTCTTTAGGGGCCCTAGAATTGCCTTTCTAAAACAGATCTACCAATGTTGTTTCTCTGTTCACAACTTTCAGTAAAACTCTAGGGCCCCCTTCTAGCAGTTTTCTAAATCATTCCTACTTGGCTTCAAAGGATATAATCAGGTGCGCTACATTCCCTTCACACTCTGAATCATGATTGCTTTCATTGTATTCCTCTATCAAGCTGTGCATTTCTAGAACTCAGGGATTTTGTTCTAGCCAGCTATGGATCCCTGAAATAAAGTTTTGTGCAACAATAATTTTTGTTTGTGCTCTTTAATCTAACATAAAAGTTCTTCATTAATCACCCATGCCCACATCTACAGTTTTATTTATTCCAATTTCCTCTCCTTGGGAACCCTTTACAGCTATCCAGTTCTATTAATCTCTTGGGAATTTCTCATATAACCTGCTATCGCTGCAATTTTGATTTTGTGCCTCACTGCCCATGCAATTTATCATCCCTGGTATTATTCCTAATTGTTGTCTTTCTTCTGTTTTTTGGGGACCCCCTTTCTATTCAACTTCTTTTTTTTTTTTTTGGATCCCCTTTCTATTCAACACAGTTCAGGGGCTATACCCTCTAGAGAACCTTTTCCGAATCTCTACCATTGTCAAGCTAAGTGCCCTCATGGGATCTTACAGAACTTATTGCATAACTTCACCAATTCTCTTCATTTTTGGAAAACATCTGTTTGTTTCTATCTTGATCAACAAACTATACACATGTTGAGAAGACAGAATATGTCCTTTAATTGCAGAAAGTATCCAGAACAATATTGGTAAACACTAAGTGTGCCAAATTACAACAGTTGTTTATGGAAAAGAATTACAGCATTGATCCTACATCTTAATTTGCATCTACAAAGTTTGCATGATGTTCCACTACATTTAATCTTGCTTATATGTGTGCTACATGATTTTCCACTTTTCTTGAACTTACTCATGTCATTTTCTTTACTGAGAACCTTCCCCTCAACTGCTCTTCGGTAATTCTATATAATATGTGAAAACACCACAAACGCCTTTTCCTCTCTAAGGCTTTGGCTGATTTCCTCATCTCAACAGTTGAAAACTAAATACATAGTAGTCTCTTTCTTTTTACTTCATTTAATAGCTGTGGGTTCTTGCTTTTTTCCCTACTATATGATCATCTTCATGAGGAAATTTTTTTTTCTGTTTGAACTATATATTATGTCTCATAATTCTTGATAAAAATAGATGTTTCATAAATTCTTGTTCATTTGAAGAAAACCATGTCTCCTTTTCTTCATAGGAAAAATTTCCTCAAAATTACAACTTAAGTTGTAATTTCCAAATTTTCCTTCTCTTGTCAATCATCTTTTGAATGTGCCACCAATATAAATGATTACAGTTTGGAAATGTAACTTCTACCTAGGTGGCTTTTGTCTAAAATGTAAAATTCAGATTTTAAATTTATATTTGTAGAAAATTAAAATAAATTGTTGATAATTTCAATAGATTTCATATTTTCTTTTTCTACTTTTCTTTAGGAAAGCCTAAATAAGAAAGTATACAGTTATCTTGGAGTATACAAATGTGCATACATTTGTCCTTTATTTCCTAGCACTTTAATGCTTGAAGAATTTATTCTGAAGGTAGATTTTTAGAAAAATAATGTAATTGGCAAAGATATTAGTGATATAAATAACTTTCTGATAAATACTTCTTTATTAACATAAATACATAATTCTTTGACTCTAAATGGAAAACTATACTATGTGGATTATTCATATCATTTTTTTCTCTGTATTTCTATTTGCTAATAATTATCCAAAACTTATATAAGACCATTATAAAATTCATATCTTGTGAAAATTCATAGAGAATTTTTATAGAGGAAATTAAAGAAGCTTCTTAATGTGGCTTGGAAATTATGATGTTGAGAGATCCACATCCTTTATTCAACTGCCATACTACCACTATTTCCTATATATTTGAAACAATGTCCTTCATCTCTTTAGCCTATAAAAGATGTTAAATGACATATTATGGTTTGATTTCCTTTTTGAGATGTGATCTACCACACATAAAAAGGTACTTATATAAGGTAATAAATACATTAATTAGCTTGATTTTTTGTAATAATTTCAGAGTCTTTAGGTACATCAAAATGCCATACCATACAGCATCATAATATGCAATTTTATTTGTCATTTATACCTTTATAAATCTAGCAATACTGAAATTTTAAAAGATAAGCATGTATCAATTTTAAAACAATAGAATGAGTTTTTTAAAAATGAAAGAAGGAAAAAATAAAAGAAGAAAAGAGAGAAGGAAAGAGAAGATAGAAGGGTAGAAGAGAGAAGAAAAATCAAAGGAAAGAGAGAGTGGGGGGAGGAAAGGAAGGGAGGAAGGACCAGAAAATATGGGAAGAGATTGATTGTGGTAAATTCTCAGTGATTTTATGAATATAATGTCCTTGGAATAATTTTTTAAAAACTTTACCCTCTGACACATGACTTCTTAACTACATAGTCTATATACTTACTAGAAAAGAGAAATGCATTTTTCATTTTCAGAGGCAACTTGCCTCTTATTAATCAGTGTGAGGGTGAGATTTTTGTGTACAGATGCTCGCCTTCTCTTACCACTGTTTAGCTGCACTAATCAAACATTTCGATTACATGTCTACTTTAAACTCTAACAATTATTGATAATCATAGAAATTATTGGTTTGTTTTATACCTATAATTATTATTGGATATGAAAACAGATTTTGTGAATTTTATGTGTACTACAAAATTGTTATTTATAAAATGTCCTACTTCACAAAAATATCTAATTTTAGAAAAATAATAACAGTTTGAAAAATTTAGTGAGAAGAGCATCATTGTACTATGCATTTTCAAGTCTCTAATATGCCTCAAGAGGAGATAGCTGAATTCTAATATTTGCTTCACCATTTAGACTGCTGTAATAGGAAAATAGAAATATATGAAGTACAAAGAAATATATAAGAAAATCCAGTCAGATATGCACAACATAGGAATTTTAATAATCATTCAGATAAAATATGCTTTAATATTTTATGGGAGTTTTTTTTGAGCTTGCGGATTCTCTAAAAGTATCACAATGACTTCCAGTGGGTGTCTGAATCCCACTTAGAAAATCTTGCTGCTGAGCATGGTGGCACACACCTATAATCTCAGCTACTGGAGAGGTTGAGACAAAAGGATCACAAGATTGAAGATGGCCTGAACAATTTGTGAGATTTTTTTTTCTCAAAGTAAAAATAAAATGGGCTGGGGATGCATTTCAGTGGTAGAGCACTTGCCTAGCATTGAAAGTATGGGTTCAATCTCCAATACTACAAAAAAATAAAATAAAATAAAGGGAAAAGAAGCTCTACTAAAAGTTTGATTGCTCTCCTGTGAGACCTTGAGCATAAACACAGATAAACAGTGTCCAAACTCCTAAATCACAGAAACAGTAAAATGGTAAATAGGTATTTTTTAAGCCACTAAGTTTTTTTGTGTAGTAATTACAAACTAATGCTTTTCTGCCCCTGCCACCTGCTTCTAGCTCCCTCTCCTTAACTCAAAAAGTCCACCAGACTTAGGTTCATCATCCCAGCACTGCATTCTGAAAACCTAGGGAGTAAATTCAGGCATTTGTTTCCCTTCTCTCAGAGCAACTCATAAAAACACTGTTGCATAGATTATGTTGTATTTTTCTTAGTTGTTCAAGGCCAGAGGGAAAAAACTTCTCCTTGATATTCCATCTTGTCCAGAAACAGAAGTCCTTTATTGATATTACCCATAGGAAATGTTCTCCGTCTCTGTGATTTGTAGTTTTTCTTTGTGGTGTCTTTTAAATAAAAGAATATCTGAATTTTAATATTGTTAAACTTGGCATAAATATATATGTATTTTTTTCAATGTGTTTTGCATCTTGAGAACTTCTTTGCAACCATCATGAAATAATTTCCAATAAAATCTTCTAGCTGCTTTGCACTTAATCCCTTCACATTTTGGATCCTTAATCCAATTAGACTAATATTAGTTGGACAAATCCCATTATCATTTAAATATAAAAAATGCCTGTCTGATCTGAAGGGTCACCAGTGTCACATGTCAACATCGATGTAGACATGGATTTGTTTCTGAACATTCTCTTCTCTAGTATGAATATAATTGTCTATTCAATGTCCATACAAAACTCTCTTGATTATTATTACTTTATGTCTCCATGTATGGTAAGAAAGGACTTCTTTCACTGTTATATAGTTTTATTTGAGGAATCTCTATGCATATATAATATTGAATCCTCTAGTCCATGACCATGATATAGTTCTCAATAATGTTTAATATCTATCAGTTATTTGTGCTTTGATTTCTTGTGTAGTTTTATTAGATTTATTCCTGGTAATTTATTTTTATTTCAGTATGCTTGATTTTTCTTCTGTTTATTGTTGATATTTTTTAATATAATTGACTTCTATATTTTTAATTTTATTACCACTGTTAACTCTATAATTTTAACAATTGGATTTCAAATAATTTTAACTACTTTTTCTATGTACATAATCATAACATCTATGGATGAAGATAGTCCTTTTTTCCCTTTCTAATTTTCTCTTTTCCGCTCCTTCCAGTCCCCCCTTGTTTTCATTTTCTTTCTAGAACCTGTGGTATAATTTTGAATTTGTGACAATAGACATTATTGTCTCATTCTGAAGTTCAAAAGAAAACATTTTAAATTCACTACTTAGTAATATGTTTTCTGTATTTATCATGTAAAAATCCTTATTAAATTAAGGAGATTTCTTTTAATTGTTAGATTAAGCATTCTTAATCATAAATTAATGTTTTTTTCTTTTTAAAAACTTTTCCAATGATTTTTTTTGGTGGGAGGGGTTACTGGGGACTGAACTCAGGGGCACATGACCACTGAGCTAAATCCCCAGCAGTATTTTGTATTTTATTTAGAGACAGGTTCTCACCAAATTGCTTAGCACCTCACTTTTGCTGAGGCTGCCTTTGAACTCACGATCCTCCTGTCTCAGTGTCCCAAACCACTGGGATGACAGGCATATGCCACCACTCCTGGATTCCAATGATTTTAAGCTAAGAATTCCTTTTATTTATTTATTTATTTATTTATTTATTTATTTATTTGTTTGTTTTTTATTCTATTTTATTTCATTTTATTTTTTGGTTCAATGTACACAAATGGAGTACAACTATCATTTTCTGGTTGTACACAAAGTAGAATCATACCATTTGCATATTCATACATATACATAGTATAATGATGTCTGTCACATTCTATTATCTTTCCTTCCCCACCCCTCTCCCCTTACTTTCTGTTATACAATTCATCCTTCCTCCATTCTTCCCCTACCTCCCCCTACCCTGTTACCTGTCATCAACTACTTTTCAGAGAAATCATTGGGCCTTTGTTTTATTGGGATTGGCTTATCTCATTTAACATGATACTCTCCAACTCCACCCATTTACCTGCAAATGTCATAATTTTATTATTCTTTATGGCTAAATAATATTCCATTGTGTATATATACCACAGTTTCTTTATCCATTCATCTACTGAAAGGCATCTAGGTTGGTTCCACAATCTCGTTATAGCGAATTAGGCTGCTATAAACATTGATGTGGCTGCCATCACTGTAATATGCTGATTTTAAGTCATTTGAGTATAGGTCAAGAAGGGGGATAGCTGGGTCAAATGTTGGTTCCATTCTGAGTTTTCTAAGGAACCTCCATAATGTTTTCCAGAGTGGCTGCACCAATTTGCAACCCCACCAGCAATGTATGAGAGTACCTTTTTCCCCACATCCTTGCCAACAACTATTGTTGCTTGTATTCTTGATAGTAGACATTCTAATTGGGGTTAGATGGTATCTTAGGGTAGTTTTGATTTGCATTTCTCTTACTACTAGAGATGGTGAACATTTTTTCATGTATCTATTGATTGCTTATAGGTCCTCTTTTTGAAGTGTCTGCTCATTTCCTTAGCCCATTTATTGATTGGGTTATTTGTATTCTTGGGGCAAAGATTTTTGAGCACTTTGTAGATTCTGGAGATTAGTTCTCTATCTGAAGTGTGTGTGGCAAAGATTTTCTCCCACTCTGTAGGCTCTCTCTTCACAATGATGATTGTTTCCTCTGCTGAGAAAAAGCTTTTTAGTTTGAATCTATCCCAATCATTGATTCCTGATTTTATTTCTTGTGCTTTGGGAATCATGTTAAGGAAGACTGGTCCTAGGCCAATATGATGAAGATTTGGACCTCCTTTTTCTTA
>JAJEJO010003135.1:273448-310645 GCA_020662805.1 Glaucomys volans
AGGGTGAGAGATAGGGGTTTAGTTTCATTTTGTTGCATAAGGATTTCCAGTTTTCCCAGCAGTATTTGTTGAAGAGGCTATCTTTTCTCCATTGTATGTTTTTGGCTCCTTTGTCAAGTATGAGATATGTCTTTTGGTATGAGTATGAGATTGTCTTTTGGTGTTAATCTATTCTGGTTTTGAGCTGTAATGTGAGGTTTATTTGTTGACTTTTCATTCTTTTATTGAATGCACTCCATGCAATGAATTTTCCTCCTAGTACTGCTTTCATCATGTCTCAGAGATTTTGATATGTTTTATCATTGCTCTCATTTACCTCTATGAATTTTTTAATTTCCCCCTGATGTCTTCTGTTATCCATACATCATTCAATAGTGTATTATTTAATCTCCAAGTGTTGGAGTACTTTCTGTTTTGTGTTTTATTATTGATTTCTAATTTCATTCCATTATGATCTGATAGAATGCAAGGTAGTATTGCTATCTTTTTGTATTTGCTAAGAGAAGCTTTGTGGCATAACATATGGCCAGTTTTAGAGAAGGATCCATGTGCTGCTGAGAGGAAAGTGTATTCACTTGTTGATGGATGGAATATTCTATATAAGTCTGTTAAATCTAAATTATTGATTGTTATTGAGATCTATGGTTTCTTTGTTCAATTTTTGTTTGGAGAATCTGTCCAGTAGTGAGAGAGGTGTATTAAAGTGACCTAGTATTTTGGTCTATTTGGTTCCTGGAATTAAGGAGGATTTGTTTAACATACATGGATGTGCTATTGTTTGGGGCATAAATATTTATGATTGTTATGTCTTGCTGATTTATGCTTCCCTTGAGTAGTATGAAATGACCTTCTTTATCTCTTCTGACTAGCTTTGGCTTAAAGTCTGTTTTATCTGAAATAAGAATGGAAACCCCTGCTTTTTTTACTGAGTCCGTGTGCATGGTATGTTTTTTCCCATTCTTTCACTTTTAGTCTGTGGATGTACTTTTCTATGAGATGAATCTCTTGAAGGCAGCATATTGTTGGGTCTTTTTTAATCCAATCTGCCAGTCTATGTGTATTGATTGATGAGTTTAGGCCATCTACATTCAGGGTTATTATTGAGACATGACTTGTATTTCCCATCATTTTGGCTTTTTTTGACTTTTAACTTAACTTGGCTTCTCCTTTGATTGGCTATTTCTTTAGGGTAATTCCTCCCCTTGATTACTTACATTGTTGTTTTTCATTTCCTCCTCTTGGAATATTTTGCTGAGAATGTTCTGTAGGGCAGGCTTTCTATTTGTGAATTCTTTTAGCTTTTGTTTATCATGGAAGGATTTTATTTCATCATCAAATCTGAAGGTAAGTTTTGCTGGGTATAAGATTCTTGGTTAGCATCCATTTTCTTTCAGAGCTTGAAATGTGTTGTTCCAGGCCCTTCTTGCTTTTAGGGTCTGGGCTGAGAAATCTGCTGATATCCCTATTGGTTTTCCCTTGTACGTAATCTGATGCCTTTCTCTCACAGCCTTTAAAATGATATCTTTATTTTGTATGTTAGGTATTTTCATTAAAATGTGACTCAGTGTGGATCTGTTGTAATTTTGTGTGTTTGGTGTCCTGTAAGCCTCTTGTATTTGATTTTCCATCTCATTCATCAGATTTGGGAAATTTTCTGATATTATTTCATTGAACAGATTATTCATTCCTTTGGCTTGTATCTCTGTGCCTTCCTCAATCCCAATAATTCTTAAATTTGGTCTTTTCATCATGTCCCATAGTTCTTGAAGGTTCCATTCATGATTCCTTACCATCTTCTCTGTTTGTTCGACTTTGTTTTCAAGATTAAATATTTTGTCTTCATTGTCTGAGGTTCTGTCTTCCAAGTGATCTAGCCTGCTGGTTATGCTTTCTATTGAGTTCTTAAGTTGGTTTATTGTTTCCTTCATTTCAAGGACTTCTATTTATTTCTTTTTCATAATCTCTATCTCTTTATTGAAATGATTTTTTGCTTCCTGCACTTTCTCTTTTAGCTGATTATTGGTACAATCATTCATTGCCTGCATTTGCTCTCTCATCCCCTCATTTGCTTCTCAGATCACTCTAATTATGTACATTCTGAACTCCCTTTCTGACATTCCTTCTACCATGTTCTCATTGGGTTCTGTTGATATATCATCTAGGTTTGTTTGGGACACTTTCTTCCCATGTTGCTTGTGTATATTCCCCTCTAGCAATGTGAATCAGAGGAATTGCAGTTTCCCTGTAAAGACTTATAGTGTTCCTGCAGATTTCCAATACCTCACCTTGAAGAGATTATTATTAGCAGTACCCCATATAAACAATATGTGTCCTTAAACCATATAGAACCTTTTAGATATTATAACTACCTTATAATACTGCCTTATAATATACAGAGATGAGTTCAAATTATTATCTACTGCATAATCAATAGGTTTGCTGTAAGGACCACAATTTCAAATAGCAGAAAAAAAGGATGTGTATAATATGACATTAATGAGATAGTAAGTGAGTCTATAGAGATACTATGTTGTAAGAGTAGTGAGAGTGGAATTAAAGGAAATAAGTTATCAGCATGAGAAAAGAGAATGTCTCTCCAAGGACACAGCTATATTAGAGGATGATAGAATGATAAGAATATTAATAAGAAAAAGTGGGAATGTAGTAAGTATATTAGGAATAATCATAATAATACTATTATTAAAAAAGAAAAAGAAAAAGAAAGTTCTGCAATAAAATGATACTATATTATTCAAACCTCCTATTGTTCAGTAGTCTGATGCCTGTGAGGTATTTGATAATGCAGTGTCCCAAGAAGGGTGCTGTCCCACTGCCTCCAGGTCAGGAATAATCAATGTTTGTGGGCAAAGGCAACCTGGTGTTGTTAGATGGTCAGCAACAGCATGGGTGCAAGTCTGGGACTAGACCAGGGACGGGACACAGGCCTGTGCTTGGAGCTGGATATAGCAGGCCTGATGACTTGGCGGGTATGTGTTCACAGCTAGGGCTGCCCAGAGTCAGGCCTGAGCCTGCCCAGCAGTGGTTCCAAGAGGCTGGGTCCTGCACTTCTGGCTGGTGGCTGCCTGGGGTCAGGCCTGAGCCCGGCCTTGCGTTGGCTCTGGAGCGGCAGCTGGGATCCAGCACTCCTGGCCAAAGAATTCCTTTTAATCTAAGTGATAGAACGATTTATTTCCTAATATTAAACTAAATTTGCATTCCTGAGAGTAAACTCAACTCTGTCATACTGAAATATATTTTTGATAAAATGACAAGTTCTGTGATTTACTATTTGGGTACAACATTTATCAGTGAGTGAGACTCTTACTCTCTTACCATACTTTTCTTATCAGATTTTAATTTCAAGATTATTCTAATCTTATAAAATTAGTAAAAGACTGTTGTTACCTTTTTCCCCACATTAGAAGAATTTATGTAATATCTGATCCTTATGAATATTTAACAGATTTAGAAGAAGTGAATATTTGGTATATTTTGCATATGGAGTCATTTGGCTTTGTGTTTGTGTTAGTGCATGTGTATAGAAAATGTAAAAAAATTAACTACTGATATTTTTAATATCCATAGTTATTAATATTTTATGAAGAAATTGGTAGTGTATCAGACACTGCTCCAAAACTCAAGACTACTCTGCTAGCAACAGATAGGGCTAGAATATGATCCCATGAAATTAAGCTTCTAAATCTTTGGTCTTAATCTATATTCTATATAATCTGCATTCCTAAACAGTCTTTCAGGAATGATATAGGATTAGTCAGTAGGTTTTGTTTTGTTTTGTTTTTTGGTCACTAGTTCTCATTGAGTCCATTTTGGAAAGATTTTATCCAGGTTTCTCTAATTTATATAATGTGCCACATTTATTGATGCATTTTTACCATGGCCTTTGTTGGCTTTCTAGTGTTTTCTGATTCCTAACACTGAATCCTTGAACTTTGTCTTGTCAATTTTATTCATTTATTATGCTAATATATTTATATGATGACCCCTTTTAATTTATTTGCATTCTTTATTATCTCTAGTGGAATTTTTTCAAAGAAATAATATACTAATATTCAATATTAATGTAAAATTTCATATGGATTTCCTTCCATTTTAAAGCCCACCACTCTAGAAATAAATCTAATTTGTTCAATGAGCCAAAACATGACAATCTCAAACTATCATAATATGATCTGTGTTCACATTGCATTGAGAAAAGAAAAAATTAAAATCAAGACAAGCAAAAATACAAAAGTAATAAAATAAAAGAATCCTGGTCCACCACTTATTTCTATTCTGTTTTTCTTATTCATTATATGTGACAGAATACATTTGAAATATCATATATACATGGAGTATAACTTCCCATTTGTGTGGTTGTACATGATGTGGAGTTACACTCATTGTGTATTCATATATGAACATAGGAAAGTTATGTCTGATTCATTCTACTGTCTTTCTCATTCCCATCCCCCCTCACTCCCTTCCTCCCACTCAGCTGATGAACCTTACTACCGCCCACCCTTGCCTATTGTGAGTCTGTATCAACATATCAGAGAGAACATTAGGCCTTTAGTTTTGGGGGATTGACTTATTTCACTTAGCATGATCATCTCCACTTCCATCCATTTACTGGCAAATGCCATAATTTTATTCTTATTTATGACTGAGTAATATTCCCTTGTGTATATGTACCACATTTTCTTCATATATTCATCTGTTAAAGGGCACCTTTGTTGGTTCCATAGTTTAGCTATTGTGAATTGAGCTGATATAAACATTGAAGTGGCTGTGTCACTGTAGTATGCACCAACTCGCAGTCCCACCAGCAATGAGCATACCTTTTTCTCTACATCCTCACCAACATTTGTTTCAGCCCATTAAAATTCATTTTTCCAATGAAAATAATAATCTCTGATCTTGAAGGGTCACTGACATTTCTATTTTAAGAATAACAGAATGGTAACAAAACAGAGCCAAGTCTTCTCTCCAAACAAAACATCACCTTCTATTTCTTAATTACTGTGAATTAATACTTTAACTGCAATTGAGAAATTATACTTTATCCTGAAGCATCTACGAAAAGTCTTTGGATAAACTCCTACACTGTGATTAGTTATATAATCTTTGATAAGATGCACATTGTTGAAGCTGTGCCTCATAATTTTACCTGCCTAAGTAGTATAATAAAATTTGGAAAATCATGTAATTTCACTTTGATATGATAACATTTGGTTTGAGAATTTATACAGTATTCCATTTTTCTTTGCAACTAGAAGTTATAATAATGATTTTTTTGTGTTATTTAAAAATGCATCTAATTTCTAGTTTATATAAGACTAAAATGAAATAATTAACCTTAGTGGAATCCATTATCAAGAAACAGAAGAGTAGAGCATATAGATAAAACCCTTGGAAAGTTATATGTTCTCTGTATAATTCAAAAAAGTCAGAATTCTCTGGTCTCCCTAATCTTTAGCTGTGCCTTCTACAGTTGAGAAAGATGCCATTTTCATGCAGTCAGTATAAGCATCTATGACAGCATTGTAATGTAATTAAGAAATGAAGTGGAAAAAATAATTTCAATCCATCTCAGGAGGACAAACACTAGAAAAACATGCTCAGACACAATTTTATACATTTCAGAAGACTTGTCAGCAGTTGAGAAACACAGATGTACAAGATGTGATAAATAAAACCAGAGGGGTAAAAGAGACAAACATGTAGAGGAATTACTGACCTAGTAACAGAAAAATGACAAAAATTAGTAGGACTATATCTTTTGGTTATCTCCAAGGTTTCCAAATAGTCTATTTTAGTACTGACCAGATGTGCAATCAGAATCTAACATGTGTTTTAAAACTATAGAAAAATGATCGATGTCAGTTGTAATTAACTTTTGTTTGCCATATAGAAGTGTAGTTAACATGAACATAGATCAACCTCAACTACATCATATCTTTCATCAAGTATGAAGCAAAGCTATACTTCACTTTATAATTCTTGGTTATCACAGTATTGTTTATCTGAAGATAATGGTGTCATCCTCTCTACAGTGTTTCTTATACCCAATAACCATGTCTGCATTTTATCCAAAGGTATCAATCTCACTTGTAAGGGCAGTTTTCTCCTATACTCAATCAAGGAATCCTTTATTCATTCTGTGGATATTTACTACATTTCAGTAAGCACTGAAGACATGGAAAGACCATCTCAACAGTCTTGACTTCATGAAATTTAAAAAGAATAAGACAGATATAAAAACAGTAAACACACATTTAACTCTTGGTACAAATGTGCTATAAAGGAAATATATAGCAGAATATGATAGAATAGAACTGGAGGGAACCGAAACAATCATTTAGTGTTCACTAATGCTTTCCCAGGAGAAGAGAATGATGTTTTGTTTCAAATGTAGCTGGATAAAAGGAGTGATGAGGACACATCAGGATGAGGGAATAACTTTATTATTCCATGACGAAGAAAGGAACAGATTTATGAAAGATGGATACTTGCAGTGAGAAAAATTAATTATAGGAAGGAAATAGTGAATCTGAGGAGAGAATTCAGAGAATATATTATGGTTAACTGAACTACAATGCTCCTCCATTTCTAAGGTGGTTATATCCCATAAAATCACCATAAGTTGAAAATAATTCAGGTCAAAATGCATTTGATACACTTCACTTACAAAACATCACAGCTCAGCAACATGATATACTATGTAATATCAGATGTCCGCCTACCCTTGTGGTTGTGTAGTTGATTGGGAGCTGAGGCTCACTGCACATTGCCTGGCATCTTGATTGTACCATAGTGCATATTCCTAGAGGGAAAAGATGGAAGTTTAGAACTCAAAGTGTGATTTCTCCTGAACGGATGTTGCTTTATACCACCAAAATGGTCAAAAAATGGTTAAATCAAACCAACACGAAATCAGGAACTGACTGTAATTGACAATGCCAATTCATTCATTCCTTTACTTTTTCATTCTGCAAGATGGCACAGAGCATGTTTGTCATGCTTAAAATTAAACAATGACCATAATTAGGACAAGTTAAATAAATAGGGAAAAAGAAAGGATGAAAAAGTATTAAGATGTGTAAGAGCATAAACAAATCCTTAGACTGGGAATGACATGTTCAGTTTATAATGAGGATATCAAATTAAATCAATACTTCTAACCAAACTATAGGCAAAAATGTTCCCAAATGCTACCTGCCATATATAGCCTCTGAAAATTAGATAAATTTTTCTTATTAAGGTTGCTGCTATAACCAATTCCTTGTGGTTGTAGATTTTCCCCCACTTTCTTAGTAAAATTATATGTGCACTAAATAATTATAAAACCCAAATTATACTGATCATATATCTGAATTTTTGCATATATTTCAAATTTTTGAAGATATTTCCACTCGCAAATTTTTAGAAATTGGAAAAATAGAAGCATTAATAAAATGTCTAGAAGGTATTTTGGGAAGAGCTTGAGTCTCTCTCAGGCAACTAAATTGGAAGGTGTCTTTTCCTTTCTTTTTTCCTTATCTAAAAAATCTCAATTTCTTCATATTCATGTTCTTATAACATTGGTGGGAAGAATAAATGTGATCATATTTGTAAAATTATGGACCCAAAACAGTCATTAAGTGTACATACATTAACTATTATTAGAATAAAGGAGGGAGATTGGGGCTGTAGCTCAGCGGCAGAGTGCTTGCCTGGCACATGTGAGGCACTGGGTTCAATCCTTAGCACCAAATAAAAATAAACAAATAAAATAAAGGCATGATGTCCATCTACAACTACAAAAAGAAAAAGAAATTTAAAAAGAATAAAGGAGGGACATGCATCTATTATTTCATCTAATAATTTCAAATAATTCACATACAATAACAGGTGAAAGTCTCTCTGTCATCATGTATTACGAATCATTTCAAACATAAAGACAAAGTTAGTAGGAAGAAGTATAAAACTGAAATAATGTCTATAATCATCATGAATTTTTTAAATGTTATTTATGAGTTACTTGGCAGAATTTTAAAAATAGCACTATATGTATTATTTTTCTTTCAATTTTGATACCTGTTTTCTAGGGGAAATAAATACCTAAAAGTAGTACTATTAAACCTCTTCTCAGAATACTGTATTTGACTGAAAAATTTTCATGTTTTAAATTTATATATTGATGTTTATATTCTACAATAAAAGTAATTAAATTTCATGACCTAACTTAATAGATGGCATACTTTCATTAGGTTCAATACATTTACTTTGTGTGAATTTGTAGTATATTAATGTTTTAGTAGTAAATACAGCTTTTAAAAGAATGAGTTTATTTCAATGCTTTAAAAAATTAAAATTAAGTTATCTTCATTAGAGGAATTATGAAAGTGTGTTAGTCATGGTTAGCCACTATTAAAACATCCCATAAACAAAAATACCATACCATACAAAATACCATTCTGTATTAAAGAACAGAAATTAATTTTCTTATACTTCTTGAGAATATTATTACAAAGTCAAAGGAGCAGCCCACTCAGGTTCTGATGAGGATCCACTTCTAGTGAGGACTCTCTTCATGGTCTGCAAACAGCTTCCTATGTTCTGCGTTCTCACATGGCAAAGGCAGAGCCCTTGTGCCTCTGTCTTCTTATAAAGGCCCTAATTAAGTCATGAGAGTTCCATATTCATGATCTCATATAAACTTAACTATCTGCCCCACAAAGGTCCTATATCTCCAAATACCATCACACTGGGCATTAGGGCTTCAACCTATGAATATGGAGGATAGGACACAATTCAGACCTTTTGCACTGCATTTTATTTTTACAACTCTCAAATCTAGGACAGTTGCAAACATTTGTAAATAACCAAAGGGCTAAAAACTTACCCTCAGATGACTATAATTTACTCTGTAAGCATTAACACAAAGAAACAAGGAAAGTTGTATGAAAATCTATAAAAATTCCAATTAGTTTTAATGATAATGTCTACATTTGCACATCATTTCATAGGTGTCAAAGAGTTTTCTGAAAGTCTTTTTACATAAGTACAGTGATATGCTTTTGACCTTTCTATTTTTTTCTTATTAATATGCATGTTTTCAAAAAGTCTATTCCTTAGAATTTTAACATTGTGTATGGTTACTTAAAATCCAAAGAATAAGCAGACAAGTCCCTTGTTCTGAATTTTTACTTCTCCAAAGTTAGCATCAATATAGCCTGTCACATGAAAGGGCATTCTCAGCTGAGATGAAAGCAGCCAAGCAATCCTCTTACTAAAGATCTCTCAAGCATAATCCTCTCTCACATGTAGGTGACAAAATGACCTGAATTTCCAGATCTGAGCAGCAGACTGCTTTTCATGACATATTGGTCAAAATGATAATTTTTACCTAAAAATTCACTCTTTACACAAAAGTTCAGTCTATAGTCTTTCTTTCATGAATATTCTATTTGATCTATTTTTATGGAAGTCTATTATCCCATGAAAGAGTATATAACCATTTCCAATTTTACATCTAAATAATCTAAATATTAATGGGCAGAATAAAAATTGACAAATGCAAATAATCAATCCTAAACAAAATTGTATTTCAATGATAAGTAGCACACCTAGATTTTTTTAGCTGTTCTTCATAGATTCTATAAGCTCATCATTATCAAAAGCTATTTTATAACAATAAATTATTTTACATCAGGAACCTATGACCAAAATGTGAATTACTCTGAATTGAAACTTTAATGTTAAGAAAACTTAAAAAAAGAAAGGTCATTTTGAACATTTTTTCCAAATTATGATTCGGAAAGAACTAAGAAATAATGCAATCCAATTAAAGAAATAAAATGATTGGAGCACATTCTTAAAAGGTTCTTTGGAAGTATTAACGTAAAGAGAAGAATCAGCATATTTCTGCCTTTTATTTTCTAAGAATGATTAGAGAACCTAAAGTAGCTGGCTCATTTGAAAGTCATTCAGATTCTTAGAAAAATGCATGAATCACACAATTTAATTTACAAAGTCTGAAATGCTGTCATTCTTATATTTTACAGTAGATAATCCTATTTCTAGATACATAAAACTTCTTAGAGAACATTTTGATTTAGCATTTGAGAAACAGTAAAAAAATCTAGCAATAGGAGTTTATTTTTCTAATGAAATTATCTTTAATCTTTGTTGATTTTAGATTATCATTACATTAATAAATGGGGAAGAAAGATGGCTTAAAACTGCTAAGTTAATTGCAAAGAAAAATGCAATCCTGTGATCCAAAAAGCACACTTCACACTGATGAGAAAAAAAGACTTAAAGATTATCAAAGTGGTCCTTTAGAAGATAACACTGAACATCAGAGTATAGTATTTCCCTATATTTTGTATAGATAATTTAGACTCAAACAGTGAGTTTCTTGACTAAATAAGGACTTACATTGTCTTTTCTATTCCAGTTCACAAGAAGCCCTTTCGGAAGATAAGGTGTACCCTATATTCTAAGGTACACCTTAATCATATGACTAGTCTCTTAGAGTTCCTCCCAGACTTTGAAAGTCACAGAGGAAAGTGCATTTATTAAATGTAGTAATTAAGGCTACAGGATGTGACATAGGTTTAGATGGAAATTCCAAGAGCCAAAGCACTGCCAAAAAATGCAAATGTCCTTAATTTATATTTGTCCTTATCTGGTATTTAATTTATATTTGAAACATTAAATCATTTTACGTAAAAACAAGCAAAACAGTGCCAATTGAAAACTAAATCAGAACAGAACTCACCAGATTCTGATTATCAGAATTCTGAGTCTTTGAGATGAACTCCCCTGTGACCATGATGAAATCATTATACCTCTCAAGCAAAGTCCTGGCCTTTTATGTGGAAGTGGAGACACCTACCTCATTAGATTATCATGAAAGTCCAATGGGACAAGCTGTATTTGCTTTTTCTTTCTCACCTGAGAACAGTGATTTGTAATGAGAGTATATGAGCTTTACATACTATGAATTCTATTAATATAAAGTAATAAAATTATGACACCTGTCTTAGATTTTTAAAAGACAAGCAGTATCTTAGATGTGGAATTACTTTATCTTGTTATTTTGTTGGATATTTCTCTATGATAAGTGATCCAAAATTAATTTATAACTATTATAGAATTGTGTCATAGAGGACAGTTTTAGTACACTCCATATTGACTGACTTCAGAGAAGTATATGTAAATATAATTGAATATAATTAATGCGTAAATATGTGTACTTCTGCAGTGCTTATTAGTCTAAATTTATCTGCATCAAATGATATCAGAATTAAAATAAACTGGACCAAAATTTATGTGTAGTGGAGGAATAAAGGCATGTAATAAGGGTTTTTGCAAAACAACCAAACACCCTTCCTCCCTTTGGTGTCCCTGTTCAGCATCGTGAAATTTCTAATGAAAAAACCCAACAGATTCTGGAAAAAAACAAAAACAATTAATTATTGTACTTTACAGGAAAACTATTCTCATTTTCATAATACTTAGAATACTGATCTTCTGAATCTAAAATTTTAAGTTTTCATCCCACTACTATGTGCCAGATGCTAAGTATGCCTTTTGCATATATTATGTCATTTAATTTCCACATATGCAAGAACTGAGAATTTAGAGACAATGAGCAACTTTGGACAAAACTAAATGCCAGACAAGATTTCTCCAGCAATGGCTAATGTAAAGCAAATGCCCTCTTTCACTCAGGAATATGGACCTTCATCAGTCAGCATGTGATCTTGTTCTCAGGCATCAGCAACTGCCAAAGCTGTACCTCAGTACTTCACTAAACTAATACATAATCATATAGAATCTAGTGTATGTGTGACTACTAGGTGTTATGATTTAAATATGAGGTGATCCCCAAAAGCTCAGTATGAGACAATATAAGAATACTGAGGATGAAATTATTAGATTATGACACTCTAAGTTAATCATATAAATGATTAAGGAGATGGATTAACTGGGTAGTAATTGTAGGGATGTAGGGTATATCTGGAGGAAGCAGATCACTGGGGGACATGCCTTTATGTTTTGTACCTGGTGAGAGGAACTCTCTGCTTTCTGGTTGCCATGTCCTGAGCTTCTGTCACACCTTTCTGTCCTGATGTTCTGCCTCACCTCTGGCTCAGAGCTATGGAGTCAGATGACCACAGACTGAATCTGATGAAATATGAGCCAAAATAAACTTTTCCTCCTCTAAGTTGTTCTAGTTGTCTTTTTTTCACAGTAATAAAAACCTGGTTAAAACCCTAAACATAAAAGCTTTCAACCACAAAGATGATGGTACCTGCCAAATATGTAGTTACAACCCCCTTTAGTAACTGGAAAACATTAAAATAAATCAATTTGGAAGTGTTTATGAGGTAAAAGAAAGTAGAAAAGAAAGTCAATTGGAAAAACATACTCTCTTACATTACTAAATTCTCCAGGTCTGAATGCTCATGTAGATAGAAAGCAACTTACTTTTATCTTCTCTAAAATGTCCATCTTTTTTTCAACATGTTGAATAGTAATCTCCATCCAATTTGAAACTATGAAGATGACAGGATTAAACATGATTTTATTCCGAGTCTTTTTTCTTATAGTCATCAATTAAGGAAAGAGCTTACAAATACACCATGAACCACTGAAATTTTACAGAAAATTTTTGAGAACGATAAATTTCAAAACTTAATCCTACAAGGGTTGGTTAAAATTTATGTTATGGTTCTGAATAAACTAAAATGACATGGCATTGTTTGGATGTTTCAAAGAAAAATAATATACCAAATTCAGATTTCTCATAAATGAGAGAGAAAGGAAAATGAAAACAATTATGACCCAATTCAGCTTAATAAAAAAAAAAAGGAGGAAAAAGATAGTGAAATTCAGAACAAAACCAGAACAGAACGTAAATTTTCTATAATCATTTCTCTAAAAGAATTTGTGCTTTACAAAAATCACCTTTGGCTAATTAAACAGCCACACACAACTGGTTTACAACTATACAAATTTCTAATTAATGAAAGGGGAAAAAAAAGTGAAGCATCCTTGGACTATAAGATAATCATCAGGAGTTTTGATGTTCTAGAACCATAAGCTATTGCCACCTGGCACACAACTTCTACAAGTGATGTCACATCCTTGTGGTCATTTCCTTTGCTCTGGAAGTTGTATCAATACACATTTCTCTGTATCACCATCTGTTGGACACTGTCTCCGCTTCCTGTCTTTATTCTTCCTCCCTCTCCAATGGTATGTCAGAATTTCAGATCACTGTCATTACATCTATTCTTCTCATTCTAGGGAAAGAGTACTTTGCATTTCTGGTTTTCAAGCTTCAGGAAACAGCCTAGAATGAAATTTCTCCTATTTCTCCAATGGATACACAAATTTCTCTTCAAGAAAAATATAGCCTGTTTTGTGATTGCTTTTTGTCCTTTCAGTATTCTATTTAAAAGGTTCTCCAGTAATTAGCAGATATTAATTAAACTGTGGTTCCACAATACTTTAAAAATATTTCCCTGTTTTTCTGCATAGCCCACTCCTACCTCATCCTCCTGAATGAGATCATATTTAAAGTTTCCTTTTCTTAGGGAAGAGGGGCATGACAAGGCAGAAAACAGAAAACATCTGTTAGTTTCTGAATTTATATTTTAAAAAAAAAAACTATGTCTATTTAGGGAGATTATGCTAGTTACATTTGAGGCAAAACACTTTTGGACAGGCAATTTATTGCAGAGGAAAAACCATGATGAATAAGAAGAGAAATAATGGACAAGGAGCATTAGATGAAAATTGTGAGAGCTGTATTATGATTTCCTGGTTTGCAACCTGGGGACATAATAGGTATGGAGTTTGAGGAGACCAAAGACTTCTATTCTCTGCCTGCTGGATTAAAAACCCAGGAAGATATCAATACTACAGCAGAAGAAATGACTAGGTGGATGCTTGGCTCCAAATAAAGGGTCATTACAGCTCATGTGTCTTGCTGAACACCTCCACGGAGCAGATCTCCCCCTAAACAAATTCATAGTCTTAGATCTACCTATGCTTCCAGGATTTAGTCATGACTACAAGGAAAGGAAAGAAAAGATCACAAAAATGACTATTTTCTTTTCCTGGTACAAAAGTGGTATATATATATATATATATATATTATATATATATATAATATATATATATCATATACCCAAAAGATATATAATTATGTGATATAAATATTATAATTGTAGTTGTATTCTTTCTCTCTCTCTCTCTCTCTCTCTCTCTCTGTACCTCTTAAAGAGAGAATCTGCATTGTACTAATTTGTGTTCCATGATATGACATCATTCATCAAAAAGGAGTTGATAAATAAATAAATCATGAATGAATACAAATTGTGCTATAAGCCAAGAGGTAGAAATATTATCTAAAGTTTAAACTTCAAAGTTAGAACACAAATGAGTTTATATTCAGAACTGGTAAACTGATCATTAATTATTAAGAAATAAGTTCCTATGACATGATGTTTCATATACTACATATTTGAAAACATCTTAATAGGTCTTTGCTTGTTATTTGTCTCTAATCATATAAGCCATTCTAGGAAGCTATTCCTTTGAATGCAGGGTCTACATAAGTGCACAACTTTCATCATCCAGTTTCCCATAGTGCTTTGAAAAAAATCATTTGGGATATTTCAAGTTGCCTTCCTGACAAATCTTTAGAGAAATTGCTAATGTAACTTAGAAATGACTAAAAATATTTGCATATATAAAGAAGATTGAGAAATGTACAAAAATAAATCTATTATAAATTAAATGTATTTTTAGAATTATGGTTTCACTACTGGGCATTGATAAAAAGAACCTTTTAATGTTTTATAACTTAACCATGATTCTCTACAAGCTCAAAGAGAACAAAAGTTTTAGTAATATGTGATGGCTCCTAGAAGCTCAAGAAGGGTAATTATTAAAACATGTTTTAAACTTAAAATAGCTATTAGAATTCATATTTTAAAGAGGCTATAAATTATAATCTGATACTATTTTTTTTTTGCTCTAAACTAAATTCTCATCCCATGAATGAATGATGGAGACTTTGATCAGAATAATGCAATGTCCTTAGATTGTCTTATAAGGTGTCTAATTCCAACAGTGAGCATTTATAATTTCAGTAGTACAACATGAAGAGCTTTTGTCCTTTAAGAAGTGAGGCTTTGTTGTAACTATCAGTAGCACTTTATTTTAAATTGGCCTCATGTCAGAAGTATTTGATTTTTTTCTCTTTCATAGTCTCTTATTAATCCACCAAATTAAAGCACAAGAAACATAAGGGGTAGTAGATCCAGTTTGCTAATTCTCCTACCTTGCCATATCTTTAAGAATCAACATTATTATTTGGTCCTACTTTACCATACTAATTTATTTTAGTAAGAACTATTTATAAAAAAAAAATCAAAAATTGTTTATAATAACATTTAAAAGTTCCTCAAGATTTTCTTCTGGGATAGTTTATTTTAAGCAAAAGATAAACTAAATGCAATATGAATTAAATTTAGTGAAATGAAGTTCATTTAAAGGTATGATTTATACTAGACTTCACTTGGATTAATGAGTGATAGCTACATCAGATTTTAGGAAAAATATAATGAATTATTTTTATTACAATCAAAACATATCAAATTTCTGCTATTCATTCATGATTTTGTAAAGCTCTAATAGAATGCTAAAAAAATCATATCTTCAGTTTACTCTGTAGTAAAGATGTGAATATGAAACATCAGTGAATAACATAAAGCAGAAAATAATTAATCACAAGATTACCCGATACAATCAACATAAATATTGGTTGAGAAGCTTGAATCAATAATGAAACTGCACATAAGATAAGATTTGAGGTAAGCCTTGGAAGATGAGTAGGATTAGAATAAAACAATGGAGAGAACACTGTAGGTGAGGATGATGAAAGCTCAAGAGTGGTGGGTCAGGTAAGAAAATGGCTGATACAGATAAGATGATATAGTGAGGATATCAGCCTAGCAGGCAGCAAAGTGCAATAAAATTAAAGAGGACTTTAGAAACCATGCAAGGAAATATTGGTTTAAAGAGCTAATAACCAGAAAAATGGCAACTACTTCTAAATTGTTTAACAGCATGATGGTAATAATGATATTCGTGATGATATTTTTAGTAATAACACAGAGACTTAATAATGCTATATGCCAAGTACAAACCTATGGTTTACATATTGTCTCATTTACTCTTTACAAAATCTTTTGATATCCATAATACTGTTAGGCCAATGTTATAACTGAAAAAAAACAGAAAATGTTCTAAGTCAAATGTAAGAGAATAGGCATTTTAAACCAGATTTTGATATCAAATATACATTGCTATAACTAAAGTTTTTATTTAAAATATAAACAAAATAGGCAATTAATTGTAAAGTACAAGAGAAATTAGACTAAACCTAAAATAATTTACTCAGGTAAAATAAATTAATAGAAGAAGCACATATGAAAAAGAAACATGGTTTATACTTTTATGTTTTGTATTTTTATGATGAATCAGTGTCTCTCAGAATGGAGTACATCCACCACTTGCTCCTTCATGAATTTGGTTGCTCATTAAATAACAAGAACAAGAACAATAAAGATGATGACATAGCATAGATTATTGAGCTTATTCAAAACCAAATAAATCAAAAGTATTTAGGTGGTGAAGATGGTGACTTTAAGTCATAAAAAGAAATATTACATATATAAATAGAATGAATATTACTCTTGTTATCTATATATAAAAATATAATTGATATAACTCTACACCAGGTCATTCCTCTTACTTCCTCCCCAGAAGAACCCAAGAATCTAAGACTGGTGTAAATTTTACCTATCAAACTTTTATATTTTACATATATATGTCTATATATCAATATAAATATATAAAATTGCTTTTTAAACTATTATACTGTATATATAATTTCATAACTTGTATTTTAGAAAGCATTGTTTTTAAGTGTTTCACATGACTATATGTAGATTTTGTTGATTTTTATTGATTTTTAATATTTAATCCATGAAAAAAAAAATCAAAGCTCATTTAGCCATGCCTCTACTGAGATAGAACTGGGGTGTACCCCCTATACATTTTTTCTTCACATTGTTAGACTTTCTTTTGTACATTTATTAGAGAGATATGCTTACTAGGGGAATTGCTAAACTGGAGATGTAATTCAGTAGTGGAGTACTTGCCTATGACTCACAAAGCTAGGATTTTCATCCAAAGCACCACCCAAGTTAAGAGGAAAAAAAGAGCTAAAGTGTATGAGGGGCTAGGAATGCAAGTTGGTAGTAGAGTGCCTGTCTAGTATGCACAAATCCCTGGGTTTGAGCCCCTGTATCAAAAAAAAAAAAATGAAGTATATGAGAATTTCTGTTTTTCCACAGTTATGATAAAAGGAATTACCCAAATTGAGGATGCTTGACAATATGGATATGATATGGTTTATCAGTTTCATTTATTGTCCATTCATAAGTAGAGGAAATTGAAAATAATTTCCAGTTTTTTAGTCCATAAACTGTCTCTTTTCTACAGGGCTATTTCTCTTTCATCTAATTATTGCTTTAGAAGAGCTTATTCAATATTTTGATTTATCAAAAATCCTAATGAAACTATAATCTCTAATTTTTTTCCTTTTGTAAGATATATCATGATTAATTATATTGAATATGTTTATAATTTAAAGTATGATAGAATGGAAAATTATCATTTATTGAGTAAATAAGAACCAGACATTATGCTTGTTAAATTGAAATATAGGGGTTATAAACACTTTTTCTAATGTTATTAGCAAAAGTACAACTAAAACTTAGATATTTTAAGCCCCAAATCCAGTATTTATTACTAATCTTCCTTAAAACTTAAAATACACTGATAGATTGCTATAAATTGACTTCAGAGATCCATATGCTAAAATATTGCTAGCAAAGGTAACCTTATTTTTATTAACCCTTTAATATATATGCTCTGCTACAATTTTCAGCTCAGACACTAGTATATACTTGTGTCTATATTACATTTTTATCTATTTGTGTTTTCTTAATAGGCCTTATATGCATTTGATATATATTTCTAAATATTAATTTAATTTCTAAAACATATAGAAATTTTGTCAAATACTGATTTTAAAATTAAAAGTATTTTGAACTAGGTAATATATTAAAAGTCAAAGATTTACAAATGCAGAGGTTGAGTGATTTAATACAGAAATTAAAGCAAGGTCAAAATTATATATGGCAATAGAAAATAGTGGAAATCACTCATCTAAACCATTCTCATGGTTCAGATAAAAAAAAATCTGAAGCTCATAGAGATTATGTGCTTTCTCTTTCATACATTGATTTGATGGAGGACTGAAAACTTAAGTCTTCTCTATTTTAACTATGATAACCTTTTAACACATATTGGCTTGGTTTTATACCATTTGGTTTTAAAAAGAGATTTGCATCTTTCTAGAGTAATTCAGTTCAATACTTTTCCTATGTGTGAATTTATAAGTTTCATGAAAATATTCTGAGTAACACATTACCAACCCACCAGATCTGCCACCCCACTTTCTAAGATCTAGGAATAATAGTAATTCAGCATATGTTAAGATCTTTAAGCAGCAGAATCTATATGTGCTAGCTATCCATTACTGTGACAAAATACCTGAGAAAATTAAAGTAAAGGAGAAAATGTTTATTCTGGCTCATGTTTTCAGTCTATGGTCACTTGTCTCTCTTGGTTCTATACCTATGGTGAGGCAGATCATTATGGTAACTAGGGTAAACAAGCCAGTCAGCTCCTCTTGGTCAGGAAATGGCATGTGGGGGGACATAAGCAGAGACAGGATTAGAAATAAAGAGGTGCCTCAAGAAATTAAACAAGTGGTTGAAACTAGGTCCACAAGGTACAATTGTACTTCCGCAAAAGGTTTTACTCCCAAAGGGAATCTCATAAGGCAGCACACTAGGGTAGGCAGTCAGTCTGCCAATATTTATTCCCTACAAGATACTGTCCCTTACTACTGATAGTAAAAGCTAGATGGTACAATCTAGCTAATTTAAAGGGGGGGGGGGGCATTAAAATAGCTGTAGTTGTGATTGGATACTTGTTAGGGAATTTTAAAATGGCACCACTCTAGTCACATGGTTCCCTAAATTTAAGATGACTCCATTTTGACCTCATGGTTCCCTAATTTAAGATGGTTCCACTCTACATGTGAAACTTAAGTTCAAGTAATCATGCCTGTGTTCCATTACAAGTTTAACTCTGACAGAAAAGAAAACATGAATCTTACAGCTTTCAGGACAAGCCCTCAAAGACTTACTTCCTTCAAATAGGCCCACCTCCTCAATTTCTACCACCTCCAAATAGCCCATTAAATTATAAATCCATCAATGGATTCATCTTTTAAGGTGATCAGAGCCCTCAAGGTTCAGTCACCTTCTGAACCCTCTCCTCTGAACACTGCTGCAATTGGGACCAAAGCCTTCAACAAATGACATATCCAAGTCACAACACTATTATATGTCCAAGTATCAAACTTAATGGATGTACTGTACAAAGTTAATTTAAAATGCAATAACTACCCATTGTTACTTCGTTCAACACCTACTATTTTTTCCAGACTAATATACCCTTAAAATATTAAATTTTTGTCATTATAACCATTACCCAAGAAAAGAAGTAATATCCCACGTTTCTCAATAAACACAGGGAACAACATAAAATGAACCAATTGCCCAATGTAAAAGAAGTTGAGCCAGGATACAAATCCAAGCCTATTTTTTGTTTGTTTGCTTTTTCCCGTGTACTATACTGATTCAGTTTGCAAAACACAATAATTGGCTTATTTTCTTCATAATGAATGAAAATGTGCTGTTCTCATTTTTATATGAAGCTTCCTATGTGTGAATCTCGGAGTTGTTCAGAAATGCTCTTTAAATATGCCTGCAGTTGAAATGCCCCTCTTTCTCTCTTCCCTCCTATTTCCTCTTGGCTCCAGCTCCTTACTCAGGCAAAGCTGCATTATGTTATTTCTTATATTTGAAAGTCAGCAATTCAGCCCATTTTCCATGTGATACACATATATGATATTCACACATGCAAATCACAAGAGACCTTGAGTGGTATATGTGCTGTCAGGGGAATAAAAGTAAGGATTAGAAGTTTCTCATTCCCTTTGGGCTTTTCAAACACGTCTGGTCCCTCAGTAATCTTCATTTCAAATACTCAAAGGAATTTATTTTTTTATGATAAATTTTTGCAAGATACATTTTAAAAGATGAGGAGTCAGAGAGCTTTTACAAAAGACTTAGTGATTATTTTTTTAACTCTTCTTCAACTTAAAGAAAAGCTCTATATTCTATTTCAAAAGCAGGGAAATAACATATTTGAGGAAGGGGTCTGATGTTTGATATGCCTTTTATAATTTTTCATCTTGTGTGTTTCTGTCACTCAGCATGTATTGAGATTAATTTATTTTGATGTTCCTGAAATATGCACAAAATTTAGTAAATAACAATACATAGCTGTTACAATTTTAAAATAATGCCCACTTTTAAAATATTTTGGATTTCACTAGTTTTACTATTTAGAAGATGCCTAAATAAACTAAGAAGAGATCTAAGTTATAAGTTTGGTAAAAATATATCCTTTTTCATTAATCATTTCTCCACATAGCTAGTGAGGAATTTTGACTAGCAATTCAAGAACCTATTTCTGTGAATATCTTTCTGACTTGTAGACTGAAAAATCACTAATTTTTACTCCATATTCACATAGTCTGAAATTTCATGATTACTTTGAAGGTGCTGGAGAAGCAATTTGAGGAAGTGTTACTCTATCTAAATTTCATCCTTATATAGTTTCAACAAGTTTGAAGGCATGCTTCATCTCTACTGACTTAAAGCTATTGGATTTGATTTGTATTTTCAAGCAGAGCTTTGGAGAGTCCTGTTTTCAAACTCCAAGGAAAAAAATCAAACCCAGACTCTGAAAATCAACATTGGGCATAGTAAAATCCTTCAATGACTCCCCACAGCCTTCAAGATAAAATCCCAACTCCTTATTCTTGCAAGAAAGCTTTCCCTTTATAACTCAGTAACATTCAGTTCCTCCCATAGCTGAATAGTCATTGTCCCAGTCATACCCAAAGACTTATGGGTCCCAAGCACACAGGCTTTCTCTAACTTATATACTCATGAAGGATTCACTCTTACTCGTAATCCATTTCTCCTTTAACTGGTTTTCTTCATCAACATTGTCACAGCTCCGAGAAAATTAACTTAATTAATAAAGTCCCTGTATGCTGGAATAGTATACAAGAAGTATATCAAAGAAAGTCATATAAAATATCAAACTTTTGAAACCAAAGGATCTACTTCTGAACATTAAAAATGAAACTCATTTCATTACAGAATAAAATGTTTGTAATATTTGGGATCCCTCTCATCTATGCCCCACACTAAAAAAGAGCTGCTTCTTTAAGTCTTACATTGATATTATATGGCATAATCACAAAGTATCGAAAATTAACTGAAGACCATAGAAAGTTCTATATAGAAACTGGAAAGAAGCTTTAAACAAAAAGTGAAATAAAAAAATGCTTCAAATGAAAATGTGCCGAACACTTAAGCAGGACAAAACAATTGTGTATTTGAGTTAATTCTCCTGCCCCCAAATAGTATGTTAAAAAGAATTGTTTTGTTGGTTGTTCTGTGTGTATGCAAAGGCTTGTACATGCTTTTTGTCTGTTGGTTTTGTTTTGAGGGGTGGAGAAAGGGATAAATAAAACCAATTTGACAGTAATAACTAACACTCTTATTATGTAGTCCAAGTAAGAGAGGATGGAGTTCAAGAAAGGATTATAGTATTAAAAATGAACAAAGGTAGACAGATTTATTATATAAAATTTGAACACTTTAATGGATGATCTGAGGGGAGTTAAAGGTAAGTAAAAGAAATACAGATGACTTCCACGTTTCTTATTTCAGAAGTGAAACAAGTGACATTTCCTAGGATATAAAGGACTGAGGTGAAAATTAGGAATTGAAGGAAAGACTACACTCATTAGGAGTGAGTTTATCTTCTATGAATAATGACTATTTTAATAACATTAGGAAAAATATTCATAAATGAGATCAATTTCCAATAGTGCTTGGAGAGCAGTGCAAATATCAGAAATATTGCTACTGGAGAAATCTGCCTCAATAGAAAAATTCATTTTCTCCACCAAAGTTGCAGTACCCCCTGCCCGTTAATATGTCAGCAAATTATTTCATTAATATTTGGTATACTAGTTTTGACATAGTACTCACAAATAAATATCCATGTGACTCAGGAAAATATAATCAATTTGGATCTAATAATTATAAAATATAGTTATGGAAAATCTCTATTAGCAAAACTCATTATAATGTCTATAGGCAAATTGCTCCCAAAAGTGCTTTTAATAATGCTTTTATGCCTTCACAAATCAGCAAGTTAGATATAGGGCAGGAGTCCCTAGCAAAACTGAATTGAGGAATTGTTAGAAGTACAGAGCAGCCCATAAAAAGAACTGCTCTTCAAATCAAAGTGACATGTGGAATTTAGAATCTTGATTGGGTTTTGTTGTTGTTTCTCCAGATCAGTTGATCTGATTTATGAGAGCTGGATGTGTAACACTTAATGTGGACAGGGAGTTCTCCATCTTACAATTAGAAACCATATACTCATGAAATACCAAAAAGTCCGAACTCACTTGGTATACACATGAAATTCAAGCCATTTTTGTAAAAGCTAGATAAAAGTCTTCCCCTTTTTCTATACGGAAACATTGTACAAGTGCATTTCTGCAATGCTGAATATGTATGAATGAGTGAATGAACAAATGGATACAAAACAGACCTTCTGGCTTCAGTTCTGGCCCATCATTTTTCTACTCTCTACATTTCTTTTAATATAAGGGACAAATTATATCACTCTTCTGGCTTAAAATCCTCTAAATATTTCCTACTTAACCCTAATTAAATTCCAGTCATCACTGGGACTTTCAGGTTTAATAAGACTGAATCCTTATTTCCCCTCCAAATTTACCTCCTCATACCCTACCTTTGCTAAATTTGCTCTAGCCCCCAAGACTCCTTACTGATACCCAACCCATCATAAGAACCCCAAATGAAGTCCTGGCAGTGATGGTTGGACTCTCCACTCAAATGTCAACAGTGTTCACTCCACTGCCAACTACAAAGTAATTAATGTAACTTTCTCTGAAAGTGAAACATTCCCTGACCACTTTATTTAAAAATCATATCCTCCAGTAGTCCCTACCGCCATCCTCTGCTTTACTTCTCTCCATAGTACTTATAACCATCTAACATTCCACAAGTTTACTTAATCCTCTTTATTAACATTCTGGCATTATAGACTCTAATAGAGACACACTCCAAGAAGTTATGGTTTTGTGTCTTCTATAACCACTTTGCCTAAAAGCAGTAGCACATAATAGACATGAAATATTTTTGAATGAGTGAATGAATCAAGTCAACTGTGCTGACAGCTTTGAGTAACTGACTCAAGAAATATAGTTATTTTGCTTAAAGCAATGAATATCTTGTACAACTGTTATTACTTAGGGAGATTCTTTCTGGGCATATTTATTTCAGCCAAACAAACCAACAAAATGAATCATGAGTAGAAGAATCAGTGGCCAAATACATCCCACATCCACTAATGAAGTTAATGAAAGGTTTATACATAGACTCTAAAACTATTCAGTCTTTAGGCAAGGATAACTTTGATTATCCTCAAACAAGTAAAATAATCATTATAAAGCTGTCTACATTTCTGCATTGAGATTTTCTGTATATAAAAATCTGTGTCCTAATTTGGGTCTCATCACAGTAGTTATCTACATTCCATTCCTCCAAAATGACAGAAGAGAAATCCATGGGAAACTGGGATTGCTCAACTTTAATTGCAGTGGATATTTTGATTGCCCTTTAAATTCTGTACTGAATAGCAAAAGAGTGTTATCAAAGGACATATAATGATCACTTAGAATGGCATAACTAAGAAGACATAAATAAGAACCTCTTGAAATAAGAGGCTCTTCTGTATGTTTTGGTATCTCACTGATGACAAGCCACCTTTCCAATTAGTGCACAGGATGGCCCACAGGTGACCTGGTGATGAAATGTCTCTACATTCTTTTCAAAGTCTGTCAGTGAAATTGATTAACAAAAGGATGAGTGACACTTATAAATTAGTTTGGTTAACTTCCAAGCATACCGAATTAAGCTTTTGCCTAGCTTGATTTATAAAGCATTGCTTGGGCTTTCTAAAAAAAAAAAAAAGGAAAATCTCTTATTGCCAAATATGTTTTATAAAATTCCTGAGACAATATCAATATTTCCTTTATTTCCCAGGATTTCCAGTTTTCTTGAAATTATTAGCTAAACCAGACTTAAAGGTTCATTATATGTCTTTTGGACTCAGATCCAACAGGAATCAACCACTATGCCAAACAGGTTTGGGACTTTATTTGAGAGAAAATTAGTGTGAATTTGGACTCTTTGGCATTATCCTATCCTAATAAAAATACAGTCTGATTAGTAGTGTGATGCCTTCAAGGAATATTTATTTGCCACCATTAGCTAGATAATGATTCATATTTCCCATCATTCAGGAGCTTATACACTACATGCCAAAATGGCCAAAACAGCACACATAATTCAGAAGTTCACAAAGCCATGAACAAAATGTGATGAAAGCTCAGGAGATGTTACAATTTCCATGAACTGGAAAAGGAAAGAAGGCTATGTTGAGATGACAATGGCAAATGACTCTGATAGAGAATATCCAGTCTGATCCAAATTTATGAAGGAAAAAATGTCCTCATATCTTTATGGCTTGGGTATGAACTGTCTCCCAAAGACACATGTGTTGAAGGCTTAGTCCACAATGTAAAAATTGTCAGAGGTGGGGATTTGGGGAAGTGATTGGATTATGAGGGCTCTGATTTCCAAAATGGATTAATTCATTCCTTAATGGATGTCTTCCTATTTGATGACATTATTGGGAGGTGGTGGAAACTGTAGGTAGTGGGACCTACTTGGAGGAAATAAGTCATTGGGGATATGACCCACAAGGGTATATCTTGTTCCTAGCCTCTTCTCCAGGCACTCTGTTCCTCTCCTCTCCTCACTTTTTTTTGGTACCTTTGTGTGTGTGTGTGTGTGTGTGTGTGTGTGTGTGATTTCACTGATTGTAGTATGGGAAATCAAACAGGATATTTCAAGAGTATCCAAAGAAGGAGATTTCAAGGGCAAAGACCACATGTCATGTACATGTATGGGTATACTTTGTCGTTTTTCCAGTAAAAGTGCAGGTGTGTCCTGGGCGTTTTACAGACCATTGGACTGTAAGAAAGTCACAATTCTATTGCCAATAGAATACTAGAGCAGTTCTGGCCAGAATTACCAAGGTTTGTGCCAGTTTGGTCTTGTAGACAACCAAAAGTGCATGCTTACAGACTTGTTACTGATACCTTGTTTCAATGTAAATGACATTACCCATTAAATACCAAACTTTGTGCACAGTTTGATGCTAGGGAACATAGTTGAAAAAATATGAAACTGTACCAAGGAGGTAAAAGATATTGGATCTAAACCAGGACTTGCTACTGCAGTTTTTCAAGAACAGTGTTGGTTTCAAAATTACATGCACAGAGAAAGCCCTCATTCACAACTTACCCCCAAGCAAAATGTCATTGCCAACAGCGCAATCACTTTCCCTATGAGTTGATCAATAAATGGGAGAAACCACCTGTACTGAACATCTCAGTCTGACACTTGACCAAAAGCATTTCTTGAGCTCATCTCATTAACTCTAACTTGTATGTTTATTTTAGCAACACATAAATACGTATTTATCTCCATGGTGCCTCATACCCCATCCTCTGCATGACTACAGCCTATTTTATAAAATGTCTATATGACTAGAAAGGATGAGTTAAAAATGCCTCCTGAAACTCTGTACATAATGTCTTTTAAAGTATTTCTTTTAAACACGAAGAAAAAAAGTATATACTTTTGACTAAAGGAGTGTGAGAGGAAATGAAATATGTAGTATTGAAAGAAATTGTTCATAATCACTGAAGATCTTTACAATTTGGGGATATACATTTCCATGATAAATGCTCTCTATTGATACTATTGCTAAATTATTGGGCCATATATGGGGATGAAGTATTTGTGTTTTACACCTGTATTGTCCTTTAATTCAAAGGAAAATACAAGAACAGGGATAGCAAATTGTATCATCTTGAATCACCATGACTCATTCTCTGCCTATTTTTGTTTGCTGTCCTTACCATGGTAAGAGAAACTATTGTATTCTTGAAGTGTTCCAAGACCATAAACAGCAAATATTTAACAAAGGCACCTCCTCAATCCCTCCAACCATCATTGCATTCACAGCATTACACTTTCTTTCTTAGCACAACATTCTAGGCAGTTTTACCAAAGGAATACAGAGCTAAGAAGTAATATCATTTGTTTTAAGAAAAAAAGCCTAGAATTTGTCTCCAAGCCTACAGTTTCCTTTGGTAACATGCAGTACCTTTGTTCTGAATTGGTAGAATGTTAGGATTTCATACTAATGGAAATAAAATAAGACTTAATCTCTTCTGAAGCTTATTAGATGTTCAGCGTATTTGCTTTGTTTTTTATTTTCAGTGACCTAAGCACTCTTTCAAATGATCACAAGTTCAAATGACTAGAAACAAAGAAATTAGAATTACAAAATTAATTTTACTCAAGTTATAAAAATATAAATTTGTCCTTGAAGTTTTTACTTGGGAATAGATAACCCTCACTAGATAGTATTGTATTTCTGTTTCAAATTTACATAAGAGTTCAGAATAAAAACTATTTACAAACATTTTCCTAATGATAACAAAACTATCCTCATAAATCATACTCTCAACACAGTGGTGGCCTCCAGTTCCTCTTTAATTCCATAACCTCTAAATTTTGGAGAACCCCAAATATCAATCCATATAACTCCCTTGCATCTGTATTTATGCATAGTTCCTTGCATAACCATAGTTCATTGGTTATCTCATGGACTTTTATACCACTTAGAAACTGACAAAAATATCCACCCTCTGAACTACAGATTTCACCTGCCTACTTAATATCTCTAACAGAAATAAAAAAAATAATGTCAAAATCAACACCCTAATCCTTCAAAATATGATCAGTCTTAACTAGTTTAGTTCATGACTACCCCAAGGAAAAGATATTTTAAAACACTTTGCTCTTTTTAAAGATCTTTAAATGCACAAGTAAGTATTCTTATATTTGACCTTAAAAGTAACCAGTTTTAAATTTAATTTTTCTAAACCAAAGTTTATGAATCTTATCACTATCTTTTTAAAATTAATTTATTTAGGTACTGTGATTTAAACCCAGAGCACTTTGCTGCTTAACTACATTCCCACTCCTTTTTTTATTTTGAGATAGTGTCTCACTAAGATGCTGAGGGTTTCACTAACATTCTGTGAGGGCAACCTTGAACTTGCAACACTCCTGCCTTAGACTTCTGAGTCACTGGAATTATAGGTATGGTATGCACCACTGTGCCCAGCTCATCACTACATCTATTTTAGACAGCATAATCCTGTGTTGTAAAGGATTGTTCTATGCATTTCGAGATATTTAATACATCTCTGGATCCTGCTCATTAGATGCATTCACACCATCCAAGTGTAAAAACCAAAACATCTACAGATACTATCAAATATCTCCTGGGAGGCAAAATTCCTACTAGTTAGAAATGTCAAAATAAGGATGATTATGATACCAAAGACTTGCAGATACCAGTGCACTTAAACTTCTAATTTCAGAAGTTTCCGAATTTCATTTTTTTACCCTTTATATACATACATTACATTACCTTGGAAAGAGAAAAAAGAAATGTCAGTAGTTTCTATACCAATGAATAGCCTTCATTCAATCAAAAATATTAATCAATATATGTTTTAAAAAGAAGCTTAATGAAAACAAAGCAATAAAACTAAACAGGTGGGCTGCAGTAATTATTAGAACAGAGAAATATAAGTGAGCTTGAAAATATAATCAAATCCATAGTCCTCTTAACAAAATCCTGTCTTTATACAAATCCAGGTTTTAGGAAACTCATTTTCAAAAAACTAAGGCTGCCTGTTTAAGAAATCTCTACAGAATCTTTTAAATTAATCATGAACAGATTTTAAATACAAGCTTAGTGCATGTCCTTTGGCATTCAGCATAAGGCTAGTTACCGTAGAACTCCAGGGTATTGCAAGATTTTGGAAAATAAAACTCTAATAAAAGAACCATGTTATTTTCATTTTGTTTTGATGGAAAAATGATGTATGATGTAATGGTCACATGTTATTTCTTATTTCTAAATAGGAACAAAAGTATCAATTCAGAAAGAATGCAAAGTCAAGGGCACATTCTAGTAGAAGCAGCAGCAGAAACAGATAAATAAAACCTTTAGACACAATTACCAGCTACAATGATTGCAAAAAGTTACTCCAAGGACATCCAAGAACAAATGCACCTTCAAATTAAAGTACCACTAAAAGCAGAAAGCAATGTCTTCATTCTCATCAGCTTGTGGACAACTAACTTATTTAGTAAAAATTCAAAATCAACTGTAATTCAAAATCAATTCTATAATTCAGAATAACAGAACAATTTTGCTATATATGGAATATTATTAGAATTGACATTTTTAACATTTAACATTTGTACTAAAATTAACAATTCCCCATTTATTGATACTTGTTCTGTTATTCAACTATTTTCCCAGAGTTTTCTCTGTGCTAGGCACTGTTCTTTGCAGAACTGAATTAGAGACCTGATCTTTTGTCCCAGTGGAGTAAGAAGGAAAATTCAGAAATTAACAAATGAGGAGTAATAAAACACAAGATAAATATATTAATAAGGATGAAATGATAGGGTCTGGATCAGATGGTTGGCGAGGTTTCCAGAAGTGATTTTACATCACATCTTGAATGAAAAAGAAAATCTCTTGAGATTGCAGTGAAAAGAAATCATTCTATGGTACTTAAAACCAAGTGTTTATTAGAAGCAGGCTGGAGTATTTTGTCTGAGAGTTAGTGTTCATGGCACAATGCTTCTTCCAGGAATCATGGAGAAAGAAAAGATGGTACCAGAAGATACCACAGGAACGGAATATTAGTATTTCAACTATTACCACAATTTTACATATATCCTATAAATATGAACCTTGAATGACCTTGGTGATTATTCAGGCTATAGAAAAACTGAGGCTAAAAAATTGAGTAACAATAGAAGTGTAAAATATACACTCATCATCTGCTCTATTACAATTTGTTTATGGTATGTACTCCTCACACTCTCCCAAATCTCATTCCTTAAACATTTAAGACTTAGAGTCATTTCTTTATCACAATAATTACAAATGCTAACTTCTAATAAAAATTATTAACCATTAAATCTGAATACTTGTCATTAGTGTAGTCAGATCATCCTCCATGTTTCTTTCTTTTTTTTTTTTTGGTACTAGGTTATTCAATTTGTAAAAAATGCCTGTTTACTCTGAAGGATCGAAATAAGTATTTATGATGAAAAGCTATGGAAGACAAAAACAAAATTAATCTTAAATGTTCAAAAATTCCCTAAAACATATGGTCAAATCATTTCTAAACACCAGTCAATGCCTGTATGTAATAGATATTACCCACTAAAGTAATTTATTCAGAAGTTCTCCCTATTTTTTTATTAGTAATTAATTTTTTTATTTAATTTTTTGATTCATTGAACACAAATGGAGTACAGCTATTGTTTTTCTGGTTGTACGCAAAGTAGAGTCACCCCATCTGTGCATTCATACATGTACACAGGGCAATGATGTCTGTTACACATACTGTTATTATTCTTATCCCCAACCTCAACCCCATCCATCCCTTCCCTCTATGCTCTCTATCCTTCCTCCATTCCTGCCATCCTTCCACCCCTCATTATGCATCATCATTCACTTATCAGAGAGACCATTCAGCCTTTGGATTTTTGGGATTGGCTAATCTCACTTAGCATAATAGTCTCCAACATCATCCATTTACCTACATATGCCATAATTTTATTCTTTTTTATGGCTGAGTAATATTCCATTGTGTATATATACCACAGTTTCTTTATCCATTCATCTATTGAAGGACATCTAGGTTGGCTCCACATTCTAGCTATTGTGAATTGAGCAGCTATTAACATTGATGTGGCTGCATCACTGTAGTAGTCTGATTTGAAGTCCTTTAGGTATAGGCCAAGGAGTGGGATAGTTGGGTCAAATGGTGGATCCATTCCAAGTTTTCTAAGGAATCTCCACACTGCTTTCCAGAGTGGCTGCACCAACTTGCACTCCCATCAGCAATGTATGAGTGAACCCTTTTCCCCATATCCTTGCCAATACTTGTTGTTGCCTGTATCCTTAATAAAAGACATTCTAATTGGGGTAAGATGAAATCTTAAGGTGGTTTTGAATTGCATTTCTCTTATAATGAGGGATGTTGAACATTTTTTCATAAATCTGTTGATTTCTTATAGATCTTCCTCTGTAAAGTGTCTGTTCATTTCCTTGACCCATTTATTGATTGAAAATCTTTGCCACACACACTTCAGATAGAGCACTAATCTCCAGAATCTACAGAGTGTTCAAAAATCTTTACACCAAGAATACTAATAACCTATTTTTAACAATAGATGATTGCCACATGGTTTATTTGTATAAAAGGCAAACAAAATCTGTAATGGTGACATAGGACTTTGCCATGATTTTAAATACACATATATTAATCTCTTTGTTGATGTATGAATAAATGCTAGTTGACAAACACATGAAATTTCTCAAGATTTTGGAAGATCATTTTAACACATGAAAATAGTAATTGTTCTATAGATACATGTTAACTGGCGTAGTGATTCCTTAAATGGAATAGATTTCTTTCTCATTATTGAAATAAAAACCCTGACATCTCTAAGTATTTGCAATCAAATGCCATACCTGTATTCTAGAAAGAAGTTTGAATTAACTGTTGACATTTTTATGTATAATATGATAGGGTGATTTGTTTTGTTACCAGGGATTTGATAAATTGCAGTTTCGCATGAGTAATTCCTGTAAGCACATATAAATGAACTGTGGACAAAAATATTGTTTGGGGAATTTTTTATTTGTGTATATTAATTGCATGAGTTTTCAAGGATGACTGATGCATTATAATTCAAACTTCAAATGCCCTTCAAATTAGCAGTCTGTACATTAATTTAAATCCTTACAAAGAAATAGCTTTAGAAGCACTACATTTTCATTTTATGAATACCTAGGAATATAGATCTTTCTTTTTCTTTATTCTCTCAGGTTAAATGTACAAAGTGTGATCATAATCAAATTTTTAAAAGTATTTAGAATGTTTTTCCTAAGAAAAAAACTTTGTAATAATAATAATAATAAGAGATACAATTTCAGGACTAAGGAGGAAAAGCAAGTATTCCAGACCTTCAAAAATCAACTCCTCAAAATCAAACATGATTAGTTAAATTAACAAAGAGTACTCTGCTGTCTTCTTAACACACTTAATTTAGGATGTAAGTATTTCCTCAGTAAGTCAGCTCAGTCTTTGTTATCTAAATGAAACTGAATAATTCCTCAAACAAAACCCACTAATTTTTATCTTAAAACAATCCCTTTCCAAATCTCCTAATATTTGCTTGGTGACTAAATAGGAATTCTGATTTTAAAATACTTTTAAGAAGATCTTTAATAGTTTTTCTTTACCTGTTTTTATAGTTTCATTTCCATTTCCAGACAAAATCAGGCAGTGCTAAAAATAACAAATGTGACTAATTCTCAATTACCTGCAATAAAGAGAACTCAAATAGGGAACCAGCATGATGGAATAAATTAGATCCACCAATAGTTTAAAAATCCAATTTTAACCATTACATTCAACCTCCTCCTTATTAACAAATAAAATTGGACTTCCCTAATTTCCATTTCCCCTTTCTTCACCTATGGAGGTGCTAGCATGAAGGTAATGTCCCAAGGATGGGTAGGAAGGGGCAAAAAGGGAGAAAGAAAATGACATTTTAGAGTCAGGTTTCAAATGGACAGTAAGTTTGGACTGGAATATAGATGATACTAACATTCTTTCCAGTTTTAAAAGTACATGATTTTGCATCATTAAAATAGACAGTTGTACCTTCATAAAAGAATTAAAAAATAATATACTTCTTTAGTAAGAATGCATTTTCTCAGGCTGGGGATATAACTCAGTTGGTAGAGTGCTTGCCTTGCAAGCACAAGGCCCTGGGTTCAAACCCCAGCACCGCCAAAAAAAAAAAAAAAAAAAACAGAATGCATTTTCTTCATTCAAAATATTAATATTAATCATTATTAATTTTATGAGGAAATGAGGATTTATGAACAGACTATTGATCTAGATATCTTCAAATCTAGTTCACTTCTCAAACTTTTGATTGCCTTGAGCAAACCATTTAATTTGGTCTTAATTTCTTCAACTGTATAAGTAAAAAAAATGAGGATATTGAGAAATACATGGTCTCCAAATTCCTTTCTAGATTTAACTTCATTGATCTGAAAAATATCAGATGTTAAGTGAAAAATTCCTAAAAGAAAACATAACTTTTATGGGGTGACAATTTGTACCTGAGATCTGGGTTGTTCTCTATTGTGTGTGTGTGTGTGTGTGTGTGTGTATTCCTTTTTCCTTTTAAGTTATATGATGATAGAGGAAGGGATATAAGTATAGATATGTAATAAAGCAAATAGAACAAAAGAATAATCATTAAGTCTAGGTTGTATACATACAAGTATTAACTACTACTTTCGGGTCTGAAAATTTTCATAGCAAAATTTTGGAAATCAAAATCAAAATTCTATAAGAGATTTTCTCCAAATCAATTCAACTTAAAATTAGAAAAGAAACAAATATTGCATGAGTCGGTCTTCTCTGATCACACAGGTGTTTTTTGAATATATAGAAATATTAGAACCTTAACACTTTAGTGGTAAAAATAAAAAGTATATAACCATTTTGGAAAATAATTTCTTCAAAATTTAAACATTTTATTACTATAAAATCAGGTATTCCTTTCTAGGTATTCACTGGAGAAAATAAAAAACATACTCCACACACAAGGATGGGTGTTCACAAGAGTTCTATGCATAGGAACTAAACAATGCAAACAACTTTGATATCCATGGGAACACTAATCAGCTAAAAAAAAAAAACCACTATAAGTGTTATGACTGGGTGTGGTGATGCATGCCTGTAATCCCAGTGGCTCTGGAAGCAAAGGCAGGAGGCTCGCGAGTTCAAAGCAACTTACTGAGGCCCTCAGCAACTGAGACTCTGTCTCAAAATTAAAATAAAAAGTGCTGGGGATGTGGCTCAGTGCTTAAGTGCCCTGGGTTCAATCCTCAATATCCCCCCAAAAAAAGGAATGAAGTGTTGATACCAACATGTGACAATATAAGTAAACTTCAACATTATTATGCAAATGAAAAAAGGAAGGCAAACCTACACATTGCATGTTTCTAGAAAATTCAAACTACTGGGACAACCTTACAGACATTGTTTGGAAGAGGATGGATAAAAGGGAGGATGGACAAAGGGAAGGACAGACTAAAACAGGGCAAAAGGAAAGTGACATATGATAGAAATGTGTGTTACTTATAATGGTGGAAGTTTTTTGAGTGGACATATGTTGAAAATTGCCAAGGTTTATGCTTTAAATATATGCAATTTAGCTTACTTCACATATGACTTCATGAAATTACAAAACTATGGCATAATTTGGTCTTTTAAATATTCTTAAATACACACACAAAAAGTAATTGGAAGCAGTATAAAGTAATATAAGTAATATTATTATAAAACATATGTGCAGGGCTTTCCTTTTGTAGAATGGCTTCGATAATTTCCAAGTAGCCTTCATGGATATGTGTCATCTTTCATGGGTACACCAGCTTTATACATGTGTTTTGTGAATGTGCAACCAGTTCAATCACAGAGGATTCCATGCTTGGTTTAATGCTTTGCTATTGCCATCTTAAAATTCTTTATAATTTTTAACAAGGGACTTCTCATTGTCACTTTCCACTGTGTCAGGCAAATTATATATCCAATTTAATCCCAGATCATGAAATCTTTAGAGAGGCAATTTAATAGAATTAAGCCTCTTTGTAATAAAGAGTAGATATGTTCTACATTTCTGTCCACAGTTTGCAAATACTACAGATGACAAGATATGTTTATAGACTCAAAGCACAAACTAAACAAAGACTATACTAACTAAATCAGGAAAAAACATTCATGTATTGAATCTCTTGGAAACTTAATGAGAAATTTCCCACTGGTCAAATTTCTTCAGTTTTTTTCTTTCTAGATCTGGGTATGATTTAAACATCATTCCCCTAATGTGTACTCAGTGGTGAGAGACCATCACTAAGAGTTATTAGAGAGTTGATGATGTACATGTTCATTGTTCTTCCCAGATGTTTTTTACCACAATTACTGAAACAACCATGTACTGTAATAAAATTGCCAAGCAAAAAGCAGAAACAGATCAATTATAACACCATGGATATTATTCAATCTCAATCCTATTTTATTTTTATCAACAGGTAAGATGAATGTGAATAAACTGATCCTATACTATCAACAAGAAAACTTGACTAATAATGTGACCTAGGTAACTTGCTAGGATGTCTTCATGAAATAGAAGTATATCTTTTCTTTCTTCTTCTCCTTTAAAAGATTCTTTTCTGCACATTAGTGAGTAGACGCAAAAAAAAAAAAAAGTCCTTGCCTTAACTATACACAAACTGACATGAAAATAAAAAGTTCTGGATCACTTGTTTGTTGTGTTTCTGCTGGATCTGGGTACCTTTTAAAACCTGATAAAAAGTTCTAAAATTTTGCTGAATTAAGAAACTCCTTAACCACAGGGAAAGTAAAGACACAAAAAAATTCAGGAAAAGTAAAGACAACAAAAATTGGACTTGCAATAAGGATAGATATATAATAATTGGCATCATATTATACAGATTGTTCATATTGCTGATGAAACAAAAGTAAATAAATAATTGGCAAACTCAAAACTCACTCTGGAAATTTCTGTGGCATAGGACACAGGGTTACATGAAGAACAATGTCAATTTGCCAGGGACATTCCAACACATAGGAATTATGCCAGGGACACATAGGAATTATATGTCCTAAATATTGACATAATTAGATTCAAGTGTTTAGAGTAAAAAATTAGTTGTCAAGAGCATAAGTAATATAAGGATTTACACTATACTGAGTTGGGATTATATTATAATTGGTATACCATGAGTGAGCCTATTACTCATGGTATAGGGATGAATTTGATTTGATTACACATTGGTTGACTGGGAAAGATCTCAAGATCTGCATTTGCAAGCAGTTCAAAAAGTCTGATTCTGTCCTGTTGCTATGGTTGGTATATGAAATACCCCACAAAAGTTAATGTTTTATAAAATGCAAGAATTTTTCAGAGTTGAAATGATTGGGTTATGATAGCCTTAACCTAATCAATACATTAATTCACTAAAAGGGACTAACTGGGCAGTAACTATAGGTAAGTAGGGTGTGACTGGGAGGGTAGGCCACACTGGTTAGCAGAGCTTCCTCTGCTTCCTGATTGCCAATGTCCTGAACTGGTTTCCTCTGCCATACTCTTCTCCATAATGTTCTGCTTCATCTGCGCCCAGAGTAATGGGGACAGCCAACTATGGAGACCTCTGAAAACATGAGCTCCAAATAAACTCTTCCTCCAATATTGTTCCTGAAAGGTCACAGTGACAAAAAAGCTGACTAAAACACCTGTATTATCTTAGATCAAGAGTGTGAGGACGGATTCAAGATGGCGGGCTACAGGAAGGCTGCATTCCTACTTGCTCCGTGGATTCCTACTTGCTCGGGATTCAAACAGCAGGAATATGGCTCTCAATGAGATTTTATATTCAAAGCACATATAAGCGGGCCCCAGTTGCCGCTCCGGAACCAACTCAGCCGGGCTGGGCTCGGCCCCGCCGCGGGGAGCTACCACCCAGGAGTGCCGGACCCTGCAGGTGCTTCGGAGCCACCTACCTGGGTCTGCGGCAGCCATCAAGTGAGTGCGGGTCCCCAGCAGCGGCTTTGAAGTCACTGGCCGCGCTCCGGCACCACCAGCAACCTCCCAGGTGGAGACCGAGCATCTCAGGCTACCTGGGGCCTCGCCGCGACTTCTGGAGAGGTCTGGCCGGGAGCCTCTGGGATCGCTGACTCTGGCGGGGAGTTGGGACTCCTCTGCGCCATTTTGGCAGCTTCCCTGGCAGAGAGGGCCCACTTCCAGCTCCCTGGGGCCTCCAGAGGCGTCTGGAGAGGTCTGGCCGGGAGCCTCTGGGAACGCTGACTCCGGCGGGGAGCTTAGGGCCTTTGGTGCCAGCTTACAGTGTCCCCAGGAGAGAGCAACCACCTGCCACCGCCTGAATCCCCAGCGAGGAGTTCAGGTCAGCCTGGGCTCTCAAGCCCAGTGTCTCCATCACTGAGCACAGTTCTGGGACACCACCCCAACTTGATCGAGTGCCCAGGCCCACACCCAGGCCCGGAGTCTACCACCTTGCTGTATCTAATTGTCTATCAACACTAGGCTGCCTCTGCCCAAAAGCATTGATCATTCCCAACCTGGAGGTAGTGGGACAGCACCTTTCTTGGGTCACCACTTGATCAAGCATCCCTCAAGCAACAGAGGGGAAGATACACGAGCACCATGAGAAAACACAGGAAGAAAGTGTCCCAATCAAACCTAGATGATATATCAAGAGAACCCAAAGACAGCATGGTAGAAGGAATGACAGAAAGGGAGTTCAGAATGTTCATAATTAAGAGAATGATGTGACGAGAGAGCAGATTCAGGCTATGAATAATCAGCTAATAGAGCAATTGCAGGAAGCAAAAAATCACTTCAATAAAAAGATAGAAATTCTGAGAAAAAAACAAACAAATTATTGAAGGAATCAAGGAAATGAAGGGAACAATCAACCAAGTTAAAAACTCAATAGAAA
>JAJEJO010003136.1:0-65105 GCA_020662805.1 Glaucomys volans
TTGAGAGGTGCTTGATCAAGCGGTGACCCAAGAAAGCTGCTGTCCCACTACCTCCAGGTTGAGAATGATCAATGCTTCTGGGCAGAGGCACCCTGGTGTTGATAGACAATCAGATACAGCAAGGTGCTAGACCCCGGGCCAGGGTGTGGACCTGGGCACTAGACTAAGTTGGGGCGTGGGCACAGAACTGTGCTCAGTGATGGAGACACAGGGCTTGAGATCCCAGGCATGCCTGAGCTCCTCGCTGGGGGCTCCGTTGGTGTCAGGTGGTCAGTCTCTGCCAGGGAAGCTGTAAAATAGCGCCAAAGGGCCTAAACTCCCCGCTGGAGCTGACGACTGCCCCGGCTCCAGGCCAGATGCCACCGGGAGCCACAGCGCTGTGGCCCCTCTGGAAGACTGGAGCCCAGCTCCGAGGACTCAGGCAGCCAAAGATGGTCGCTCTCTGCCAGGAAAGCTGTAAAATGGTGCTGAAGGGCCCAAACTCCCTGCTGGAGCTGGCGACCGCCTCCACTCCAGGCCAGATCTCACCAGGAGCCACAGCGCCGTGGCCCAATCAGTAATATTTTTAAGGTACCCTCAATGTGCTGGTTTTGTTGTGGATATTGTTTGATTTTTTTTCCTGTTATAATAAATGATTTTGGTGGTAGTTCAAACACTTAAATACCCTATTGTGTTCAACAATGAACTTAATGTCTATGATATACATAGGAGACAGCATACAAACTCTACTAAATAATGACATTGGAGAACATGGTAGATATTGAAAGAAGGGTGAAGTCATGGTTAAAAGTTAACTAACCTTTCAGTATGAAAGATATTTCATCCCTCTTGGTTATGGCACAATGAAAATTACAGAGAAAATTTTACAAAGGAGAACCTAATTTGCACAAATAATCATATTAGCACTGTTAAGGGACATTAACAATTAGACGGTATGTTCAACATGAAAACAATCCTGCAGAGTTTTAATTGAAGGGATTTATGCATATTTAGTAGGCTTAATGTTGTGTCTTCTTGAATCACTCTGTTGTGTGATGTGGGCGGGGTGTGATTAGGTTGTAATAAGGCCAATTCACAGTGGTGCATGCAAAATCAGAGTCCAGATGCGTGATGAGTTGGAATGGGATTGCAGAAGAGCAATGTGACTATAGCAGACAGGTCATGTTCACATACTTGGATCTAGGAAATATTTTTGAATGAAGTCTGTCTTTTTATTTACATTTATTTTCTTAGGCAGAGTATCATGAGAAATTAAAATTGAATTTTTTTCTCCTTTTTTTCAGCATAATGGTAAAAAAGAAAAGGATATTATGAGAAAACATATTGTAAACAAATTGAGACAGAAGTTTATCTCCTTTTTTGACACCCACGAACAGCATTTGAAATGCCAATAACTTTTGCCTCAATAAATCAAATATTGAAATTTAATGTAATGAAAATTTATATAGAACAATGCTCATTGTAGCTTCACTTATAGTACCAATCTTCTGAAACAAGTGTTTGTGGATGAAGAGCTAATAAAAATACGATGCATTAAATAAGCGAAAATGTACTTATTAAACCATATACACTCTCTAATTGAGATATGTAACAATATTCTAAAACACAGAACTTACTTTAAAGAAAAGTCAAAATATTAAATTAAATTTGGAATATAAAGTCAAATATGATGAATAAGTCGTAAAAATTTTAAAAATAAAACAAAGCATGCCTTATTTGGCAAACTACAATTTGTTACACATTTGCTTTCTTTCCCTGAACACTTTTTTTCAATATCTGTTCCATAATGACCCCATTAGTTTCACAGTATGGAATATAAGTTATAAATTGTTAAATTAAACCACAGTCTATTTATAAATGCTGCACTTTGAAAAATAAAGCGTATATGAAAATTTTATTAAAGATAAGGGAATCATTATAAGTCTAAAATGTTTATTATGAATAGAAGCATTTAGGACTATATTACACTGTATGGACATATTAAAATAGATGTTAAGACCTAGTAATGACTGAGATGAATATCTGCACTTTCAAGTGAAAACCTGGTAAGTTAGTTAAAACTCTTAGACTTACATTGTGTAGACTAGCTTTACTTTACCTGGAAAGTGATTTCCTTTCCCAAATCTCACTCAATGCTTTGTGATAACAATTCTGTAAAGTACATTTACTAACCATCTGAAGCCTCTCCAAAATTAAATGATGCAAATAACGTATGTCATCAGATGCTTTATGACAATTATTCAAAGAAAAATCAAGTAAACACAATGTAATCGAAATGGCTCTCCATTTACCTTCTTTAGCATTTTGATTGAATGTACCATTATGATAGGAAGAAAATCATGAAGAAATCATTATCACATTTAGCCTTATTAACAAACTCATAAAAGTAATGATTAAATACCAAACAATGTGGTAAAGTTTATCTTCAATTTTATTATATTTCCTTATCCCTCTGTGCATATTAAAATAGAAAACCAGTAATTATGTTCTCCCTTGGTGGTATTCTTAGTCTTACATTTTCAGCTGCAACATTTATTGAATCTGAAAAGTACAGTATCTTTTTCTTCCTAAAATACTGTAATACTGGAAATACTTTAATAGTTCCCATTGTAAAGAAGTTGTGTTATTTGGAAAATGCACATGTATGTGAATGGTGTGTATATGTGTTGTTTTCTTAATGTGACCTATTATTTCTTCAAAACTTTTGCTTACTTTGATTTAGTGTTCCTGACATAGAAGCCAGAGAGTTCACGTTGCTAGCAGTTTCCTAAAGAATCTGAAGCTAAGGGTTAGATGACGTGATTTTAAATTTGTGATAGAAAGCACTGCATATGGTTTACTGACCTTGTTAATATCCTTGCTGCTCAACCATTCATAACTTTGTAGCCCTGAGCAAGTGTGTTTAAACATTCTGCATTTTAATTTCTCCTGCTGTTTTGAAGAAATATAAGTTACTGCCCCAAAGAACTAGTGACATACTCATATGCACGTGCATGTGCACACACACACACACACACACACACACATGCACCTCCAGATTCGTATAATACAAAGATAATTTAAAATGCATTCAGTTAGATTTTTTAATAAGCCAATGAGTAGACTTACCACTATTTCTAACATTATGTTGAATATGCATAGTGTAAGGATAGTGAAATATTTTAAAATATACAAACTGTGATATGTGAGGAATAAAACAATTATGATGAGTGAATCCAACAATTCAGCTCTCCAAAAGGTGAAAGTCACAGCATATATACCACTCATGTGACACTGCAGATTCAACATCTGCTTTTAAATCTTTGAGTTCATAGACCTCTAAAAAACATAAAGGATGTGGATGACCATATCAATTTATTTTCATTATCTTTTCATAATACCAAAGATAGCCTCTCCTTGTGAGTTGTTGAGCCAATTATGGATTTTCTATAATTATTATTATGTATTACAAATATTCCAATGGATTTTTCACAAGCTTCCCTATATACTAATGCTTATTGTTATAAAATGAAACATAAGATTTACTCTTTCACAGTTTTTTTATTTTAATTTATTTTGATTCATTGTATACAAATGGAGTACAACTGTTATTTCTCTGGTTGTACACAAAATAGAGTCACACCATTTGTGCAATCATACATGTACATAGGGTAGTGATGTTTGTCTCACTCTGTTATTTTTATTTCCCCCACCCCATTCCTACCCCTCTTTTTCCTCTATACAATTCATCCTTCCTCCATTCTTGCCTCCCTCCCACCCCCCTTTTATGTATCATCATCCACTTATCAGAGAGATCATTTGGCCTTTGGTTTTTTGGGATTGGCTTATCTCACTTAGCATGATATTCTCCAACTGCATCCATTTATCTGCAAATGCTATAATTTTATTCTTCTTTATGGTTGAATACTATTCCATTGTATATATATCACAGTTTCTTTATCCATTCATATATGGAAGGCCATCTAAGTTGGTTCCACTATCTAGCTATTGTGAATTGAGCAGCTATGAACATTGATGTGGCTGCATCACTGTAGTAATCTGATTTTAAGTCCTTTGGGTATAGGCCAAGGAGTGGGATAGCTGGGTCAAATGGTGGATCCATACCAAGTTTTCTAAGGAATCTCCACACTGCTTTCCAGAGTGGCTGCACTAATTTGCAACCCGATCAGCAATGCATGAGTGTACCTTTTTCCCCATATCCTCACCAACACCTATTGTTGCTTGTATTCTTGATAATAGACATTCTAATTGGGGTGAGCACAGTTTCTTTTTCATTAATTTCTTGCTGGAATTTTGTGACTCAAGTGACAAAACTGTAACATTTTATATAGTTGATCTTAAAAACATTTCAAATAATTCTGCTTTAGATAAAAACACATTTGATTGCAAAGAACAGAAATTCATGTAAGCTGGACTAAGCCAACACCTTATCAGAATCCCAGGTCTTATTTAGATGCTCAGCACTCTGTAGCTGGACATCACTGCCCTCAACATTCCACACATTTCTTTTTCACTCTCTCAGTGCCTTTGCTTTCTGCTGCTTTCCTTGCCTCTCCACATGCCTGAGAGATGATGAGTACAAAATAAGTCCAAGTTCAGAACTCTTCATCTGCAACGACTTTTGGAAACCAATTGCCTGTGATATTTCCAAATTCTGGGTGGGGACAATCTAAATATCATAAATTAAAACCTGAGCGGTGAATGTGAAGGCAACATGGCACAAAGAGAAAATGAGGGTTAACTAGACCCTCCTCTTTTATTGACAGGACACCTCTCAAAGACAGGGGTCACTTTATGTTGGACAGTTGCTCCAAAATATGTCTGCTATATTAACCTGAATTGCTGTCCTAGGTTTTGAATGAAAGTAGCATTAGCATAAAGTACAATCTTTGACTTGTTCCATTATGAAGAACAGTAAGAATTTCAAAGGGAACATTTGACACATAAACCTAGCTCCAGTATTTCCTATTAAAATAATATTCTATGTAACATTTCATTGTCTTACCCATGTTTCTATCACTTCTCTTTCATAATAATTATTTTGACTTACTTGACTTAGCAAGAATATCAAATTGACCCCATGGGTGGAAGAGATTAGGTTTAAAGGAAGCAGAGAGTATTTAAATTCTTGCCACATTTTGTACAATGCTACTTATTTAGCATCCTGTTTCAAAATTATAGATCTTTGGTTAAACTTTTCACTTAGATGCTCACTTGTCAATAATTAATTTTGATACTTACAGTGTTGTGGGGGGGGGAGTGGTAATGTGTCAAATTTAAAAGGTTCTGTACTGTTAAGAAAACTATTAAGAATATGAAGAGAAGACCTACAAAATGGGATAAAAATCTTTGCTAGCTACTCTTTACAGAGGATTAATACATAGAATATGTAAGGAACTCAAAAAACTTTACACTAAAAAAAACCAAATAACCCAATTAATAAATGGGCAAATGAATTAACCAGATACTTCTCTAAAGAGGAAACATAGTCAACAAATAAATGAGAAAAAATCTTCAACATCATTAGTAATTAAGGAAATGCAAATCAAAGCTACACTGAAGCCGGGCGTGGTGGCAAGTGCCTGTAATCCCAGCACTTGGAAGGCTGAGGCAGGAAGATTGTAAGTTCAAAGCCAGCCTCAACAACTTAGCAAGGTCCTAAGCAACTCAGTGAGACCCTGTCTCTAAATAAAAATACAAAATAGGGCTGGGGATGTGGCTCAGTGATGGAGTGCTCCTGGGTTCAATCCCTAGTACCAAAAAAAAAGCCAAAAACAAACAAAAACTACACTGAGATTTTGTCTCACTCCAATTAGAATGGTGGTCATCAAGAATACAAATAATAATAAATGCTGAACAGGATGTGGAGAAAAAGGAGCACTTTTACACTATTGGTGGTATTGTAAATTAGTACCACCACTGTGGAAATCAATATGGAGGCTCCTCAGAAGACTAGGCATGCAACCACCATAAGACCCAGTTACACTAAGTCTCAGTCTTAAGAATTAAAGTCGACTTACTATATGATACATGCAGACCCGTTTTTACAGCAGCACAATTTACAGTAGTCAAACTATGAAATCAGTCCATCAATGGATTAATAGATAAAGAAAATGTGGTATATATATATATATATATATATATATATATATATCACATATATGAAATTATGTGATTTTCAAGAAAATGGATGGAACTGGAGACCCTGATGTTAAGTGAAATAAGTCAAACTCAGAAGGTTAAGTGTTGTGTGTTTTCTATCATATGTGGAAGGAAAAAGGAGGAAAAGGAAAAGAAAGGTGTAAATAACTTTCTTGAAAATTAAAGGAAAATGAGCAAAGAGAGAAAGGGTGGGAGATAAAGAGAGAGGAGGGAAGTGCTGGAGAGTGATATTAGCCATATTATATTGATATATTGTGTGTATATGCCAGTATGTAAAAACAAATCCCATTGTTATATATAACCATGATACACAATGAAAAAATGTGGAAAAAAAGAAAAATGCTAAGGTTGTTAAATATTGTTTTAAATTGTTCCCAGTAATTAGAAGTCAATGACAACTTAGATAAAGGCCATATAGAAGAAAATGCAACTCAGGTGTAAAGACTGTTAGTACAAATAAAATTCAGAAAAAGAGAAATCGTACCAGACTATATTGCTTAGAAAGGGAGAGATGACATTTCAACTAGGACCCCAGATAGATAAGGATGATTGTGGGATTTAGTAGGAGAAAAGATATCCGAAGACATGAAGAGATAGCACAGAGTCTATTCATTTGTAGCAGAAAGATCTTTTTGACAGGAACAGAGGTGATTTTACACAAACTGAGGAAAGAAAACTTGAAAATGTTAGTAAGGATTTAAGTGTGCTAGATACATGGTTTTAAATGTCAATTATGTGGGAATTTATCCTGTGGGAAATGGAAAGTTACTGGATATTTGTAAACAGGGGAGCAAAGCATAGAGAACAGCGATAGGATAAAATTCATCTGTGCACCTTGGGAAATTGGATTGAATTAGAATAGAGGAAATGAAGGGACACATGTTATTTGTTGTAAAATAATTAGTTTTTTCATTTAATAAAGTGTTACTACTATTGTAGAAGTAGGCAGCAAAGTTTTAAGGAAAAAATGACCAAAGTTTGGAACATCTCTGGGCAATATTATGTCAAAGGAACAGGTATTTCGCCCAAACTGGATGAGATTTGAAATGCTCCAAAGATTTCTATATGTATGCAAGTTGTTTCTACAGGGGGAGAAACCAGAAAAAGAAAAGTGAGGCTTGCTTTCCATGGTTATAAAGCTTAGGTTCTTGTAAGTAGTAACATGATAAATTAGGAGGAGAATCTGGAGGGTATCTCATGGAGAATTTTACTTGATCAGCATACAATTAGCCCTTCCCAGATGAAAATCATGTACTAACAGGTATATTCTTGTGTTCATTTGAATGAATGAGATTAGCAAAATATAAAGACATTTACCTAACTCTCCCTGCTTTAATTGATTTTAAACTCAGTAGGAGGCAATTCTCTCTCTCTCTCTCTCCCTTCTCCCCCCTGCTACTGTGGATATAATCCAGGGGCACTCAAGCTTCAAGCTACATTCCCAGCCCTTTTAAAATTTTGAGACAGGGTCTTACTACATTGCTGACACTGGCTTTGAACTTGTGATCCTCCTTCTTCAGTGTCCAAAATTGCTGGGATTACATATGTGCACCATGGTGCCCCGCTGACAATGTTCTGATTATGTGTTCCTTCATTTGAATGTACTTATAGGAAAAGGACATTTTGTCCAAAACAAAAGTGGGTATCTATTATAATGCCTTCTGCTATTATATTACATTTACACTTGTGAGTTTGATTAGCATGTACTAATTCCCATTGAATTGATCATGTGAGTGTATCTTAGATAAATGTCTGCGCACTCATCTGAGGATCGGATCCTGGAAAGCCATGGAGACAGGCACTGTTTCCTCCAGCCCCTGCTTTGGAGACTCTGCATCTTCTTCATGGGGCCCTAATGTGTGACTGTGTGTTCATATTTTAATGCCAAAATTCAAATATAACTTAGAGGTTTCATAGGACAAAGACTTTTTAGTGCTTCAGTAAATCAGTATAACTTAGATAGGACCTGTGGGAAATCTCTTCACGCAAAATTCCATTTTGTAGTGAATTCTATTAACATATATTTGTTGGCATTGATTCAAAAAATAGCTCAACGCTTTACCCTACATGATCCTATATTTTAGGTTTAACTACAAATTTAAAGATACATATTCAGTTATTAAGCCACTAATGAGTAATAATACCTAGAGAATAACTCATAGTGGGCAACATTAGATCTCTTTGATGTTAAAAGAAAATGTGCACACCAGATGGAAAAATAAGTCTGAATCGCCTTCTTTTGTTGCTCTTTTAGATTTTTATGCACATGAGAAGAAGTATGTAAGTGTTTGCAGCTTTTTATTTCTTTCTTCCTCGCATCACTGCTTTAGAGGCAATTCAACAAATTATTTTTCAGATCAGTACACTCATGAATTCTGTTCACAGAATGTGGAGCTTAATTTTCTATCTTCACGAGAAGTGCACATCAAACAAAGAAATAGAGGTATCATGGCCACAATAATCTGAGAATCAGGTCATTATTCCTTTTCTCTCGTACTATTTTTATCTGTGCTTTTATATTTCCAAAATGGAGAAGTTACATCTAATTGTGCATAGATAAAACTCAGACCCTTTCACCCACCATAAAGCACAGACCCAGGTTGTTATCCTCCAACTAACAGACTACTAAAGACTGAGAAGCTCTTCTGTTTTTCCTTCCTCTCTCTCTACACACACACACACACACACACACACACACACACACCACCTATCATACTTCTAGGAATTGCACACAGCTGGATGTATAGCATTTTAACAACATGCTCTGTAGGTGAAAATGGCATCGATTAAAACTTCTGTGATTGACATGCTTAGGGAAATTCAGCCTGTCAGTCATCCTTGAAAAAGTCATGCTTTCATATAAATTTCCCAAAGTATTTTCAGGCTTTAGTGAGTTTCCACAACTAAGTGAGTCTAGGGTTGTATAAATCAATAAAGCTGCGTTTCCCCAGTAAATGCCTGTGTTTATGTGGACATTAACAGAACGTGACCTATGTGATAGTTTCCAAACTATAAAGTGAATTCAATTGTATTAACACAGGCTTCCATAACAGAACACCACAGAAATGTTTCACTTTAGCAACAGAAATTTATTTTCTACCAGTTCTGGAAGCTAGAGGTCTAAAATTAAGGATTGATTTCTGGTGAGGTCTTCTTCCTAACTCATGATGGTTACTTGCTCACTGTGTCCCCATATGGCCTCTTCTTTGAGCACTTGCAGATAAAGGAATCTCTGATGTTTCTTCCTTTTGTTATAAAGACACCAGTTCTCCTCCACTCTTATGACCTAATTATATTGTTAAAGGCTCTGTCTCCAAATACAGTCACATTGGGATTTAAGGCTATCAAACATGAATTCTGAGGAGGCAGTTATGTCCATGCCATGGTGCTTTGCCAATTCAACTGGGAACTGCTAGGGTGAGTACTTGGAGAGAGGGAAATGTTGCTCTCCAGGATATTCCTCCGTTGCCTCTCACATAAAGGAGTATCTTGCAATGAACCTAACCTGCAACATCTCTGCATCAAAGCCCTTTACCTTGTCATCTCAAATCTTCCCTTCTCTATAATTTAATATAATCTGCTTTACCATTTCAAGTGAAAAAAAAGAGACTACAATAGCATGATGTGACATCAAATGACAGTTTTTATAATAATGCCCTCAAGGAATTCCCCTGTTGAACTGCCATGTGATTCTAATGCTGGGCTCAGAATTCATAGCTTAGATTTAATGGAAAGACATTTTAAAATCACTTCAGTTTGCATTACAAGGTAGGAATAGCTTTAAAGATTATTTTTCTTGAAGGTTACATATTGGTTTGAGTGTCAGAAGACCTGGGTTCTGAGAAAGCCTTACCTACTAGCTTAATTATTTCAACAGAGATGGAATTCCTACCATTGCAACTTTGCAATACTGTGGAGAATAGTCAATGAAATACAGTATGTGCAACTATTTTAAAAACACTTTGATACTATTGAAATGAGCAGTGAAGTTTTTACTGGTGTGGAGAAACTTTAGAAGGTTTGCTACAAGACTACAATTAAAGATTTTATTTTCTTAGTAAGAAGCATGTTAAGTTACCTAACATCATGTGAGTAGAAAATACACACTGATGAATATTCTGATGTACTTAAAAATGAAGATGCTCAAATAATTTGTTAGTCTGTGGAAAGAAGTCAATACAAAAATAGTTACTGACAAAAAACAGAGGCCAAAGGTAATCAAGATAATTCAGTAACTATTCCTCAAAAATAAGATAATATTTTTACTTTTACATTAAAGTCAATATGCTAATTTACTGTAATACAAAGGGGGAAAAGAGAACAATGTTCTTTTGTGATTTGACACCGGTATCTATTTTTGGTGGAGTTTACAGACAAAAATTATTTGCAGAAAGATTTCTATAATTAAACCCCAACTAAAAACAACAACAACAACAACAAAAAAAAACCTGTGCTAATCAAGATTGTCAGATTAAACTAGTTATTATCATTATTGCTAACATTATAGGCAAATAGAATAATGAATACAAAAATTTACTACATAATGTTGGACTTGAAAAAAAAAAAGAGGAAAAAACTTACTGTGAAATATAAATATACAGGAAGAAAAATATGAAATATCCCTGGACATGAGTTCAAAATTTTGAATATGTGAGTGACAAGGTTTTAGATTTCACTGGAAGATATATCCAAATGTCAATTATTAGCAGCTTTAATCTCTAAATTCCCAGTGATTACAATTAAAGTATCAAGAAAAATTAGTGCTGTATTTTACTGAAATAATCAATGTATGTCAAGAAGAACCTAGGATTATTAAATGATGCAAATTTAAACCTATTATAAATAATATGAAACTATATATGTAGTATGAGATGGCAACAAGTGGGGAAGTGGGGCAGGTCTATAAGCAGTGGAAGAAACTGTACTATCTGGGTAAATATAAAATTGTTTCAGAAGAAGCTGACATTAAAATGCATCATTTATGTAGTTATGCAGAAGTAATTGGTTACGTTTAAAAATGTACTATTATTCTCAATAATTTAAATGAACATGTACAGAACTGAAATTTTTCCATGGTAAAAAAAATGATGATAAGAAACAAGTTCTACAATATAGAAGCAATAACCACATGATAAAGGTTGTGTCTCAACAGATGGGGAAGCAGCAGAGTATTTAGCAGCTATGTTGAACAGTTAATTATTTGGAAACAGTTGTTGAGAAAATTGCATCTTCTTACTCAATAAAATTAACATAAGAATAATATAAAAGTCCTAGTATATAAGTGAGACCATATCAACAACCTAATCTATTGAAAGTAATATTTTTATTGGGTTTTAGGATACAGAAGGATTTGCTGAGAAGAAATATTACATTGAGATTGTAAGGAAAATACAACTCTTCTCAAAAGTAATTAATCATTTTACCTCTATGATTTATTGTTCTCACTTAATGGGCAATTCTGATTTTGCCATTATCCTAGCTAAAAGTATGCATTGTATTATTTCATACTGCTAAAGAGATACAGACTTTAAAATACACCAAATAATGTCTAAAATATATTTTATAAGAAAATATATTCAAAATTTGCATATGCATATATGCAATAAATATTTTAGAATTTTATATGAATATATATTGTGTTACTTTAATAAACAAATTTAAATTGCTAAGTTAAAACACTTAAAGCACATTATAACATATTAGAGAAAATGTATGCCTTATGTTTACAATTTATATACATATATATATTATATCCATTATTTATGTATATGATTTGAATGAAACAAGATGAGTATTGGGTTTATGAAAGGGTAGTTTATCAATCATGTTCATATTATGGCTTCTTTTTTTGTATTCGTTTTTTTCTAAAAATGCTAATGTTCAAAGAAAAATCATGCAAAATGAATTGTTCTTAAAAGAGATATGTAAAGTCTCAATCTTACCTTCCTTTTTACTTTCCCTTTTATTGGCACCATGATCACTGTGGTGGGCAAGTGACTTTCAGCCCCACTCTAACCCACAGCCAACATCCATGGGGTGGCAGGGCAGCTGTCTGCTCTTTCTTCTCAGTGCTCTCCACCCCACATGTAGCACTATAATGGCCTATAATAAGGAGGCATGCAAGAATTTGAAGAATGAATAAGTAAAGGCAAATAGCTTTCCTTGTAACTATCAAATAAATCTTAAGTTGTAGCACAAACTGTGAGAAGAAATCAAAGCATGTAGTGAGTCAATTACCTCATGCACATGTATGACTGCATGACGGATGTGATTCTACCATATGTACAATCAGAAAAATGAGAAATCATACTTCATTTATTAATGATCTATCAAAATGTATAAATGCATTCTACTGTCATGTACAATTAATTAGAGCAAATGAAAAAATTAATAAAAAAAGACAGCAAACAAAAGGAAAATGTATAGTGCTTCATGAAAATTCAGATCTGAAGACCATTTAAAACCTATTGTGGAATATCTCTTATAAACCTTGAGAATCAAGAAAGAATATCAAAAATGACAGAAAACAAAGAACAAGATGTAATAATTTATTCAAGGAAAATGATAACATAATAATGGTCTTTAATAAAACTCTACAAATATATTGTGAACACGCAGAGAATAAAATTAGTAAATCCTGGAAAATCCCAAAGATTTTTAAAAAGTGAAACCACTGCATTTTGCATGATGTGATTAGACCGCTATATTCAAAGAACACTGTCATCATCATTGTATGGGGTCTATGGAAGAAATTGAGTAATTGAATTTTTTTTTTCACGTGTAAGTGTATTTTATTTTATTTTATTTTTTATTTTTATTTTTTTTATTGAACACAAATGGAGTACAGCTATTGTTTCACTGGTTGTACACAAAGTAGAGTCACACCATCTGTGCGTTCATGCATTTACACAGGGCAATGGTATCTGTCATACACTCTGTTATTAATTTTACCCCCCACCCGCCCCCACCCCTCCCTTCCCTCTATGCTAGCTATCTTTCCTCCATTCTTGCCATCTTTCCCCCCCCACATTATGCATCATCATTCATTTATCAGAGAGACCATTCAGCTTTTGGATTTATGTGATTGGCTGATCTCACTTAGCATAACAGTTTCCAACATCATCCATTTACCTACAAATGTCATAATTTTATTCTTCCTTATAGCTGAGTAATATTCCATTGTGTATATATACCACAGTTTCTTTATCCATTCATCCACTGAAGGGCATCTAGTGTATTATAGCTGTACATTCTTGTAGAAATCGTTTTCACCTATTCATAAATGCACATAACATAATTTGCTCCCTTTCAATCCCCAGTACTAACCCCTGTCACCCCTTCTCTCCCCCAATCACTTCCTCTATTCTATTGGTCTTCTTCTATCAATCTATTTCTTAATTGGTACATTACAGTTACATACAAAAGTAGAATTCATTGTGATATATTGTTACATGCACATGGTATGGTTTGGTCATTCCATTCTGTAGTTCCTCTCTTTTCTCAATCCTCCTCCCTTTTCCTAGAGACCCTTCCTCTACTCCACTTCTCTTCCTTATATTTTCATGAGAGTCCCCCCTTTTTTACAAATTTCTTACTTCACACATAAGCTTCCACACATAAGAGAAAATAGCTTCCACACATAAGAGAAAATATTTGACTCTTGCTTTTCTGAGTCTGGCTTATTTCACTTAATATGATGTTCTCCATTTGCATCTATTTATCAGCAAATGAGATGATTTCATTTTTCTATAAGGCTGAGTAAAACTCCATTGTATATAAAACACATATTCTTTATCCAATTTTCTATTGAGGGACACTTAAGCTGTCTCCATAACTTGGTTATTGTAAATTTTTCAACTATAAATATTGATATAAATGAGTCACTATAGAATGCTGATTTTAGATTTTCTGGATAAAAATAAAGAAGTGGGAGACCTGGGTCATGTCGGGGTTCATTCCTGGTCTTTTGAGTTATCTCCATACTGCTTTCAAAATTGGTTGTACTAGTTTGCAGTCTTACCAGTGAATGAGTATGACCTTTTCCCCACATCCTCAACAGCATTTATTGCTATTTTTGTTCTTCATGGTTACCTTTCTAACTAAAATAAGATCATAGCTCAGTGTAGATTTAATTTGCATGTCCTTGATTGCTAAGAATGTTGAACATTTGTTCATACATGTTTTGGCTGTTTGCATTTCTTCTTTTGAGAAATGTATGTCTAGTTCATTGGCTCATTCACTGGGTTATAATTATTTTTTGGTGTTAATGTATTGAATTATATATATTCTGGGTGTTAATCTCATGTTGGAAGAGAAGCTTCAAAGATTTTTCCCATTCTGTAGTCTCTATCTTCATAGTCTTATTTCCTTTGCTGTGCAGAAGCTTTTTAATTTGAATCCATCCCACTTAATTGATTCTTGGTTTTATTTCTTGAGCTTTGGATGTCTTGTCACAGAAGTTGGTGTATTGCCCCTAGGTTTTCTTCTATAAGTTACAGTGTTTTGGGCCAAATTTCAAGAACTTTGATGTACTTGACTTAATTTTTGTACAGGGTGAGAAATGATCGTTTAGTTTCATTCTTCTACATATAGCTATCCAGTGAAAATTGATAAAATTGTTTAAATATGCTCTTTTCTCCAATTTTGATTTTTGGAAGCTTTATCAAGGATTAGATGACTGTAACTCAGTCTATTCTATTCTATTAGTCTTCATGTCTGTCTTGATATCAGCACTATGCTGGTTTTGCTACTGTAACTCTGGAATATAATATGAGATCAAGCATTGTGATGTCACAAGCATCACTCTTATTTCTCAGTATTCCTTTGGTTATTCTGTCTTTAACTCTTCCATATCAATTTTAAGGCTTTTTCTTCCATATAATTTTATATGTTTTTAGTTGTAGATGGACACAATACCTCTATTTATGTGGTGCTGAGGATCAAATCCAGTGCCTCACACATGCTAGACAAGTGCTCTACCACTGAGTCCTTGCCCCAGCCCTCTTCCATATCAATTTTAAGACTTTTTTTTCTAGTTCTATGAGTAATGCCATTTGTATTTTGATGGGGATCTCAAGGAATGTGTACATCACTTTGATAATATGGTCATTTTGACTACATTAATTCTGCCTACTGAAGAACATATTCTAAAGTTTTCTTCATTTCTTTCTTTAGTCTTCCATAGTTTTCACTGTAGAGACTTTTTAACTCCTTGGTTAGATTTATTCCCAGGTATTTTATTTACTTTTTGTTTTTGAGTTTCTTGAACTTTGGAATTGTTTTCCTGATTTCTTACTCAACAGATCCATTATTGAAGTATAGGGAAATCTATTGATTTTTGCATGTTGATCTTATAATCATTTACATTCCTGAATTTATCAGTTTAGAAGATTTCTGCATCTTCTGAGTACAGTATTATTTCATCAACAAAGATAAATTCTTATTTTCATGTTTGTGTCATTTTACTGTCCTTTCTCTTGCCTGATTTTTCCACCTAGAGTTTCAAGAACTTTAGGGAATTGGAGTGCGGAGTGTGGACATTCTTATTTTGTTCCTGGTTTTGGGAAAATCCTTTTAGTTTCTTTTTCATTCATTTTAATATTGGCTTTCAGATTGCCTTTAGGATGTTGAGACAAGATCCTTCTATCCTTAATTTCTCCAGTGTTTTTAATGTGAATGGGTGCTCAATTTTATCAAATGCCTTTTCTGCATCTTCTGAGATGATTATGTGGATTTTGTCCTAAATTCTATTTACATGATGAATTACTATTATCAATTTACATATATTGAACCAACCAACCTTGCATCCTGCTGTGAAACCAACTTGATCATGGTATACAAGATTCTTGATGTGGTTTTGGATGTGGATTGCTAATATATTTAAGAATTTTTTTTATTAATCTTCATTAGGGATATTGGTTTACAGTTTTCTTTCCTTGTGTGCCCTTATCTGTTTTTGGTATAAGAATGATAGTGGCTTCATAAAATGATTTTGGGAGTGTGCCTTCTCTTTCATGGTATTATTTGAGCTGATTGACACTCTATCTTCTGAGAATCCAACTGGTCTGGGAATTTCCGTTATTGGAAGACTTTCTATTGCTGTTTTGATCTCATTGTTTGGTTATGGCCTGTTTAGGCTTTCTATATCAATTTGGTAGGTCATATGTGTTTAGAAATTTGTCAATATCTTCTAGATTTCCGATTTACTGGAATAGAATTTGTCAAAATAATTCCTATTGATTCTCTAGATTTCAGCAATGTCTGTGGTGATGTCTGTTTTTTCATCTGTAATTTTGTTGGTTTGGATTTCCTCTCTTTATTTTGGTTAGTTTGCTAAGGATTTATCAATCTGTTTATCTTTTTAAGGAACCAAATCTTTGTTGCATTGATCCATTGCATGTTTAATTCTAATTTTTTTAATTCCAATCTTAATTATTTTCTTTCTTCTACTGATTTTGTAAGTAGTCTCTTATTGCTTCTCTAGAAATCTTGAGATATAACACTTGACGATTTAGGAATTTTCTTCTCTCTCTCTTTCTTTTAATGCAGGCACTCAATAAAATAAACTTTCTTCTTAGAACTGGCTTCATAATGTTGCACAGTTTTTGATATATCATATCTCTGTCTTTTTTTGTTTCCAAGAAATATTTTTATTTCTCCTAATTTCTCGTATGACCTATTCCTCACCTAAAAGTGCATTTTTCCATCACCATGTGTTGAAATGTTTTAAAATCGTTTTTAAAAAATTAAAAATAAATTTGTTTTAACTATTTATGCATAAAATCAGAATGCACATTGATACATCTTTTATAATGGAGTATAAATTCTCATTCTTCTGGTTATATATGATGTAGAATTGACCAGTTATGTAGCTATATATGTATATAGGGTAATATTGTCTAATTAATTCTACTATCCTTCCTATCCCCATACCCCCTCCACTCCCTTCAATCCCCTCTATCTCATCTAAGGGGACTCTGTTCTTCCCTAATACACACCCACCATTGTGAATTAGCATCCACATAATCAGAGAAAGCATTCAGCTTTTGGTTTTTTGGGACTGGTTTATTTCACTTAGCATGATATTTTCAATTCCATCCATTTACCAATAAATGCCATCATTCCATTCTTCTTTAAGGCTGAGTAATATTCCACAGTATATATATACACCACATATTTTTTGTCCATTCATCTGTTGAAGGGCACCTACGTTGGGCTCATATTTTAGCTATTATGAATTGAACTGCTAGATGTGACCGCATCAATGTAATATGCTGGTTTTAAGTCCTTTGGGTATAAACTGAGGAGTTGGATAGCTTGGTCAAATGGTGGTTCCATTCCAAGTTTTCTGAGGAATCTCCATACTACTTTCCATAATGGTCACACCAATTCACAGTCCCATCAGCAATGTATGCATGTGTCATTTTTCCCACATCCTCAACAACATTTAATATTGGTCATATTCTTGATAATTGCCATTATGACTAAGATGAGATGGAATCTTAGAGTAGTTTTGGTTTTCATTTCTCTAATTGCTAAAGATGTTGAGCATTTTTTATTATATTTGTTGATCAATTGTATTTCTTTTTTTGTGAAGTGTCTGTTCCTTTCATTCCATTATAATCTGGTAAAATGCAAGATATTATTTAGATTTATTTAGTATTTTCTAAGACTTTTGTGTCCTGAAATATGGTCTGTTTTGAAAAAGATTCCATGTACAGCTGTAAAGAAAGTGAATTCAGTGGTTGGTGGACCAAATATGCTATATATGTGCATTAGGACTTAGTTTGTGCTGAGATGACCTCTGTATTAGTGAGAAAGGTATTTTGAAACTATTCAGCATTACTGTATTAGAGTCTATCTATGAGTTTATGTCAAGTAGTGTTTGTTTCAGTTAAGAAGGTCCACCAACATTTGGGGCATAAATGCTTAAAATTGTTATGTCATCTTGTTGTAGAGGCCAATAAACCAGTATGAAGTGACCTTCCAATCGAAGACATAGACTGGAAAAGTATATTACAAAATAAAAAGCCATCATGTATTATTTTAAAAGCCTCACCTTACTGGTAAAGACATTAATAGGTTGAAGGTACAAGGATGCTTTTTGTCTGCATGCAAATGGAGATGAAAAGCAAGAAAGAATAGTTATTCTTACATCTGACAAAGCATACTTCACACCATAATTAATCAGAAGAAACTAATTGAATTTTAACATACTTCTGGAGAAACACTGTACAGTCATAATTTTTTCTCATTTTTTGTTCTTTTTTTCTAAGCTGGTATATAAAGTAAAATATTTGTTATTTTTGATGTTTACCTTTTTCTTCCAAATGGTTTTAATATGCTACACATAAGGTTCCATTTCACTCTGATAAGTCCTCAAGTGATGAGGATGAATTTTTAAAACTCACCTATCAAAAAGATCTAAGAATCTGCGAGTAAGCCGTATAAGCAATTAGCTGAAACACTACGCAAAAAATGATATGACATTGTAAGAGAAACCAAAAAAAAAAAAAAAAGAGAAAGAAGCATTTCTTTTTTTCTGGATCCCTTTTCTCTATGACTTTTCCCCTCCTGTCATTCCAGTTGTAGCTTCTGGTACTATTTAATGGTAATTTACACTGGGTCAGGAACTGTGCTTATTTTGAACAGAAGGATGACAGTCAGTGCTTCTGCCAGGGAAGGCCTATGAGGAAAGGGATGCTTCATGTTGCCTTTCAAAAAAAAATGAATCACAGAAGATTGCAAATGATTTCTTCTGGGGGTACCCTAAGCTCAGATGATGGTGTTTACAAATGCTCTGAACCCTAAAGGGCACGTAACTTCTGTAAGGAAGGATCTATGAAGTCCAGTTGTCCTCTTTTCAATGGGAATCATTACATTAGAAGTTTAAAATGTGGTTTTTTTGAACACTTAAATCTTTGAACTAGGTATTATAATGCAATTTTTATAGCAGGAATCCAATAGTCACATGAGTTGAGATCACAGAGAGAGTAAATGGCAGAGCCTGGTTCAACTTAAAATTCTAGGACTTCCCCATCTTATCAAATCATAGATGCTATGAAGAATACATTATTATTATTGAGGATAGGCTTCTTACCACATCATCCTATGAAGATATGAATGAATGATCAGCTAGATAATGTTACTGAAAGTTCATGTTGTATCCAGTTGAGTCAACAGGAACAAAACAATATGGATTGATGTAAAAAAAAAAAAAAAAAAGGAATGCCCAATTGAAGCATATGCTTTTTCTATTGTATGCAAGAAATGCATACATGGTTTTTTTTGTTTCCATTTAAAATGTTATGTGTTCAGGTACTGATCATGACTTTAAAACATTTTATGGCCTTGTTGAATTTCTGGTTAAAAATGAACATTCTCTGAGGAGGAAGAAGAATAAACAAACACCCAAGTCAAAACTCAACAAAATAAATGACTACTAAAAAGGGAAAGAAATCTTAATTTAGTCCTAAGAAGTTCTAAAGAGACAAAATGCCCTGCTATGTTGAAATGAAACCCACTGCCATCTATGGTACAGTTTTAGTCCTGGGCTTCTCAGTCTGAGACTTTGAGCATGGTGTTCCCTGGGTTACCAAGAGATGGTGCATGCTTGTTAAATTATCTCATAAGAAATGGTGAAAAGACTGAGACTGCAGACAAAGAGAATACTAAATTCTTAGCCATTAAAAATGACTAACACATTGTCAAGCTAATGATTTTTAATCAGAAATTAGATACTAAAACATCACTCTTAAAGATAAATACAGTGCACAGTGGGATTAAGTAATTTACCCAAATAGCAACAAATAAATGGTTTTTCTTGTCTTTCAAAAATGTTGACAGATGTTGTATCTTTGGAATCAGCCTATTTCTCTTCTTGTCACACTCCTGCTTCTTATGATACATCCTTCTTCTTTCTATCCCTTACTTTATATACTTGACTGTCACATGAAATACTTGAGGTAAAAGTTTCCTCTGCAGCTGCACCAGGAAGATTTAAATTGAGTAAAGGAATCCATAAAAGGCTTAATTTCATGAAATACTTGCAAAGAATTAGAGAATTTCATTTGAACAATTGACTCTTTAAAATTATTGTGACTGCCTTTTCATTTGAAGGGTGCAATAAACCCTGGATGATCACTGAAAGTCCTCATACTAGACGCTGTATAATCCTTAAGACCAGCAAAAATTCCTATTTTATTTCATAACTGAGTTACTGGGATAATTAGGTAGATTCACTACAGTCAAGAAAAACAAGAAACAAGTGTTTTATGGTACACAAGGTGGTTTTTATTACAATAAATTAATTTCCATTAACAAAGTATTTTGCTACTTCTTCATACTTTTTCTTTCATTTCTGAAAGACCTCTCTTTAGAGACACAGGGAATACACGTTCTAATCACATTATTTCCCTTTCTTTCTGGAAAGTAATTCCTCCTTTTCTCTAGCTGTCTAAATCTAACTCATCACTTGTGAACTATGTGCAATGTCATCTTCTTTTTGAAATTTATCTTGCTAAATTCAAATTAGAAAGTAAGAATTTCTCTTAAGTATTTCTATAGCTAAATTATAGCATTTCTTAAAATTAACTTTTATTATAATTTTTATTCAATTCATCTTTCCTATGATGAGTTTTTTGTTTGTTTGTTTGTTTGTTTGTTTTGGTAACAGGGATTGAACCCAGGGAAGTTTAACCACTGGGCCACATCTCCAGCCCTTTTTAATATTTTATTTAGAGACAGCTGAATTGCTTAGAGCCTCACTAAGGTACTGAGGCTGGCTTTGAACTTGCAATCCTCCTGCCTCAGCTTCCCCAGCTTCCGGGATTACAGGTGTGCACCACTGTGCCTTGCCCTACCATGACATATTAAGAATCAATACCATACTGAAATTGATGCAAAACCCCAAACTTTATCACTTCCAACCTAGTTGCTTTTTCATGAACATATTTGTTCCAATAAAATATCACTCAAGTTGAACTAAATGTTAATAAATAACTAAGGTAAGTGTTGAATCTCTGGCTTGATACTCATCTTTTATCCCAGTCATTTTAAGCTTCTTTTTGAGGGAAAAGTTCTTGAAATTTATATAAATAAAAACTTTAGAATCTAAGACAATGGGTAGATTCTTTGCCATGTATTTCCACTTAATGTGTGAAACAATTTCCAATTTAAATCACTTTTAATCTGCTATTTGCAACTTTTTCATTACAAGTTTGTCAAAGGCCTCAAAGATGTATTCCAAATACTGTGTACCTAATTCATATATTTGATCTTTGTAATGGTTCTAAGAACAATACTTTCCCTGCTACATCAATTTAAGGTGACATGTATAGTTCTGCTCTTAACTGAGGACCAAAGATACTAGAGCTAGATGGGTATAGCTTAGACCCAACATCCTCAATCAAATCACATTATTCATCACCCATGTATTGTCTCTGCATTCCATAAGCTTACACAAATGTGCTGTAATTTCAAGTCTCAAACCAGGACATTGTGCAAGTTCCCTTAGTCAATGGTGAATATTCTGGAGAGAAGACATGTATCCCTGATATATATATTATATATAGCATGTCTATGGTACTAATATAATTACAGAGATTTTTTTTAAACCTCTCTTAACACTTCTTTTTAGTTCAGCTGTGAATATTTTTTTCACAGTTCTACTTACAAAGCACACTGTATTTTTGCACTTTTAAATCAATCATTTAACACCTGTTCAAAAGTAAATAAACATTATTTGGCAGTTTTGATATCATCCCACACGCTCCTCCTCATTAATTCAAGAGTGGGATTCTTAGTCATCATCCAGTTCTAATTCAAGTGCCAAGAGCCACATAAAAATAACATTATAATAATCAATGCCTTAGAGCATTGTGCCTCCATTGATAATTTTTGTGTTTATGTTTTTTAGATTTATGTAAGTTATACACGAGCCCATCATTTGGCACTCAGGTTTCACCCAGTGCAATAAGAAAATAATTCTTGTACTTGCTGTTCCCGAGAAGTTTCCTTTCAATGAGATAATTACACAAGCCTCTGACTTGCAATGATGAGAAAAACACTCAGGTTGCCAGATGGTGCTGCTGGTTATTGAGAAAAATAATATAATATGAATGTTCCATCACTGTAAGATCTGCTATTAGTCAATGAATCTAAAAATCTGTACTCAGTAAATTAAAAATAGGGAAGAGAGGTCCCTGGCTCAAATAATTCATTATTATTTTATTTTAAAACTCTAAGAATAATTTGAACATATGTGTAATTTTATAATTATTCTACATTCTTCCTAATTATTGTATACATATGATATATGGGATTTTTTAATATGTTTAAAATAATCGTCACTGTTATATTTCCAAATAACAATTCGATTTTAAATTCTCCCAGGTTTCCTCAATGTGGAATTAATTTGTAACTCCATCACATATTTATTTAGTGCTTCTCATCTTGACATCATTTCCATTGACACCATCTCATTTAATTCGCATGAGCTTCCTGAGAGGTCCTAGTTACTCATACACTAAAAAGGGAATGAATATAGGAAACAATAACCCAGTCAAGGTCACATGGCTGGGACTATGCAAAGGCAGTACATAAACCTAACACTAAGTTCCCTGTGTTTTTTATTGCCATAGACTTTCCCTTGGTTTGCAGAACTGCAGTTTCAAGGTATCTTTCAAAAATGTGCAACATCTTACAAAACGGATGAAACATCACAAGACTGTGATGGAGAAGCAGATTTTTTTGCTGTTGTCTGTTCACAACTTTCTTCATATTTGCTTTTCTTTCCAACCAAATAAAGAAATGATATAAGAAAATTTTGATAAATTAAACTTTATGAGAATCCAAAGTATTCGTGCATCAAAGGACACCATCAATATGGTAAAAAAATACCATCTACAGTATAGGATAAAACATACAATAAGAAAAATACATCTAGAATATAAAAGGTATTCTTACAACAATAATAAAAAGATAAAACATATGACCCTCACTAGGGTTTCTATGATAAAAAGCAAAAGCAATAAGAAATATTGGCAAGGATTTTGTAAACAATGGAATTTTCATACATTGCTGGAGGGAATGTCAAGCAGCCCTGCTGCTTTATAAAACAGTGTGATTGTTCCTCAAAATGTTAAATACAGAGCTACTGCACAACCCATCAATTCTATACCTAGGTGTACACAGAAGAGAAATGAACACATAAGTTCACATAAATACTTGTAAATAATGTTCCTAACAGAATCATTCATAATCGTAAAAGAGTAGAAACAACCTAAGTGTCGGCGAATTAATAAAGAAGTATGTCATGTCCATTCAATGGAATATGGTTTGGCAATGAAAATGAATGAAATGCTGATGTATGCTTCAGTTGGATGAACCCTGGGAACATGACAAATGAAGAAGACCACATATCATGTAATTCTATTGGTGTGAAATGTCCAGTGTAGGCAAATTTACAGCAATAAAAAGTAGATTCATACCCATTGCCTACTAATGGGTAAAGGGGGGATGAATGTGGGTTAGAAGTAAGGATATGTGTTTGGGGGATGAACTATTCCAAAATTGAGTTTTGTAATTGGTTTCACAACTGGGAATATATTAAAAACAATAATTGCACAAATTAGTGGATGAACAAAATATGAATTCTACATTTAAAAACTGTTTATAAAATGGATGGTCTATGAACCTCAGAAGTTTGACTTTGTCACCATAATAAAACAGGTTTAAAAGTTCTAACTAAGGGTCTGACAAATTCATTGCCAAAGGGAGAGACTTTTCCTTTCACTTGACTTCTTAAGTCTATTGGAAAAAAAAAAGAATTTCATGAGTCATGTCCAGTCCTATCAATCCAGAGACTATTTTGAATTGGTTTGATTAAAGATCAAGATGGTGTCATCAAATTTATTCTGATTGAAGAATAAAAGTTCCCTGCCTCAAGGTCTTTTTGCACATATGTGCATAAGGGCGGGTGAGAGAAAGTTCTGTAGTGTACAAAGAAGTTACAAATAGAAATGAAGTTTGGCCATAGCACACAGAAGCCTAGCACTAATTGCTCAAGTACTTTGTTCATATTGCAAAATGCACTGACATTCGGTTGAGAGGTTTCTTTGAGCTCAGATTCTCCCAGGCATTTAAAAAGCTAAGACTATTTTGAAGTCCATCTTTTATGTTTTGCACGAAAATATGTTATATATCTGGTAAAGGTATCACCAGTTCTTATTCCAACTTCATCGATCACTCTAATGACTACTCATAATCAATGCATGAATTGACAGACCTTCGGATTTTATCTGAGGATTTTTTTCATTTTTCTTTACATTATTATTTAGATGCTGCTTATTAATTGATTTTACTAGCCAAAAGCCAGGGATCCTGGGCAAAGAACATGTATCACAATGTTTAGAAATCATTGGAACAAAGAGGGGCAGGTCTATTGGTGAAATGCATGCTGAAAGGTTCACATTGATGTCCACCTGAGTGTCCTTAGCTACAGTTACATTGCGGCCCTTCTTTGTTATCAACTTCATGTTAACAAAGAATTAAGTGAGTGGAAGGTACTGATTCCACACAGTCTTCAGGTAAGAAATCAAGGTTGCCTCTTGTGACAACTATGTTCCACATCATTTTTGGTGAAGACAAATATCCATATGGCTTGGATAGCATGCATGATGTCAGATGTCTGTACACCCATAGGATATCATGAACAAAATCTTCCCTACTTAAAATCTGTCTTGCACAAATTTATTCCAATTTATTTGTCCAATTGCTTCCTTAGTAAGGAAGGTGATAGAAAGTAAAGAAGGGAGGGAAACATGCTGATTTATTTCAGGCACTTAGCTCAATTTGCTTTTACTTGTTTAGGAAATTGCTTTTTCAATGCAGAAAAATGTGTTGCGGTGAAGTAATTCCATGGGTTTGATGGTACTGCAGTGTGTTTCTTCCCTGTGTCTGTTATAAGTGTAAATGAAATGCATGGACAGCAGGATCACCATTATTTACTTCCTTTTATTGCTGCTCTTTCTTACCTACTAGATTACATGTGTGTTAACTGAAGTTACTGTTTACACTTATTTAACTGTATTGACTGAAATAACCCTGAATCTCCTCCAGTGAGGACTGATTTAGCTACAAATCACTGTTCCAGCTCTGAAATCATTAATCAGCCTCAGGCAAGATCCATTATGTGGGATTTCAGAAGAAATATTAACAGCTCCCTGGAAGTAACGTTACCATCACATTGGCTGTGGCTCCCTGCTGGAGCAGCAAATTACCCTCAAGTAATAATTATAATACATTAGTAGAGGTTTAATTTCCAATAAGTGCTGTCTGTTTAAGAAATGGCAATCTCACCATGGTTCAGAGAACAATAGATCATGTTATCAGCAAGAATAAACCTACATGGAATTAAATGAAAGATAATAAAAAATTCATTACAGTTTGGAAACTGTAGAAAAAAGGGAAGCCAGTGTGAGTCCTTAGTTGCATTTTTACAGAAAACTTCATGTTTATAGCTCATCTCTGTGCATGATATTAGGCATGTCTACGAACGTCTGTTCTCAAGTTCAATCAATAGAAAAATTGTTAATTTATTAGTTATTATCTAGAATGACAAGTTAGTAATATTGTTGTTGTTGCTGTTTTCCTGAGGGGCTAACAATGTTGATAAACACAGTATATCTATAAGGAAAATTCATTCTTTGGCAAACTCACTTTGGACATCCAAACAAAATCCCAGCAAAAACTTTCAAAAGTATAGAAAAATTAGAATTTCACAGATGGTTTTTTCCTTACTGAGATAATTTTACTTTTGATAGACAATAAAATATTTCTTTGGAGGTAAGCCTGTAAATGTATTGGAAAGATAATTGGTTCCTAGGAGGTTTGAATAGTCTGAATTCTAGGAAGGCTACAAGTCTCTACTTAAAATCTGGACTAGAATCTCCTTTTGTGTGCAAGATATACTAGGGAGACTTGCAGTATTCGCCGCATTCTGTCCCCATTAGCATGCTGGAAAAAACGTACGCACATTTGTTAGTAAGATTTGCTTGACTTCTAAGTGCAATGAGGATTTTATTTTTAAATGTTGTTTAACTTTTACCAAAACTATTAATTTCTTGTGCAATTATTTAATATCCAGGCACTACTTATAGACATTGTTCTGATAACTGGGATACTCTGAAATTCTGATGTTTGATGGTGGCTTGTGTTTCAGCAGTCCGTATTGTGAAGGCATTTTTATTTTAGTAGTTGAACTCAATTCTACTAAACATGTTCTAGCACATGGCATAAGGCAGATTATGTATGTGCCAGTGCTTGAAAATTGTTCTTCAGGTTCAGTGAACTATCGATTTAAGGAATTCAAGGTGATTTCATTACTGAGTAAAGAGATTCATATTTTCATAGTGCTGTAGAGTTTACAGTTTGATTTATATGTCCACAAATGTATATACTTAGAACTTTTTTCTGTTTTGCTGCTTGATCGATGTCATGTCATACTGTCAGATACAGAAGCCAAAATGAAAGAAAACTGTCATATGGATAGTCTGCTCTCATTCTATGCTGAAATATGCTTTAAGATTAAATTTGTCCAAAATGTATTTAAAACAAACAGAAACTTTCTAATTTTATCTCATAAATTAAATTTAAGAACTCAATTAAATTACAAAATTTTCAAAAATTTTAAATAATTAAAAAGTTTTGAAGCCTGTTATATTTAATAACACTTTTAGAAAATTTATTTTTTGCTTTTACTTAGAAATAACTTTGGAAAAGGGAAAATGCACCAAATCAGTCAGGCAACTCCAACATCTACAAATTGCCCATTTTATAACTGAATATACATCATCCTTTAAAATTTTTTTCAATAAATTTGTTACAGTGTAGCAAAGTGACAGATCATGATCTTGAAGCCCTTATTCCACCCAGAATGCAACAGGACAATCTCTACACAATGCCTGAGAAAATATGAGTCAGACATAGAACTTATCACAATGCTTTTGTACTATCAGATTGTTCTTTCTTGGGATAGAAGGAGATGAAACACAATTAAGAATGAACTTTACTGCTTTGTGCCCATTTTTAAAATAGAGCATTCAGTATCAAGAAAATAATGTCGACTAGGCGTTTTGGAATTAGTAGATACATAATGACTTAATCATTTTGATTAACCACCTATTGCTATTGTATTGCAGATTAGCACATTCCATGGAGCCATCTCTCTGAAATTATAATTTCAAAAATGCTCTATTCAGAATAATTTAAGGAAAGTAAAAAACATGGTTAATTAATTAAAATTGGTGGATTGTACAGACACTTTCCACATAGTCCATGTTCTTGTGTTTGCTCTCCCGTAACAAAAAATCAACTTCAGAAATTTAAAATACATTTTAGAAACCTCGAGTAATGTAAAGTAGTCGTATTTTCTAAATATCAGAGTATTAGAATGCTTGTGGATCAGAGAAGGAGTCACCTTTGTTGAGTTCTAAATGAGTCAATGACTTGATCTAAAGAGTGGGCTTTTCAGGAATCAACAGGAAAAACAGTGATTACGCATAAAAAGACTCCTAAAGTGTAAGAAAGTAAAATCAAGAATCAATAAATGGGATGGAATCAAACAAAAAAGCTTCTTCTCAGTAAGGGAAATAATCAAGAATGTGAACAGAGAGCCTACAAAATGGGAGAAAATCTTTACCACCTGTACCTCAGATATAGCATTAATCTCCAGCATATATAAAGAATTCAGGAAACTTAACAACAACAAAAACAACAAAAACAAATAACCCAATCAACAAATGGGCTAAAGAACTGAATAGACATTTACAGAAGATGAAATATAATTGATCAACAAATATATATAAAAAAAGTTCAGCATCTCTAGCAATTAGAGAAATGCAAATTAAAACAACACTGATATTCCATCTCACTTCATTCAGACTGGCAATTATCAAGAATACCGAAAAACACTAAATGTTGATGAGGATGTGGGGAAAAAGGTATGGAGATTCCTCAGAACACTTTGAATGGAATTACCATTTGACCCAGCTATCCCACTCCTCAGTTTATACAAAAGACTTAAAATCAGCTTACTACAGTGATGCAGCGGCATCAGTGTTTATAGAAGCTCAATTCACAATAGATAAACTATGTAACTAACCTAGGTGCCCTTCAAACAGATGAATGGATAAAGAAAATGTGATATATATGCATAACGGAATATTACTCAGCCTCAACGAAGAATGAAGTTATGGCATTTGCTGGTAAATGGAGAGAGATGAAGAATATTATGCTAAGTGTAAAAATCCAATCCCAAAAAAACAATGACCAAATGATTTCTCTTATATGTGGATACTAATTCACAATAAGGGAGTGAACCTAGGCAAGAATAGAGGTATTCTGGATTAGACAGATGTAGTGAATGGAGGGGAGGGGATGTGGGGGTATTAAGGAGAGTAGACTGAATTGAACATTTTTACCCTATGTGCATATATGATTACATGACTGGTGTTATTCTATATCATGTACAACCAGAAGAATGAGAAGTTATACTCCATTTATGTATGATGTATTAAAGTGCATTCTACCGTCATTTAAAACTAAGTTGAACACCACCACCACCACCACCAGGGGTGGGGGGGAAACCTGATGAAGAATAGGCAGCGCATGTTATGTCACCCCCAGGGCTCTAAGAGACTCCCCAAAGTGTGTTTTGTAGAAATTGCTGAAGTAGCCATCATAGTAATTCACGCACTTTAAAATTTGATTGTCCTGGGATTTTGCTGTCATGACTATTGGAATAATAGGAAATAGAGTGAAACAATTAGATCCCATTCCAAACCCTACCACTTTGAACATGTGTCTTTGAGCAATGCTTCAAAGTTCTCCAAGCTCATTTTTTTACTTCTTACATGTAATGATACTATTTGAGCTAGTTACTACCTCATACTTTTATAAAAATCAAGAGAATGCAAAATATATTAACAATAATAATTTAAGCTAATACCAAAGAAAGCAGTCTAGTACAAAAATTACAACAATAATAATAGCAATAAGAGTTCTTTTGTGCTCACTGAGTACAAAATAAGTGATGTTAGTGACATTTGCTGCACATCAACCATACAAGATATTTAGGAATACTGGCTCTTTTTACAGTGAAGAATATAGTCTGTTATTTATCAAGGCCATAAAGTTAGTGGGTGTTTGGTTCTACCTAAATCCTTAATTCAAGCCCATAATGGAACCCTGCTTACCTGCCTCCTCCCCCATCAGCTGAGTGATGATGTTGCATTGTTTACATGCTTCTGGGACTGACCTATCAAAGAACATTTTTGCTATCTCTTTATTCTTAGTTCTTAGAGAGCCTGCCTTACAGTTCAGCGTTCTATAGAATCAAGCAGAATATTAGTAGACAGAAAATGCTCAGAACCTAAATAGACGCGTGTTCTGGTGTTTGTATTATTTGCATGCGTTTATTTGAAATATGAACAGTTTTAATAACAGAAATAGTATTTTCTTACTTAGGTTTATTCTTACATTAGGTGAATAGGTCTTCATAATTTTGCCTGCATTCACATCTTTGTGCAATATTTTCCAGATTGTAGTACCTAAAGAATATATTTCCTCCTGTAATGATAAAGGGATAGCGTGGAAAAGACTATTCTTCATAAGCCTATATGACTTAAAGTTGCAATGATTATCAACCTAGCTAAAATTTGAAGGGATCTGTTCTATGGGCAATATTTTTACTATTCAAATGACATGACCAGGAGATCTGAAGATCCGTCCTGTCCAAAAGCAATACAATCACTATGAATACAAAGATTCAATTTATTTATCAGTAGAAACTTTGGTGAATAGTCTCCATAACAGACTGCAACCTAGTCACAGGCTTTTTTTTGTTTTATTAAATCATGAATTGGAAAACTCAAATTCAAGTTTGAAATCATATGTGTTATTGTAACTACAGCAAAAGAGCATTAATTTTCTTCAAATGTTTTCTTTTTAGAAGTAATCAAATCAGATTTATCTGCTGTATATGAATTTTCCAATTCTTTTTAGCAGGTGATATTTTTTCATGTAGAAATGTATATACTGGGTAACACTGATTTATGTACTTTCCAATCATCACCAACAAACTTATTTTCTTCAATTTTTCTAACATTGTAGCTGCTACTTAATGATAAGAATAGTGATATCATTATAATCTCTTAGGAAATAAATTACAATATGTGCTTTTTAGTTTGTCTTGAATCATGCATTTTAAGGCAATGTAGCTTTGAGTGTGGTGCATTTTTTTAATCTTTGTGATGAGGGAATCTAACCCAAGTCCTTGCATGTATTAGGCAAATGCCGTAACACGAAGCATACATCTGTAGCACTTAGCTGTGGGCTTTAATTGCACTCATAGCTGGTGATTAATGTGGATATTCCTTGTCTAATTGTCCCATGGATAACCTCAAATGCACTCCATATACTGGGAAGTTTAACAGAGATATATTGATTTTTTAATTTAATAGAAAATGACTACAATATAAAATAATGCATTCACTTAATGTAGTTACATTTAAAGATACAGATCTTCAAGCCTCATGCCTTACATATATTTAAAATGGTAAAGGATCAGACAAGAGATAAAGAGAGTTTTCTTAGTTGATGCTTCATGTTAAGTTTTAAGAATTAGTTCTTTACCTTTGGAATTCCTAAGCAGTGAAAATACACAGACACAGTCTTGCATATTTTTTGTTGTTCTTTGCTTTTCATTTTAGAGCATTCCATTCTTTAGAAATGTGAATATTGGAAAAATATTTTTGACTTTTATATTATCTCCTATTACAAAGTAATAAAGTATTTTAAGGTAACTGTAGTTTCTGATTTAATTTTAATGTTTTCTTTCAGCACCACCTAAAATAAACATATTATGAAGGCTTTCAGAAAACAGAAATAATATTTCCTCCATACATCATCAATTAATTCTTAATGAATTATTGATACATTTGATCTGTGCAGTTAAGGAGAGGAGACAAATTTGTTTTAATATTTAAAAACAACTTTTAATCTTGGAAAATTTTATCCTTATGTTAGTTCTATAAAATCATTAAGTTTATTATTTCTATGAAATAATATGAGAAATAGGAGATTCATTAAGTATTCAGTAACATTTCCTTAACACAAACTCTCCAAAAAAATTTCTATGCATACATCTTGCTTGAAAGAAGACTCATAATTTATCAACTAAGAAATAAGCAAATTTGCATACAATTAATGTTTATTGGTTAAGGATTTTTCTCAACTAGGTGCATAAATTAATAAACACTAGTTTGGGAGTAAACAATAATACCTATTAATTTTGTCTAACTGAAGAAATAAAGTTATGGATTCCATATTTTTCCCCCAAACCTTATTTTGAAACCCTAAGCACCCCCCAAAAATATCTTTGGGAGGTAGGGCCTTTCAGGAATATTTAGGCTAAAATGAGGTGTTTTGTGGGGATCTCATGATGGGACCAGAATCTATAGGAAAAGAGAAAGAGAAATCTAGCATGGCAAAGACCTGGGTTCGATCTCCAGTGCTGAGAGAGAGAGAGAGAGAGAGCAAGCTCAGTCTTGCCTCTCTCCTTCCATGGAACATGACATGATGACAGAACCAGAGAGACAGCCCTCACCAGAATGCACCCACACTGTGCTCTGATCTTAGACTCCCCAGCCTCCATAATAGGGAGAAACCTGCTGTCTAAGCCCCCCAGTGTCTGGTATTCGGTTTTAACAGCTCTAATGGATGAAGACCCATGAAGGCATAGGAAGGGTTTGCAGGAATGAAGAAATGAAGAGAGAATTAAAGAAGCTGCCTGTGGAAGAATATTTTCAGGTCTTAGACCAGCAAGCGTTACTGAAGCCTCTTCTTATTATTCTCTTGTCTATGCACCACCTCTGAAGTTTCCCCAAACTCTGCTTAGCCTAGTGCATTTGTCTGAATAACTTCATCTCCTCAAAACTCACACGTTGACCCCTAATTCTCAATTTTCTTTATTAAATGGAGCCATGGGGGAGTGAATTAGGTCATGAGGAATCCTCCTTCCTGAATGGTAGATTAGTGTCCTTATAAAACAGAAGCTGCTTTGCCCTGTCTGCCATGACAAGACACATAGAAGGGACCCTGTATGAGAAGTGGGCTCTCACTGGCATTGATTCTGCAGGCACCTAGAACGTGGACTTCCCAGAAATGGGGAAATAAATTTCTGTTATTGGTATGTTACCCAACCGAAGGCATTTTCTTATTACAGCTTGAACACAGTAAAATAATTAACTGGAGGCAGAGTGTGAACTTTGGGCTTAGATATTTATTGTGGTGGGGGATAGGGTCATTGGCATCCATAAAACCAACGCACAAGTCACTATATATTCCCCTTGTTGAAAATTTGGTGTTCACGACAACATCTGACTGGTACAAATTGTCACTGAGTCAGACATTCTTTAATTCCTAGCCATATTCTGAGAGACAAGGCTGAGTGAGGTGCTGCGAAGGGGGTCCCATGTGAGGCAAATTTGTACAGCCTATGCCCAAATGCTACTGAATATTACAGCCATTTCAAGATCTCTGGGAAAAAAAAAAAAAAAAAAAAACACAACTCACAAGCTCCATGAGCATTCACGACAGGGTATTTAGGGTTGTAGCTGAATGATTTTCTTGCAATAACAAATTTATAGCAATTTAATGTTTCCATGAGTTTTGCCTCAATAATACATATGGGCAATTTCACACTACTTTATTTATTTGAAATTATAAGAACTACATACCTGAGGTTACCTCAACAATAAAACTAACATAATACTAACGAGGAGCCTATTTTAAGTGTTTGTAAATTTGTTGGGAGTCATCACCAGTTCAACTTGGTGTAAAATAAATTTATGAAAACAGTGATTCCTTCATAAATAGTTTATTTGGTAGTTTTGATATATGTTTTTGCTGTTTTCTGTGGTATTTAATAATATTTTAAAATGTAAAATGATGGCTGGGCACCCTGGTGCAGGCATGTAATCCCTACAGCTCTGGAGGCTGAGGCAGGAGGATCATGACTTCAAAGTGAGACTCAGGAAAAGTGAGGTGCTAAGCAACTCACTGAGACCCTGTCTCTAAATAAATACAAAATTGGGCTGGGGATGTGCCTCAGAGATAGAGTGTCCCTGAGTTCAAACCCCAGTACCATAAATAAATAAATAAATAAATAAATAAATAATTTAAACGAATGTAAAGTACAGAGAAATTAAGAGAATTTAGTTTCAATGTCCCAAAAGCATATTAACATATAAAAATATATGTGCATTTATATAAGTAAGTAAATATAAATGTATATGTAAAGTTTACCCTCTATTTTATTTATTTTCAATATAGGGCATCAAACCCAGGGCCTGTACTCCACCACTGAGATTTCTCAAAACCATCCCCTGCTAGTTAGATTTGGTCTCACAGACCTGCTATTGCACATGGAGTTCAGTCTAAAAGATACTAGATTTTGCAGGGTATCATGGCTAATCCCAACTACTTAGGAGGCTGGGTAGGAGGATTGCAAGTTCCAGGGCAAACTGCACAGCTTAGTGAAATCATCTCTTCAAATAATAATAAAAAAAAATAGACTGGACAAATAGCTCAGTGGTGAAGTTCCCCAGGTTCAGTCCTTAATATCTGCCCTCCAAAACATCTTATCTTTTAAAATGAATTTATATGAATTTGTTGCTCAGTTAAGTGCAGAATTTAGAGGTATCTATACCAGAGTTGACATTTTTTGTTATTACTTTCAGCAGACTAAGTATTCAGTGATTGTTTTTCCTTATTACCAATAACCTTTAAAATTATCTTTATAAGCATGTGTCCAATTCACTGATAGATGATATAAGAACTCTGAGGACTGAGTTCATCGTAGTCACTTACAAAAATGATTTCCAAAGGCACCATTAACAAGCATAGTAAACTATCTGTGGTTGGAGGAGATCTTGAGAACTCAGGTAAAGTTTCCTTATAGTTAGAATTAAGTGTCAGACACGGTGGGTCATGCCTATAATCCCAGCAACTTGGGAGGCTGAGGTAGGATAATTGCAAGGTCAAAGCCAGCCTCAACAACTTAGCAAAGCACTAATCAACTTAGCAAGGCCCTAAGAAACTTAATGATACCCAGTCTCAAAAAAAAAAAAAAAAAAGAGAGAGAGAAAGCCTGGGCATATGTAGTGATGTAGTACAGGGGTTAAGTGCCTCTGTATTCAAACCTGGTACCAAGAAAAAAAAAAGAAAAGTAGAAATAAAGACTCTGCCAGGCATATATATATTTTATATATATATACACACACATACATATATATTTTTTTGGCAGTGAAATCAATTTCATTAAAAGTATCTTAATATGAAATCAATGTCAAGGTTTCTCTTGCATATAAAATATATTATTGCACAATTAAGAAATAAAAAGATACATAGTTAATATTAATCAAGTGAGCAATAATACAGGACGTCTATTAACCAAGGGTAGTCTTTCAAAGACCACATTCTTTCACAAACCAACAAGAAAAGAATTAAGTGCAAATAATTTATATTCATTAAGTATTCCAGGAAGACCTTTGTTTTGCCAAAAGTTGTTTTTCTATTTAAAATTAAACAGGCATTTGGGAACAATATAATTGTGTTTGTTTAAAAAATACTCAAGTTTATTTTAATTCAGCTCTATGAAATGTTCTTCAAAAGTAATCATCCGACTGACAATATAAAATTAAATTATGTTTTGTATAAAATGTATTAAATACACATGATTTCAGAAGGACTGGAGGTGACACTGTGAGAGCAGAAATATAGATAATTGGCTTCTTTTTCAAGGGGTGTACTAAATGTGCATATCCCAGAGGGAAAACAATATCCAGTATCAAAACAAACAAACAAACAAAGAACAAATAGAGCCATCTAGGAGAGGAGTGAGAAGAAGAAATTTTAGTCAACATTCAGGAGTCATACTGGGAAGCAGGCATGAAGCAAGGTTTTCCAACTCCTTGATAACTAGGGATATAAATTCACACTCTTCATAAGCTTAAGAAATGCATTCTACTGTCATGTACAACTAATTAGAACAAGTAATTTTAAATGTAGAAAATGTGGTTAAAATTGTGGTTTAATTAGATAGTAAAGGAAGAGGTAAAATAGTTCATGATCTCCACCAGTTTAAACTGGACATAGATCTAGTCATTTCCAGTATAACATGTCTGCATTTAACACATGACAGATTGACTGAAATCAATCTTCGCTATAGTCATATGCAGAGACATGGCCAGTTTATGATAGCATAAAAAGAACCAGCAGTAATTCATCAGCTAGGTTTGTGTTTTGGGAAGAGGAAGCCACAACTCTACTTTCTACATAAGAATGCTTCAGTGATGGCGGTGTAACTGGAGAAGTATTCTAGATAGATCCTCTAAAGCAGGCAGAACCAGTGACTGTGACCAAACTGAAACAAAGCTTAGAATAGGTTTGTTTCAGGTTTTTGTTTTGGTCTGATTTTTCCCCAATGAAATAACAATAAGTATCCCAAAACAGAAAACTAGTTCAGAAAAGGAAGGATATTTTACAACCCTCACAAGACTTCTTGTTCTCAGCCACTCATATTGACTCTTTTCCTTTAACCCACAGTTAGCTTTTTTTCCCAAGTCTCCCTTTCTGTGGATCTGACCACATGGTTGGGTTTTAGTCAGTCAATTTAAACAAAATAACAATTTGATTTTACTTGTAATATTTGTAATTTTATTTTAAGGATATTTCTAGTGTTATAATAAGGAGTAGGAGGAAATAAATACTCAAATTACTAAGGAAAGAGCAAGTATGAAGAAAAGTCTAGAGTTTATTTTAGGAATAAGTTGAAACTTTCAAAAGATGCACAGATAGCTTGTAATTTATATCCAGAAAACATTGATATAATATTCACTATATAAAGGCCTCTGAAGAGCCACATTTTCTAAAAATAAAGCAGTTTACTAGCCTCTGTAGTATATATCAACATGATAAAATGCTTGTCATCACTAAATATCACTGGTGGTTTAAAATGGGCTGTTACATCCTACAGAAACACACTGTAGTGAGTCAAAAGGACTTCCATTCCACAAGGAGATCATGAGGTCATTTTTTAGGTGATGGAAGGAATATACATATATATATATTTTTATATGTATTTATATATATTTTTTTTATTTAACCATACATATATACATACACACACACACACACACACACACATATATATATTTACCTCTACATTCTAAATGTTATTTTGAAATTCACTTTTGTAATTATAAAATCTTATTCTAAAAAACTGGCCTTAAAAAGATGTCAGGTCTACTTGCTTGTTAAAGTATGGATCCTCAAAAAATGCTGAAAACCTTGTCTTTCAGATTCAACCTCAGATGTCTTCTTCTTTTGAACTTTTACTTTTTGTTCAACTCCTGACACATCTAATAACAGGTGGTGAAATTAAAAGATTAAGAAAAGTTGACTTAATTAATTGAAAATCAACATATAGAAGAAAAAGGTATGTAAAGCCAAATATATGATATGGCCATATATGTAACATAGTCTCCTATGCTACATAATTCTGGCCTCTTTCTGAGCCATAGCGCAATTATTATAAATTCAGCTGATTATCACTCAAGACACAAGTCACAGTTGCTCAAACAATAGAGAATTAATTTTGCTAATGAAATTAGGAATTCAGAAGTATGGAGTAATCCAGTTTTGATGCTGGACTGAATGTTAAAATAAAGAACCAGAAAGGGTCATCACAGTTTTAAAACTCATGGTTGATTCCAGAACATCAACCTAGCATAGCAATCCATCTGTTGGTGGTGAAGAAGGGACAAGAGGGTCAAGTTTCCGACAGAGGGAGATTGTACCATTCACAGAAGCTTTGGTGGGAACAAGCCCCAGTGGCTTCTGATAGCATTTCTTTGGTCAAACCTAAGTTTCTTGGCCACCTTTGACTGTAAGAGAAAATAGGAATTAGAGATTTCTGGGGGCACCTACTGCCATCCATAGCCTTCCTTAGTCAGGAAGAAAGACAGAATAGCAATTAGGTGGACAAAGAACTGAGTTGGCCACAGATATTTATCTCTTCCCTTTCCTAACGGTCTATCTCTGTCCTTTCAGCATCTGTAATTGTTACTTTAGACTTTTATTTAACCATTTAAAATATTATATTTTTCCTCTGCTTTAAATAAGAGGAAGAGTCAACATCTCTTAGTTTTCCTAGCACCAGTTTGTGGATTGAAGCTTCATCTCACAAGGCACAAAACGGATTTCACTTTAACGAATTCACTAATCTCTTTAAGGAGAATGTGTATTAGTGTGCTGCATTTGGGAACAGGTTCAGGATGAAAAATGGTTAAAGGAAAATGTAATTTTATTTTCATCAATGAGAGGAAAAGAGCAAGTGTTATGATAATACATTTGAAGACATACACCACTAAGGAATCCTAGTGCTGCAAGTGAAGCTGAATGTTTATAGTATTGGAAGGCATGGGGATCAGAATATAAAATCAAACTGTGAGAAAGAGAGGAAAAATGTTTAAAAAGAGGAAAGGAGAGGATGGAGATACAGAAGAGGTGACAGAGAGATGGAAAAATAAATGGAGTTATCAAAATGGAGATAATAAAAAAGATTATGAGAGAGACTTCTAAGAACACCTAATTATGCAACTAAAGTTAGAAAGATCAGATACAAAGATTAACTTTTTTATAACAAAAATGTATAAGCCAGTAATAAAATAAATTAGAAAGACTAAGTAGCACAATTTAAATGAGGAATAAAGAAGAAAGTGTTCATTTTATTGAGAAAAAAAGCAAAGTAGTATTTTCATATTATCTGAACTATTATGAGTTTTATAAAATCATGGATGATTGGAAGAATCGCTTTTTTTCCTAATATTATCCAAATGTTTTTAGATATGTTTTTTATAATGCAAAGAATGAAATAGTCTCTTTGACATTAAATGCATTTATTTCCAATTTCTTGATATAACCTAAAGGTAGATTTAAATTGGAAAAGAAACCAAAGCAAAGGAAGTAAATGATTGGTAGCAATTGTTGTCAATATGTAAATCAGGCAAGGGCATAATTTTCCTTAGAACACGTTTCCAGCCTTCAAAGCAAATAAAATTCCATGAGGCTTTGGTAAAAATTGACTCCTTCGGAATATACTGTCACTTCATCCAGCTAAGACAGGAATTATTTACAATCACCCAAGTGTGTAGTATCACTTAGACCTCTAATGCAGAACTCACAGTAAAGTAAATCAGAGTAAACTATTCTGAACACAAACCACTTAAAAGTTCCAGGAGATTCAGAAGAAGCCCTGTGCCCAATTGCAGGGTAACATGGTGTTACCATAGTCTGCTTGTTCCACTTGATGGTGATAAATGTATTAACAAAAGTGTCTCACATTAATCTCATATAATAACATCACTGATTTTACTTAAAATATAGTTTGAGTATGCTTTCCTCTCAATCATACATTCAGCCCTCTTTTAGACACACACATACACACACACACATACACACACACACACCACACAGACTAGAATGCATAAAGAAGAAAAGAAGAAAGTTTTGGGCAATTATTCATTCAGAATTCAAAAAGCCTGTGTTAGTCCAGAAATGGCATATAGTTTAATTCATCAGTATCCACATTCTATGCAGAAGTGTTCATGTCTCCTGATACAGGATGGGAGGAGGACCATGGTCTAGCCACTACCCAGTGTGAAGTGCAAATTAGTGCAGGAAGTCAGAGGTGACTGGAGTTAGAGGTAAGAACAGAATATACAAGGTCTTATATACCATATTAAGCATTTTGTTGTCTCAAAGAGCTAGAGGAATCCACTATTTTTTTTCTAAACCTTACTGAACCATTTATTTAATTCTCATATCCTTAAATATATAACACTCATGTTATTTATTTACAGTTGACAAATTTTAGATAGATTTTATGGCCAAAATTTGGTTGTAATAATGTCATTCATTCTTGGTTGATGTTTGCTGAACATATTGATGGTGGGTAAGAATCAATTAAAGAAGAACCAAAGAGAAGACTTTTGCAGTAGCCTTGATAAGAAATGGTTGTGGTAAGCCAAGGATGAGAGTGCTAAGAGAGATCTAGAAGGCTCCTAGTATTATAGAGAACATGAAGTTGTCAGACTGTGGTGATAGTTACTCTTGGATGTCCACTGTGAAGGAGGTGCTCCAAATTAGTCCCATTTGGGACCTGTACAACTGCGCTGCTATTGACTTATTATTGTGGGCAGGATTGGTATAGGTTTGTTTCTTGAGATGTTGAATTTCAAATACCTTTAGGACATCCAAGTAGGGATGTGGAATATGAAATTAGACACATGAGTCAGAAGACATCTGGGATTGAGGATTAAAATGGAGTCAGTTGAGAAGATGACATCACCTAAGGGGACTATATAGGACAAAAGAAAATAGCTTAAGGATTCAGCTGTGCAAAACCTCAGCATTAAACAACTACTTGGAAGAAGACAAGAGTGAGGACTTAGAATGGGCATTCTGAGGAACAGCAGAAAAACAGAAGAGCTGATCAGAGAGAAATAATTTGTAAAAAAGATTCAAATGGTCATCACCTACTAGAATAGGCAGGGATGAATGAGGATGAAATGTATTTACAATGTTTAGAAAAATGAAGTATCAGTTGCATTAGTGTGGAGAGCCATTTTAAAGTAAGAGATGGAATAAATCCAACTTATAACACCCTGAGACTTAGCACTGACATCTCCTAAGTAATATTTTTACTGAGGAGGACAAAGAGAGGAAATGGAAAGGAATCTAAGAAAATGATATAGGTTAAGGAGATAAAGAGGTTTTTACTAATACAAGGGAGATTTCAAACTTAAGAAACACTAGCAAGAATGATCCTGAAAGAGGAAGAAGTAAAAAATATCTGAGCAAGAAGTGATAATGCACCCTGTGATGATGCTGAAAAGGTAGGATGTAGGCAAGGTCCAAAGCCAATGATGAAGGAGGAACATTTACTTTCAGAGACCACCACCTGTGTAAACAACCACATCAAACTAAAGATAAAACAAAATAAAAATACAACCGTATCCAGGTTCACACTGTATTAAGAACACTTCAGATTGCCTTAATCCCAAGAACTAGTGAGTATGTAAAATTTCTGTAATGTGTTAATTTTTGTTATTACCATATTTAAATCTGTATTTTAACTAGAGCACATATACATTAGCAATATATCATAAGTTAAAATTTCTAATCCATATAAATATTAACCATATGTATCTTAGGGTATATAGATTTTTAAAAGATAACCCATGTATTGAGCAAATCATTCACATAGTGCAGAAATCAAAACTGGTTATCATTTTTAAACAACTATTTTGTACTTATTTGCTCAGAACCCTTTTCTCATCTCTAAAATATATGATATAAATGTATTGAGCTATTATGGGGGGAGTAGTAACATGGGTTTGTAATAATGCTCTTAATTACCTTTAGGAAAAATGATAATAAACCCAGATAGAGCTTTTCTGGTTCAGAGTGTAACCCATGTACCAGCATGGCCCAATATGTCCCTGATCTCTGTCTCTATCAAGCAGAAGGCTGGCTCTGCACTTTCCACAGGCATCACTTACAAAGCCACCCATAGCCAAAGGAGGGATAGCCACTGTGGATTTCTTTTTCATTTGACAAGTTTGTGGACAGAAGTAGGCGGCCATGTGTAGGACACACAAAAAACTGTGCAGCTCATCAGACATTTGTGTATGCAAAAGCCCTTCTCTGCCTTTCATCTCTTCTTGGTGTGTTATCTCCCTTGCTCTATCCCTTGTGCCCCCCTCCTCTCCAGCTTTGTTGCTCTGTTTCTCCTCATTTCTTCTTCCATAGAGTTTGGTAAGTAAAATTTTCAGCAGGAGAAATTGTTCCTGCCCTATGGAAAGCTTGAGGAAAACAAATGCATGCAATAAATCTATTGAGAAGATACCTAGAGAGGCATTCTCTTTGGGGGCGAGGAGCTGTGGATAGGTGAATGCAAGTGATGGGAAGCAAGCCATTGTCTAGTTTAAGCAATTCTGTATCATTGTCATAGTTTCATTGAATGGGTTCAAAAAATTGCTTCTTGAGTTTAAGCATGTCATATAGACATTTAGCTACATTAAAAATCCACTTTAATGAAACCTAAGATATTCTTAATGAATTCATAGCAGAGGCCTAGAACATATATTCAAATTCCCTGGATTTGAAATGTGCCTATAGAACCTTGCATAATTTACTTAACTTGTGACATGGTATTCACTAATGTAGAGGTAGGTAACAACTCAGTTGTTACCAAGGTTAAGCAGAATACATGGAAGGGCATAGTCAACACCCAGTCACTGCTGCTACTCTTAGGAAAAGCATGGTTTCTCCATAGATAGCTATTACTAATAATAAAAATAACAATTCTCTCTTAATAACATTTTATGTGCCTGGCACACTGTATTATGTAGGCTATTTAGTCTCTCTCTCTCTTTCCTCAGTTCCCCATCTTTTCCTTAACAAAGAATTAGGCATACCTGATTGTAATTTAATTTTTCTGCAGTATTGAGGATTGAAACTCCTACTAGGTAAGTGCTCTCCCTCTGAGTTATGTCGCCAGCCCTGTAATTTGTTTAATGTTTTAATATTATAATTTTCACTGAGTTAACAAAGCAATAATTCTTACATCATAATGTAGCTTGTTTTATATGATCTAGAAATCTTAATGGATGAAATTTAGACTTCAACAGAAATATATACTAAAATTAAAATAAGGATATAGATTTTTATCACATTAAAATAGGTAATAGGTTATCATGTTACTGAATATTTTAAACCAGCAAAGGTTATTAAATGAAACCAAGTATTATTACCATGCCTGTCCCATAAGGCACTGAACTCATTTTAAGGGTAAGTAATTTTATTTGTGAAGAGTAATTAGCTTTAAAGAATGTAGATTATTTTATATTATTCATAATAGCCTATGACAACATAAAGGATATTTAAATTTGTGATAAGCAATATGCAGAAATTGAGAACAGTAAACTCCAGAAATAATGATGAGTGGGATTTTAGGTCATAAGTATTTTCTCATAACCCATGGCTAAAAATATTTTTTTTCAATACAGAGAGAACTTGTTGTCTCAGTTGTAAAACAGGGAGATTAACACGTTAATTACTGGAAGCATTCTATGTGAGATTTTGGTGCCTAACATGTAATGTTTGGATGAAAATTATCTGAAGTTTGCATGACCCTCTGAGAAATATTAATATGTTGTTACTTTTGTTATTTTGTCTTTTAACTGGTTCTCATAATTTAAACTTGCTACAATATTTTATTTAGGTCATCTCCTACTTTTTATTATTGCTCATTTAAAATGAGTATAAGTTCACATAGAACATTTTCTTCTGCATTTAGAATTTCTCTATGTGCACAGAATACAAATCTGAACTTGGGTACAAATAATTTTAGGATTGTTACTATAATTATGAATTTCCTGTCATTTACTGATGGAAGGAGAACTCTAATTATTAAAATCAAGTTTTTGTAGTTGTTGTTCTCCCTGACCTTGCAGTTTAAAATACGTGTGTTCTCACTGTTGGGGAAGAGTGACTTCTGGTTATAATTATACAAATATTGGCAGCAATCAGGGTTGTTTTTCCTTCTCTGCCCAGCAAGCCACTTGCAGTATATTAGCAAACACTTCCCAATGAAAAGATACAGAAGCCTTTGCCAGAATCACATCTTTAGGGAATGAAACAGCTGACAACAAATTTCATCAAAACTTTTGTAAGGCTTACTACTAATTGGAAGCATTCAAGTAACCTATTTATATCCTGGCTTGGTGCCAGTGGTATACAAATGATACATTAGTGTAGATCAAGTGATTTTAGTTGTTTTCCCCCTTTCTCAGTTTATTTTTTAACAAAAGGTAGGTCAATGTATCCCATTTCTTTGAACAGGGCTCCTTGCAAAGATGCTCAAACCTGCCCTCCCTTTATTTCATGTGTCTCCCTGGTCACATATTCTGATGGTCCAAAGGCACATTTCCCTGTTACCTTTATCTACATGTTTCCTTCACATGACATTTTTTAAGGAACTCCACTCTACTTCTTTGTCTAAACTTATCTTTTCTTTAATTAATCCTTGGTTTCTTCTGCCTTCATTGCCTAAGGTTCTGGCTTTCTGGAGTTCAAATAACCATTTGTTTCTAGGTGCAATGTCAAGGCATGGTTTAGCATTTTTAATTTCTTTTTAGTTGAGCTATAATACTAGTACATCTTTATGGCATACATTAGGGTTAATTGATACGTGTACACTCTGTACAATAATCAGATCAAGTTAATAAGTGTTTCCATCTCTTCATCATCTTTACTTGTGTATTGTGAATCTGTACTCTTTAAGTCTTTTGGAAATAGTGTTTTTCTCAATAACTACCCAACAGTGCTATAGAAAAACAGAGTGAATTCATCTCCAACTTATTTAATTTCTTTCTGCCCTCAACCCCCATCATTTCCAGTCTCTGGTAAGCAGTGTTCTATTCTGTTCTTTGCAAGACCATCTTTTCAGCATCTCTTAAATATCTCAGTTCACATAGTTAAAAGATAACATCTAATTCCATAAAGGAAAGTAATGAGGTATCTGGACATTTCTGAAGTGTGTTGGTGTAAGGAGCTGTGGGCTCCCTGGGAATCCTCCGGCTGTGTTACCTACAACCTTGAACATCTTGAAATCCTTGGCACTTTACTGTTTTATTTCCTAATTTTTACTCAGAATCAATTAAAGAAACTCATGAGTGAAAACAAAAAGTATTTTGGTATACTCTCTACTTAATCATGAACTATTATTCTTATTAAATATCATTTTATTTTAAATGTTTATGTCTTATTTGTATAAATAGACACAATTTACTAACAATTGTAATCATGTTTAGGAAAAGCTGCCAGGGGAGGCAGCACACCATTGTAAGCAGTCATCTAAATCTATATCTTGATTCTTTAATGTGTAAATTGAGGAAAGGGGCTACATAGTTTCTAATAATTATTTAAAGTTATCAAAAACTATACAAGGGGAAAAATATATACAGGTGTCTCAAATAATTTTAAGGCCCCCAAATTTACTATTGAATAGTTGATAATGAAATATGAGATTTCCTAAAACTTATTTTCTGCACACACATAAAAATACGTTTATTTGGGAATCTTCTAAAAATTCTACATTAGAATGGGAACACTAAAGACAATAACACCTGGTGAAATGTTTAAAGAAAACAAAGTGGATGACTTTAGAAGAGGGATAAACACTGATAATGAGGTTCTTGCATTTAATCCAGATCATGAAAAGACAAACAAGAGAAGAGCTAATTTCTTTCAGGATATTCACTTGGCTGCAGCTAATTCTTTGTTCGGAATTAGATTAAGTGGTGAAGGGCTCTGTTTGTAGCCCTGAAATGATCATGTATCCTCATTGATTGAACCATCTCATTAGCTTTCTATTTGTACAAACAAGGTTTCTTGGCTTCATCTAATTGAACATTACAAGTACCAGGCTCCAGTGAGAAGAAGAACTCCAAATCTAATACAAGGTGTGCAGAGATGCAATTGCAAAGAATTTAGAATATTGCCTGATTCAGACTCCTCAATTCCTTAATGGAAAGTAATGGAACTTTAGGCCAGTTGTTTTTGTTTGTGTGTTTGTTCACTGGTAAAAGCAAAGTGCATTCCATAAATGAAGTTTAAATGGTTATTACTACATCAATCTAAATTTTAAATATTAGGAAATTAGTGCAATAACTGATGTTATTTAAAACTCCACATTTTAAAATATTCAAAGGAAAACATTTTACTCAAATTCATGAATAAATGAGGTGCAAAATATATTTAAAAATCAAAGCAATTAATAAAACAATGAGATAACAAGAAAGCAGTATTGAGGACTCTTGTGGTTTGCATCTGGAATATTGCCCAAGGACTCATGTGTTGAAAGCTAGTTTCCCAATGCAGCAATGTTCAAGAGTACTGATTTGAGGAAGTGATGAAGTCACAGGGGCTCTGACTCCATCAGTTTATTAATCCAAGTGGATTCTTGGGAGATAATGGAAATGTAGGAATCAGAGCCTTTTTGGAAAGAGTGGACCCTTGGATGTATTCCCTCGGGGTCCATATCTTGTCCCTAGCTCCTTCTTGTCCTTCTGTTTCTTGAGTTGAGCAGCTCTGTTCTACTGTGACCTCTCCACCATGACGTTCTGCCTTAGCACAGTCCCATAGCAATAGATCCAGCCAATCATGGACTGAAAGCTCTAAAAGAGTGAATCAAAATAAATCTTCCCACCTTCCAGTTGTTTTTCTCAGGTATCCATCACAGCAACAAAAACTAACAGACATAGGCTGAGGTTGTACCTTAGTGGTAGATCTTTTCCCTAGCATGTGTGAGGCACTGGGTTTGATCCTCAGCACCACATAAAAGTAAATAAAACAAATAAAGGTGTCCATCTATAACTAAAAAACATTAGAAATAAAACTAACAGAAAAAAATTAGCTGCAGTATTGTTGGATTTGTTTTTCTAGTATTTAACATGACATTACACATGCAAAGATTATCCTACAATTTCTAGTATCTTGACAAATGGACCTAAGACAAAATAAGTCTCTCTATATATTTTCGCTAATATGTGAATTTCTAACAGACTGATGAAAGAGAATTGAAAGTAATAATTACTGCCATTCAGGTATCAACCCAAGACCAGATTGAAGTTTTAATGTAGAGAGGAGTATAAATTCTTGTCCTGTTATAATCCTGTTCTACAATTTAACTGCCAATGCATAGCAATGGTTGTGTCTATGTCAAACTTTACATTTTCAGAGTAACCCTGAAGTACAGCAATTTTCCACAATATATTTTGATCATATTTTTGGTTTGTAGACTATGACTTTGCACATAAATATGAGCTAGCTCTGTTCATCCAGTTTAGGTGTCAGTCTTTGCAAAATGATTTTCAAAGATCTGTAGACTTTTCAATTCTTTTGAAAAATTTATCTACTATTTCATTTACACTACTCCTACCTCACCTGCAGTTTTACTTCTTGCATGTTTTGGTACTTGTAATCAACTATTATTGGTATTATGATCCATAATATTAAATGGAAAATTGCATGAATAAATAAATTCATACATTTAAATAGCTTTTATTACCAAATATAATTGTCCTACTTATTATTATTGTCTTTAATCTCTTAGTGTGCCAAGTTTATAAATTATTATATGTAAATATACAGAGATAGTTATATATATGTACATATATATTCATATTCATGAAAATTGTATTTATGGTTTAGTAATATCTGCAACTTCAAACTTTAGGGAATATCATGAAACACATACCCTTTATATAAGGTGAACACAGTTAACTCCAAAGCAATTTTGTCTTTATATTTCTTTTGAATTATATCTTGGCCAGCAATATGTGCCTATAAAGAACGTTATTAGAATGTATGATAAAATTTCAATATTGATTATGGTTTAGAAGTGCTTTATTGTGCTATTCCTGATTTTTGTAATTTCATGGGCTTTCTGTAGAATAATAGCTGTATTTTGAGAAATTCACTGACATATTTAAGGATAAAAGTGATATCTTCAACTTAATTTTTGTAGTTCTAAAAATTCTGCCTATGTTTGTAGGCACTTTTATATATATGCCTGTATATATAAGGTCTGGTAGATGTATGTATAAACATACATACATAGGTAATTTTGTGCAGGTAAACACATGAGAGAAAAAGAATGCAATAATGCAAACTGCACAGAATTTTGGCATTTGGTGAAAATACTCTAAGTGATAAAGTGTGTACAGTTTTTTGTTACATTGAGCAATGTTTGATACTTTTGAAATTATGAAAAATCACATACACATGTGAATAACGTACACTCTTTTTATATTTTTATTTTTTAGTTGTTGGTAGACACAATACCTTTTATTTTATTTTTAAATGGTGCTGAAGATTGAACCCAGGACCTCACATGTGCTAGGCAAGCACTCTACCACTCAAACACACTCCAGCCCCATAACATGCACTTTTATATGCTCCTTCAGAGATTCAGATAATATATACAAATAATTGCCAAACCAAGGAGAACTCTTCCCAAGTTTCAAATTAATATCATTAACATCAGACAACCTTCACACTATCATGGAATTATCTAATTTGCTGAGGGTTGCTTATAAAACATTGTGAGTCAGGTATTTTATCTCTTAATCACATGTACTAACACAAGTTTTGAGATGTAAGAAATTTCTGTAAGCTAATAAACAACAGGAACAGATTTGACAGAAATCACAGGTTTCCAAATTCTGTTTTTTTTTTCTTGTTCTCCCATGTGTGAAACTATCAAACTTCCTCTTCAAAAAGTACTATTAAAATCTGGCTGAGACTTGTTCCATTCTATATAGAGAAAACAAATCTATTTCACAACACAGAGCAAATTAAACAGATTTAGATCTTTGATTAAATTTGTCATACCATTTTTTATTCTTGCTGATGCTTTAATTCCAGGACATAATGTGAAAATTGCCCTACTGGGTAATAAACAGAGAGATAAATACACTTGCTACCCCATTTGATGATTTTATTGATATAAATAATTTTGAAGTGTTGAACTCCAAAAAATGAGATACATCACTAGCAATAGACTTTGCTTTGGAGAAAATAATTACAAGATGGAACACAATTTTCTCCTGTGAAATGTAACTAATTTATGGAGAAATGCAGTTCTCACTTTTGCTACATTGCAAGAATTTTTGGTTTATCTCTGACTCTGACTCATTCAGCACATTTCAACAGAACAAGGAAGGAGTTTTATTAAGGGGCTGGGTAATAAAGATTCAATAGAACTCTTGAGACATGATGATTTTTTTCCTTATGTGGAAGGATGCATTTCTTCTTAGAGATTATGACCAGCTGGGATTATCCTATTTGCTGCCTTTGCATTACTGCCAAGACACGTATAAACCAAAATGAAAGATTGGTAAGGATTGCTTTATTTTCTTTCCAGAATAAGGACAGATTTTTTGTACTATAGCTGATTTCTTACCTTATCTCTATTAGACTTATAAATTCCATTGAATTTAAATAGACCTGTAAAATATATCAGCTTTTTACCTGCATACTACAGAGAAGCATATGCACCATTTGACAATGAAATTGAGACTAAAAGGACATTAACAGAATGTGATTATGGATAGGCTGTTTGTTCTGTCAGTGATTTAAAAGACCTGATTCAGGAACATAAATCTAGAGCAGTGGAAATAAGCCAAAATATTTAGCAAGAATTCTCTTACTCTTTAATAAACCATAGATAACAGGAAACTGTGAAAAAAGAAACCTGCTTTCTGGGATCCCCTGCACTAATGTAATTTCTAGAATGTCAACAAATGTGTTGTTGCATTTCTTTGTCTAACCTTTTTGAAAACTTTATTAAAACATTTTTTAAAAGGTTTTATAAATCTTATTTTATAAAACTGAAAAGATTTGAGCTATTAGTACTTTAAATTCAAGAGGGAGAAAACTACAGAATTTGCATCCTTGTAGAAAAAAATTTAAATTTGCATTTTAAATGTGATGAAACATTCATGGGAAACAAATTAGTAAGGGCTTTCTAAATAAGAAACTTGGGGAATTTCTGAATGTTTTTTATATCGTTAATAGTTGTAAGATTTTTATCCTATAAATTCCAAGGCTATATGTTTCTACTTACATTAAAAAATACCATCATTATCTTCTACGAAGCTTAAGTCTTGAATTAATGAAATTAAGCAGTATAGAATAAATAAAACTGTGATATTTTCTTTAGAAACATTTATTGCAATTTTTTTACCATCCATAATGTTCTCATAGAATATCAACAAGGCAGGTAAAACAATTTATATTATCCCTTTACTAAGTGAGAAAAAAATTACCTAGGAACACAGATACTATACAGTGTTTCCAGATTTTTATTTTATTCTTTTGTCGAAAACTCACCATGCAACCCATGGAGAGCAGATTATGGAAAAATCAGAAGCAGTCCCACTCAAGGTATAGGTAATGGACCAGAGACCGGAGCTATAAGAACCTTCCTTTCAGAGTCTCAGTTCCCTACTTTGAATAGGAGGTTTCCATAAATTATTTCTATTGTGCTTTACAACTCAGATTCTGTTATTCTCTGAAATTTTAAAACTTTGGACTTTTCGGAAAGTAATGCATTGGTTTTGAATCTCCAGTGGGTTTGCCATTATTTTCATACCTAAACCACCTAGCCTTCCATTAACCCACATGCATGTTGCTATTTCTTTGCCTCCCTTTGAAGTTCTCATTCTTCTAAAGTATGGAGCTGAATGAACTAGATCACCATTTTTATTCTGGATGACTAATGATGGCAGCTTAAGATAAAGTTAGGTCTTTTGGAAGGCACATTAAATTCCAAGCATATATCAAGCCTACTGTGGACTAAAATATCTATGTGTAAATGCTTGAATATACATAAGATCTGTCTCTTCACATGGCTTATGTAATGTAGTGAATTTCAACTAGGAACATAATGCTGCCTAGTGATTATTCAGTATACCCATATAGTCTCTTTCTCACCTTGACAGCAGCTTCAAACTGTCTTCATTCTTCTGAAATCATCACTTCCCCATTCTCCATTGTAATCCATGGCAGATGACTTCAGTGACTATCATAGAAATTAAACCAATTAGAATTAGAACAGATCTACCTATCCACTACTTATCAGCATCTGAATTCACACTGTTTTCTCTCTTATTATCATAGGAGAACTTCATGAGCCTTCCTCTGAGGCCTATCTCTTCACATGTGTTCAAATAGATATTCTCAAATAGTCAAGGGCATTATACCAAAAACTCACCTTTTCTCTAACTAAGTTATACCTTCCTGCTCAATGATTCCATTGGACTCTTTACATGTCATTATTCCTTTATTTAAAAAGATAAAATCAATAAGATGAAATAAACCTTTCTTTCCCTATAATTTGCCACTGTATTTCTTTCAATCTGGTAGTAAAACTCTTAAGATCAGAGTTTTTTATACATATTAATTTTAACTCTTCTCCTTTTACTTGTTAAAGCCATCTTTAATCAGCTTTCTTCCCTCGGTTTCTTTAATTAACTGCTCCTTTAACTATACCATAGATACTCAGTAAATGTTAATATTCTACTAGTTCTAAATATCCACTTACTCTGTCTCAGAAAGATTTGACCACTTACCTTGATTTACATTTTTCACTTGCTTCCAGGTCATCATAGCTTCTTGGTTTTTCTTCTGCTAACTTCTGAATGCTCTAATCTCCTGGGCTTTTCCACCTCCCACTTCCCATTTTTCCATGATCAGCTAATTTGATAGAGCTGCAGTCTCAATCTTTTCTCCTCTTTTGTTTTCTGTCTATACTATCTTCATTGGTTATCTTATTCAGGCTTCAGATTTTAAATACCTTCTTTCTGAGTGATCCTTACGTTTATGTCTCCAACCAACATGTCTACCTTGAACTTCAACATTATGTCTGAATGGTTTGTATACTGACAATTTAGGTGACAGACACTTCAAAGCTGGTATGTGTTGTAGGCAGAACAAAAACATGTCCATGTCATCATCTTTAGAATTTATGGATATATTAATTCACAGAGCAAAAAGACTTTTGCAGGTGTGATGATGAAAAAGGGGGAGATAATTCTGGATTCCTACATGGGTCCTTTGTAAACATATGGTTTCTTAAAAGTGGAGAGTCTCAGGGAGATGTGACTACTTAAGAATAGTCAGCAAAAATGCAATATTGATGGATTTGAAGGTGGGAGAAAGAGCTAGAAGCCAAAATATGAAGTTGGCCTCCTGAGGCCAGAATAGGATAGAAAATGGAGTCTTTGCTAGAGCCTCCAGAAGGGAAAGTAGCCAATTTGTTTTGGCCCTTTTGCTCCAGAATGCCAAGATAATGAATTTTCATATTTAATTCACTAAGTCTTAAGGTATCTTGTTGTGACAGAAAACTAGTATGATGCAAAAAAAACAAACCTTGCCCACAGATTTCACCTACTCCTCAGTGACAGGTTGAAATCTATCACTGCATTGAAATAAGAGGATTTTGTTTTTCTTCCAGGTTCTTTTTTTATTTGTTTTGTTTTGTTTTTTGACCATTTTTAGATTGGGAGATTTGAACCTATTAAAGGAGCTGGCTATACTTCCAGTTCCTTAGCCGTACACTAGGATTAATGAAACATGAGTTTCCATAATTTATTTTTCTAATTTCTAAGCAATATAGACAACTATGATGTAAGTTTAATTAATGCTGTCTCTATTTTTTAATCCAGAAGTACTTGTAACTTGATGGAGATGTTGGGAGATATATTATACACAAGTTTCCTTACTTCCTTTTACTTTAGGAATCATTACTCTTCATGCCCAAATTATTATTTTCTTCCTTCCTCATGTTTTAACTTTATTTTAAATGAATATGCTTAGGTAGTTTAGGAAATTTTGAGAAAAGGCATTAGAAATAAATTTAGAATTATAATTCATTTGTTGGTAATAAACATCACCATGAAAATGTTTCTCTATCAAATTAGTTTTCAGACACTTTACAGAGGAAGATCTACAAGCAATCAACATATTTATGAAAAAATGTTCAACATCACTCGTTATAAGAGAAATGCAAATCAAAACCACCTTAAGATTTCATCTTACCCCAATTAGAATGTATTTTATTAAAAACACAGGCAACAACAGGTGTTGGCAAGGATGTGGGGAAAAGGCTACACTCATACATTGCTGGTGGGAGTGCAAGTTGGTGCAGCCATTCAGGAAACAGTGTGGAGATTCCTTAGAAAACTTGGAATGGATCCACCATTTGACCCTGCCATCCCACTCCTTGGCCTATACCCAAAGGACTTAAAATCAGATTGCTACAGTGATGCAGCCACATCAATGTTCATAGCTGCTCAATTCACAATAGCTAGATTATGGAATCAACCTAGATGCCCTTCAGTAGATGAATGGATAAAGAAGCCATGGTATATATACACAATGGAATATTACTCAGCCATAAAGAAGAATAAAATTATGGCATTTGTAGGTAAATGGATGATGTTGGAGACCGTTATGCTAAGTGAGATCAGCCAGTCCCCAAAATCCAAAGGCCGAATGGTCTCTCTGATAAATGAATGATGATGCATAATGTTGGGGGGAAGAGTGGCAAGAATGGAGGAAGGATAGATAGCATAGAGGGAAGGGAGGGGTGGGGGCGGGGTGGGGGGTAAAATTAATAACAGAATGTGTGACAGATACCATTGTCCTGTATACATGCATGAACGCACAGATGGTGTGACTCTTTGTGTACAGCCAGTGAAACAATAGCTGTACTCCATTTGTGTTCAATGAATCAATAAGTAAATTAAATAAATAAATAAATAAAGTGTAAACATGCTAAATCATAATACTGTGAATAATACAGGAATAAAATTTCACATATCTGTGATAATTAACTAGAAGACAGGAAGGCTTCAGTAGTTATGTAAAATTGTTATAACAAAAGTAAATGATTTTCATGCCTTAAAATAGTCTTTTTTTGGTTGTGAAATAGTTTTGAGTTTCAACTTTATACAATAAAGTATATAAATTCTAAGTGACCCCTAGATGATGGTTACACAAGTACACACTCATGTAATCAGCCTCCAGATTACAATGTGAGCTGCTAGACCCCTAGCTCCCCTCATGCCCACTTCCTATCAATATTTAACCTCCCCTCCTCCAAATATAATCTTTCTCTTGATTTTTTTTTAGTTGTAGATGGACATAATATATTTTTTTCCATGTGGTGCTGAGAATCAAACCCAGTACCTCACACATGCTAGACAATTGCTCTACCTGAACCACAGCCCCAGCCTCTTGATTTTTTTTGACGTTCATATAAACCCTAAGTACATTATCTTTACTCTCCATCACTTCTGCTTCCTAGTGTCTATTGTGTTACATCTAGAAAAAGACTTGATTTTTATCCCAATGTAGTAGCACCTTGTTGTTTAAGAATATAAAAGTATATTTCTTCGGCTTACTGTTATTTAATGGATTTTGGTTGCTTCTAGTTTTGTCAATTATAAATAAAGCTTCTATAGATATTTTCATGGCTGGTTTTTGTAGACACATGTACCGTGAATTATCTTGGTTTTAAGCTAGAACTTGAATTGCTGGGTCATTTTATAGAGTAGATGTATGGTTAGCTTTGGGTGGGTGATACTGTTAAACAATTTTACAAAGTAATATTTTATCACTTTAACTTACATTGCAATATATGCAAGTTATGATTGCTCATAGAGTTCTTAACATTTGGAATTGGCAATTAATTTTTAAAATTTTAATATCAGCTATTCTTGTGATCCTATAGTAGTATCTATTTTAATTAGCATTTTCTTGATTCAAGGATGTGGAACACATATTTATATCCTTATTGGTTATTAAGAAATTTTCTTGTATGAAATGCCTGTTCATTTCCTTTGCACATATTTACAATAGGAGACCTATCTTGTAAATCCTTTAAAAGTATCCCATCTGAAATCATCTTTCTTTCCTCCAAATGCCAAGATGTTATAGAAACATCCAATAATTTAGTTCACAAATTTCAGAGCACACAAACAAAATAGAGTAATGTGAATTCTTAATAATAAAAACAAATATTGAAATGCAATTACTTTAATACAAAACAGCAAAGAACATAGAGTCAAACATCAAAAGAAAAAAAATTTATATGCATACAAATAGATCAACAAAGACTTTAAAATAAGCTCTAACATACACAGTAAAAGCAAATTTTGTGGGGAGCTGTAGCACATGCCTGTAATCCCAGCAGATCCAGAGGCTGAGGCAGGAGGATCATGAGTTCAAAGCCAGCCTTAGCAAAAGTGAGGTGCTAAGCAACTCAGTGAGATCCTGTCTCTGAATAAAATACAAAATATGGCTGGGGATGTGGCTTGGTGGTTGAGTGCCCCTGAGTTCAATTCCTTGTACCAAAAAAAATTAAAATTAAAGTAAAAATACAAGTAAATTTCACTTGCTTTGGTTAAGTTTAAATGGTGATCTGAAAACAGCATTTGCTTGACTCCTCTTCCACCACAGCAATACTTGAGAGAATTTCAAAATGATCTTTTACTCTATGATTGAAATATGCATCATACCAATATTTTGCATAAATGCATTAAATTTAATTAAATCAAATGCAAGATACACATCTATCATCAGACCTAGGTAAGATTCTGGTCCCCACATACAGAGCATCTTCAAGGGTATCATTGTGAAAGGAAGAAGGAAATTGTGATGTGGGATGAGGCAACAAAATATAAGCTATTGACAGATCATGGTGATCACACAGCACACACTAAAGATTTTAAATACAATCTACCTGTGGAAAAAAAGTAATTCCAAGTTGGTGTTGTTCTTGAAAGATGAAACAACATACAACTGCAAAGCTACTCTATTGTAAACTTTGACAACTGTAGGCAATTTAAGATGGCTACATATTAATGGAATATGGTGAAGGTGTTGTAAATGAAATCATCTTGTATTACATAATGAATATCTTTAATATTATATTAGGTGTATTTAATAATTTTAGGAGAAGGGAGTGTAAAGGAAAATATGGAAACCCTTTTGTAATGGAGTGAGAGCATTGCATTTTAGAATGAAATCATTGGAGTGGCTTGGCACATGGAGAGCAGATCTCACTATATGAATACAGTGTGATGGTGTTGCTAGCCTCTTATCAATAGATAACATGGAACTAGTCTGGGCAATTGCCAATTAGGTTGGAAAGAACTAGGTTGAGCTGAGTTGTATTTATGAGTTAAGATACACAAAAATTAATGAGTGGTTGATTGGATGCTAGCAGTTGAATTGATGGTGGCAAAGAACTTTTGCCAAGGATGAGTTATATTATTAAAGTTATAGTTATAACAACTTACCTTGCAACTTACCTAACTTGCAACTTACCTAACTGTATCATGGTCTAGAGCTTGAGAGGTATCAGAAGTCCAAATAAAAGCTTAGAAATAATATATTGATTATTTTGCAAGTCATAAGAATAGGAGAGACTTTACACATGTATGTATGCATGCATGCATTTAGTATACAATGAATGAGGGTGGAAATAAACACACTATATTGAAAAAACAGTATCAGAATGAAGACAAGGTATAACGTAAGCCATTGGCTCCCATAGGTGAAATTCTACCTAATAACAACCAACATTTAGGCCACAGTAGGGGCTTTGGATTCTCTCCAGATGGTGTTATAGGAAGGAGTAGAAGAAGACTTCTGTGAGGATCTAATCTGCATTTTTTAACAATTACCCTGGATCTGACTGTGTTATGAGCATGGGCAGCAGTTGATTGCATCACAAGTGGGCAGCTCTTAGGCAAGTATTGCTAGATCTTAGATGAGGGATGACAATGGATGTGAAGGGCTTAGGACTGGGTGTGGTGTGAAATTCAGAATATATTATAAAGGTAGAGAAAATAGGATTTTCTGATTTGTGAGAAAAAGAAAAATGAGTAGTGAATTTTGTGTTTTTATTTTTTTAATCTTAGCTATAATTACATAAATAGTGATTATCCTGTGATCTTTCAGAAGAATCAGGTTATGTGGGAGTGGAGTGAAATTCAAAATTTAATTTTAAAATTCATATTTTTTCACCTAAGTGAAAATGCTAAAATTATAATTGACATAAATCTGGAACTTCATGAAGAGCTCATGGCTGAAGATATTAATTGGGGACTACATTAAAGATTCATTTAAAGTCATGAGTTTAGGCAAGGTGACTCAGATATGAATGTGTACAGAGATGAGAATAGGAATTCTTGTGTATCTCCAACAAAATTTTGAATAAATGTAAACAATTTTTTTTCTTATTTGTATGGATAAATCGTATATTTGTTATCAGCTGAGCAAGTGACATGTAAGTTTTAATTTTAACTGCATTGTTTAATGCATTTAGGGGTTAAAGGCAAAGTGAATATATTTAATAGTGAGCAAGGAAAGAAGGAGGAAGCTTTTATGTAGTCATTTGTTAAAGAGGAACTGATCTGAAATAAAAGTATGCAAAATACTCTTCCATCACTCAAGACCTAGTTCCAGAGTATATAATCCAGTTTGACTGATGAGTCTGATAAGATTCTTCTCTTACTCTTTGATGATAGTAGGCTGGAAAATGTCAAGGAGGGTGCCCCCTCTTCAATCTACCATATTTTAATCTCTGGAAAATACTGGTGATGATTGCCATTATGCTCTGTGTTGTAAGTCATGGTTTTTAATCTCTTAACTGCAGCACTGGAAATCATTTACCTAATGAATTCATTTCCCGACTCTCTCCCATTCCTTACTATCCTGGTACCCTCCTGACTCAGGATATCTGCTACATCCTGTCTTCATTACCTTGGCCATACCTCTCATTTTAATTTTTCTCCTTTCCATGCTAACTTAGTAGGTAAATTCCATCCTGGAAGTGTTTAATACTCAATCAGAGCCTGTTTTAACCATGGACCACATTTAGACTATATCTACTTCCCCTGCTACAATTCTATATGGTATTAGTTTTTAAAATTCTAGTGCTTCAATGATTCAATGTTGGAGAACACCCCCATGATCTTCAGAACTAGGAACTTGAAACATAAAAAGATTTGTTCTATTAACTTTGTTTTCTTAACAGATTTATTGACATAATTCACTTACCATACAATTCATCCATTTAAAAGTATAGAATTCAGTGGTTTTAATATATTTATAGAGTTGTATATACATTGTCTCAATTTTGCATTTTAATTAGCCCCAAAAGGAATCCTGTACTCTTAGCCTTCTGGTAATTAATTGATTGATTGATTTTTCAGTAATAGGACATTCTCATTCATTTTTTAATTTTATTTTGAGACAGAATCTCACTAAGATGCTCTGGCTGGTCTTGAACTTGCAATTTTCTTGCCACAGCCACCTGAAGAGCCACATTCAGAGGTATCTGCCATGGCCAGTATCATAAAGAATAAGACAGAAAACAGATACAGTGATATAAGTTTGGGTAAAGGAGGAGGCAGTTTTCAATTGTAGGTAATGTAGCTAGGAAACACAAGTCAAATATGAAAGAGGTGAGTTAGTCATGGCATTTTAAAACAGTGAGATAGATACTTAAAGCCCTTTTACAAAATATTTTAAAATATTGTGGGTGTGTGGGCTAAGTCCCTCTCCCATACTTGGAATAAGTTATAATATAATTGAAATTTTATGATCTTGAAAGCTTTTTCTGATATTAAACATAAAACCCCACTATTCTTGCCACTAACATTAATGGCAGCACTAATAAGAATGTTCAAGTGTGATTGTTAGCAGTTGACTATTATCATGTGTTTCCAGGAAAACTCCGTGCACAATGGAAGGATTCCCGCAGAAATAGACTAATGTTGCAGTGCCAGTTCTTCTTGTAAACTACTTGTAGAGACGGATAAGATCCTGCCACCTCCTTCTCACAGTTTCTGATATTGATGTTGTACATGTGTTTCGGTGATAGGTAGCTTGAAGAGTGTGATGCTTCATTACCCCAGGTCATCTTACACTTATCTCTCTCTCATTGATAAAGTGCACAAGATGAAAAGGGTTAACAGGCTCAAACCACCGTGTCAGGAAGATTACAGTACATAATGAGCAGAGCATTACTCTCCTCACTTCCAAATTCCAGTAGCAATATTATTCTCTTTCTAATTATTCTGATGCAAATGTGTGCATATGGTTTTGTGTGCAAAGAACATTTCTAAAGAAATAAGGAATTGTTTAGCACTTGACCCTATAAAGTAACTGATGATTATGCTTACTCTAAGCACAGTTTAATCACCTCTAATAATTCCAAATACCACTTTATTGTTTGTTTATACAATGCTACCACAAACTGCATTCAAACATATATATTTCATTTATATTAAAAAATTATCAACCAGCATATTCTTTTCTCTGAGTTTGGGGAATGATACTAACCCTATACCTGATGGTTCCTTGGTGGCTCTTATACAGATATTGTTTTCCTAACCCCTGACTATTACTATCACTAATCCTGAATGTTAATTAATCATTTCCAATAATTTTTTCATTGGGAGTATCACTAAGCAATGTACTGTTTACTCTTTCCTGGTTTTAATTCTTTTCTATTGGAGTTCTACTCCATCCATTTTTGTGGTGTAATTTTGTACACATTAATATTTGACATTCACCTATGTTATATGTAGAAAACTGAACATTTCCCGCCACACATATGCAAATATAGGCAATAAAATAAATTAAATATTCATGCATATATGCATTAATATATATTTGTATCTTTTTATTTCATAAATGTATATGTAACTTTATGCATTAAAATAGTGCTGCTGTAAACAGTTATGTGCATGTTCCTGGTGTGGAATTAAAGTTTTCTGAGAATGGATGTCTGGATTTTATATGATTATTCTTCAGCTTTGTTAGATCATGTCAAAAAGAAAATATTCTCTAAGGCAATTGTAGTAAATTTGTAGCATCAGCAGTGTCACATGTATGTCACTCTTTTTACTTTGACATGGTTGTATCATTTTCAGATAAATCTGGTTCCTTTTATATGTGTTGTTCTTTCTTTGTTTAACAATATCCACATTCTGCAGTCAAATGTCAAATAACCTAAATGTCGTATGCTATTTCTCATCTTTGAAGTGTAGGGTTTCACAATACTAAATTGATACTTGCTTTAAAAAATATCATCTCTAGGTCTTTAGTCTTCCTGCTGTTCCTCTTCTCTTCCTTCCCACTGTTCCACTTAGATTAGTATGTGAAGAAATATGAGTCTCTTTGCTAACACATTTTCGCTTGTGTGGTACCTCAATGCATGGAAAGAAAATTGGCATTGGCAAAAATCATCTATCTGAGTCAGGGTTTAGCTAGCCATGGGCAAGTCCCCAGCTTTTCATTAACTCAGCCAGCTCATGAAAGGAAAGGAAAAGGAAAGTAACAAAGCATATTAATAATAATGCTTGTTATAAACACTGGAAATATATATTCTAAAGTCTGGCAGAGTTTCTGGTATGGTTCAGGCAGTTAATATAAGGTAGTTAAAGTTTTTATTATGAAGATTTCATATCCAAAATCTTAGCTTTCATTTCACTCTTCTACCTTACTTGACAATCTTATTGCTTCATGTCCTTCTTTACTGAGTTATTTTGATCTATCTATAAACAGGTTTATAATTGAATAATTTTTCACCTTCAAGATTCAAAAATATATTGTCATGATTTGGCATTTCTTTAAAATGGATTTTGCCACCTAAATCCCAGTATCTTCCCTCTTATCCATCTTTTTCTGATTCACAGTAGAAATTTTTGTCAATTCTAAGGTAATTGGCATGAAAAATGTTTTCATTTTAAAAAAATAAGAAAATACTGTGGATATGTATGTCATTTTTAGAAAGGAATGGAGGAAAACTTTCAGGATTTAACCCTTGTTATGCATAATAATGTGTACTCTATTAAAAATATTCAGGAAACTGTATTGTGACAAATAATGTAGGTATTTTAAGAAATAGCTCTAAATTATTAATAGCATATTGTGTTTGATCCAAATTGCATACTTCTGATTGTGTCCATTTTCAAAGAAATCTAAGTGCTAGGATTCAATCAGACATGACCAAGTGTGAAAACCTGGTGGGAAGCCTTGTCAAAGGGATATTGATCAGGGACCCAGAGATTTCCTAAAAGATAATGCAAACATATTTTCCTAAGCCCCAAATATGGAGCTTAAGAGAGTATCCAGCCACAGGTATTGAAATAGATTGAAGTTTTAGAAAGTCAGATCTATGTCCAGCCCCTCAGAGGATGTTTAGGTTATAAGGAAGCAGAGCTGAGCAAGAAACAGTGCAACTTGCAGACTCAGTGTGTCATTATTGTGATTGGCACTAGGAAGTTAGACTCTAATCTCTGAAACAACAGGAGAGAGTATGGATGGTGGAAAAACAACAGAAGAAATCACTGGGTGAGGAATTCATGGGAGACACTTGAGTTAGGGGTGTGTGATTTCCCAGTGCCCAGGGACCCTCGGGAGGAGGTGAATAGGGGGACCAATAACAACAAAAAAACCCCTCACATCAGCATTGGTCAAAATGCATCTGTTGTTTCTATATCATGATAGCAATTAAAAGAACCTACTAAGGATACTCTAAATCCTAAAAAAGTGAATTACTGGATATTCACAAAGATTTAAGATTTAATTAAGAATTCAGAGTTAAAAAGAAACTTCAGAAAATATTTCTTAATCAGATAATTTGATGTGCTTCAACCAAAAAATTCCCTCTCTCTCCCTCTCTCTCTGTTTCCCTGTCTCTTCCCCCCACCACAGACATTCATGCACACACACCCACACAGGAACACATGTGAGGAAACAGCAAGAAGGCAGTGTCTACAAGCTGTGAAGAACATTCCCACCATCAGACCATGCAGTTTGTTCTTGCACTTCCCAGCCTCCAGAACCATGAGGTTTCATCCTTCCAAGTCTACATATTTTGTCATGACATCCCAAGCTAATACAGAAACAATTATATGGGGAATAAAACAAAATTATTTTATAATGGGAAGTGTTATAGACTTACATTATTATTTATATATACCACAATTAAATGTTAACCTGGTGCTAGACCCTCCTTACCTAAGATAACACCAACATTTTCTTCATTTCACTGATATACAGAGAAGATTAGCCACTTGTCTGAAGTCAGTGGCACAATGTGGGATATGGGGGAGCCATAAACTGGGCAATTTGGCTCAAAAATCTAATTTTCCCACCACTTTTCTGTAATTAAAAGTGAAGAAGGGTCTTCATATTATACATGGTATAAAGTTATTCCTCTGTAATATTTTGTTTGCTTGAAATAGTTTTCTGGAATAATCTTTTGGTTAATTCAAAAGAGAAGTTTATGGGCCATGTAAGAAAATAACTTTCATTGTTTTTCTGTCTCTTTTTTTATTGTATTGGGGATTGAACTAGGGGTGCTTTCCCCCTGAGCCACATCCCAAGCCCTTTTTTATATTTTACCTAGAGACAGGGCCTCACTAATTTGCTGAGGTTGGCCTTGAACTCCCTATCCTCCTACTTCAACCTCCCAAGCCACTGGGATCACAGGTGTGCTCCACAGTGCCTGCTTCATTGCTTCTTTCAGATGATCAATTATTTGAAATGCTGGGTTAAATGTGTAATTAGATTTCAAAATTTCTATTCTTGATTAACAATATAAACTACTCTGGTTATAGACGCTACTGTAATTTTATAAGAAATGTTCTCTGAAAGGAACTGCCAGAGAAATTCCATGTGTTACATTTTAGTGTGGTGTGATATTATCTGACTATGAACCAGGAGGTTTGTTTTGTCCTACATTCTTCTAACTAATTGGGTTTGTGACCTGAACCCCATATCTGCAAATGTTTCATTGGTTTTTGTGTGTTGTTTTGTTTTACTCTCTGTAATATTGTATTAATACTTGCTTTCATGACTGCCTGTCCGTTGTGGATCAGAGGAGAAATGATCCCATAAGATTTAATGTACAGATTGTTGAAGTATACTTTTTTTTTTTTTTCTTTGTGGTGCTGGGGATTGAACCCAGGACCTTATGCTTGCAAGGCAAGCACTCTAATGCTTGCCTTGCTAGACCCTCCTTACCTAGGAAGTGTTATAGACTTAGGTTATTATTTAAACAGCCCTGAAGTATACTTTTCAAAGTATACTTTTTTATCAAGTAGTTTTTCATGCCTTATCTTGGGAAGAAGGAATGTGAGGACTGAGCATTAGGTTCCCATTGTTACATAGCGAATCATTTTCAGAGCAGAGTTATATGCAGGACTCTATTTTATGTGTTTCTCTAGAATCATGTACCTGAGTGCTCATCTAAGAATATTTTTTTTAATTTTTAATTTTTAATTTTTGGTACTGGGGATTGAACCTAGGAGGGTTCTGCCTTGGAAGCACATCCCCAATCCTTTTTATTTTATTTATTTATTTTTTATTTTGCCCCAGTTAAATTCCTGAGGCTGACCTGAAATTTGAGATCTCTTGCCTCAGGCTCCAAGTAGCTGGGATTACAGAAGTGAGCCACTGTGCCCAATTTACCACTTAACTCTAAGTGCACTAATAATTAATGGCAGGATCAACTGGTTTCCAATAGTTGTGATTCCACTTATCCTCTGAGAAAAAGAAGCAAGAAGGTATACTCTTTAAGTTATATGGAAATTTTCAACTTGCTTCATTGCATGTGTTCTTCCTTGTTATCGGTAGGTGCATAAAGACACATGTGACTCATCTCCTTGACCCTGTAACCTAGTGTGGCTCTCTCAGCAGGCAAGATTATTACTGCTTTTAAATGTAGGAGCTTTTGGGGGATTAGTTTCTTGGTCTGATCTATTTATTTTACAAGTTTTTGGAAGCTTTCTCAATTTTTACAATGCTTAATGTGCTCAACTTTAAATTCCTTTGGCAAGATCTTAGCTTTAACTTGTTTGTTTACAACATCACCAAGAATGTGCTAAGTTCTAGGCTCTGTGCTGCCAACAATTCCATGCCAGATAGAAGCTAGATTTCATGAATATTCACATATTAGTATCCCAAAAATGTGTTTATGGAAAAGGCCTGAATGAATTTGGAGCAATTTAATTTTCCCTTTGTATGAGCTATTTCAGTGATTCATTGAATTATAGTACTTGCAACAGAAGGGAACTTTCTTTTTAATCAATGATAGGCAGATCACACAAATTTTAGGGGTTCAATTCCAACCTAAAAACAATAAATCATGATGGTAAGTAGACATTTAATGTAAAATCAGCTGACTTCCTAAAGGGAACAATCAAGATTATTACCATACTGGCTTATGAGCTGAGAAATGATTGGGAGTTGCCATTCTACATTAACTCTATTTCATGAAGTCTTAATATTATTAAATATTTGCAGTCTCTTCCAATGTACCTAGTACTTTTTTTTCTAACACTAGGGAGAGTCAGGTATCTCTGTGACCTTACTTTAATTTGATTTAAGCATCAATACAAAAGCTTCATAGGCACATTGTGAAGTAAAGTGATTTATTTTTTTCATTATTACCTCTGGGAATTATGGGGCTTCCTGGACATAAATTCCAATGAGAGCCCCTTTCCCTTGCACAGTAACAAAAAAAAAGTCAATTCTAGAGACAAAACTGAAATAGTAAATTAAGGATGAAATTGAATTACAGGTAACCATTAAATTATCACTTTCAGTGCAGAATTTTTATCTGTACTTGTTTTTATGGAATTATTTGACTTTGGAAAATTTTAGAAAATAGATGCGTTACAATGACATTTTAAAGGCAAACTATTGATGATGCAAATCTTTGTTAATTACATTGATTTCAAAAATTTTTTTTATAAAAGATGACAGTCAATTTTTGACCAGATATTTTAACTAACACCTGGCACTGTAAGCATCATGAACTTTATTCTTTGATGATTCTGCTAAATTCATTTGATATCAAGGTCATGGACTTCACTTCTAAATATAAGTTTGTTTTGTTGTTGTTTTTATTTTCTTTCAAACGGATGTCATCTCGAGGTCAAGGGAAAGAGAAAATTTATGAATTATAGCAAATTAGATGAAATGAAGCATAAATACTTAGAGATTCAGTGTCCTGGAAAAAAATGCTTTATGCTTGTGAAATGAGAACATTTATGTGTTATTTATCTCAAAAGTGAGCTAAATAGTAAATTATGTATTTCCATACACTTTTATTTAGGAATGGGAGAATAGTAAATAACAAATGATCATTTCTGAATAATAATATTTTTTAAATTTGTTATAATTTCTCTGCTCTAGAACTGATGCATTGGTAAACAAGATATTGTCTCTTCTTTTTATAAGCAGTGCATTTACTTGGATAGTCTAAAAAAGCATTTGAGCCCTTGTAGCATTCCAGTTCCTATTCTTTAAATGGAGGACACTAAGGTGGAGATCATGCTTGCTACTGGCCCAGTGGGAGAAATTGCTATATAACTAAGTAAGGAATATTTATTAATTCACCAAAAGTCTATACAGTTTTTACCATATCAAGCATTATTCAAAGTACTAGAAATGAGACAATCAACAAAACTCTGAAAAAGGTCCACTTTCCAGAGATTAAATTTTAATAGGATGAAATAGACAGAAATACATTTTAAACTACACTTGTAGTGAAGGAGATATTTTGACTTATTCCTGAAGGCCAAGAAGGAACCAAGCAAGTAACTATCTTTCAGAAGAACATCCTAACAGCAGTCTAAGGGCAGAGGTTCAAGGCAGGAATAAACTCAGTGCATCCAGGGAAGGGATTTGGTTGATTTCAGCAGTGCTAGTGAAATAGAGTGGAGGAGACTGGTGGGGCCACAACAGAGAGACTGAAGGACATTAATCCAACCGCAAGTGGCAGGTAGTTAAAGACTTAAAAACAGGGAGTGAAATAGTTGGTCTGCATTTGACAAAGTTGATTCTGGTGGCTAATAGAGAATATTTGAATAATAGCAATGGAAAAATCAGGGTATTATAATTGTCTGAGGAAAACATATCAGTGTTTGAATAATGGTAAACATTAGACTTAGATAAGGTTTTTAGATTTTGCTCATTTAGGAGATGTGGGTATATAAGTAAAAGGAATGTTAAAAAAAACACAATATAATATTTGTCAATGTTAGCAGTAGATTAAGGAATGATCTGTGAATGCCATATGAGAAAAGCCCATCTATAAAGAAAATGTCAATCATATTACTGGAAAGTCAATGGCAGCAAAAAAAAAAAAAAAAAAAAAA
>JAJEJO010003136.1:65205-98296 GCA_020662805.1 Glaucomys volans
AAAAAAAAAAAAAAAAAAAAAAATGGAGTTACAGGAAGAAGCCAGGGGTGTAGACTTCAGGCTCAAATAATTCTGAGCACTCCAAAAATGAGATTAGAGCAAAGGAGAAAAAATGAGAAAAATAATATAACTGGAGTCAGATTATAACGGTACTAAGTTTGGACATACCCTATAGAAAAAGCAAAGGTAAAGAATGCATGCCTTGAGACCCTTATAATACACGACAAAATAATACTCGATTTTCTGTAATTATTTTGAATGTGCTGAGACATTTTATACATGTTTTCCATGAATCAGGCTTTGCAACTAAAGAAAAAAAAAATCCTGGCATCCTTTCTTTCTAGGCAGGTTAGGTGAGAGAAATGACCATGAGATTTGTCAAAAGGGTGATGAACTTGAGAAAAATTTGGTGGAGAAGATTCATATCAGAGGAATCAAATGGGAACACGGTTTCTCCTTATGAATATTAGCTACAAAATAGTACAAGTTTTGATATTTTGTCACTAATTCTTTTTCTTTTCTGTCTGCTCTTCCCCTCTCCATTAGAATATGAGCTAAAGATGGGGGCAGGAATTTGGCAACCAACAGAAATTCTCCCTAATTTGTGGTTAGTCGTCTATATATTTGTTGCATGAATAATTTTCTAAAATGATTAAACAAAGAGCAAAAAAATGTTTTTATTTACAGAAATTAAGTAAAGGTTAGACTTCAGTTGAGTCTTCAAATTAATGGGCTGACTGTATTAGTAACTGGAAATATATATATATATTTTGGGTGCCCAACCCCCAAATTTCTGATTGAACTGTATTGAGGTAGATCATATTTAAATTGCTTCATGTTCTATCACTGAGACTCACAATCCCAGGTACCAGAGTCCACAGCAGAATGGCACTAATCAATGAGCATATAATTAGAAAAATTGAGTCTAACAGGTGAAAACAAAATGATCTGTTCACTTAGAAGGACTTTAGTCCTTGGAAACTGGAGAGTCAAAATTTATTTCTGAAGTTCATGAAATGGCATGTGCAGATCACTTGATAGTCTCATGGCAGTTTGGGTCCCTTTTGGTTAGAATTCACTTCAAGACAGTCTTCAGGTTGGCTTGAGATGGTTGTGAGCAGATGGTAATTTTCAGAGAGTGATTTGCAGTTCAATCAATGAATATTTGAAAGAAAGCTTAAATGTCATTCTAGAATGTTTTAGGAATGGGTTCAGCTACCCTAGTAATTACTGGCAATGTTGGGACTAGGACTCAGGTTATGCAACCACACAGACACACACACACACACACACTCACACACGTGTGTATATATACACACATGTGTATATAGTTAACACTGAAGTGCGTATTAGCACAGATTTTACAGCCTGTGGTCATTCTTCTCTCACACACACAGTACTTCTTAACTTCCCACTTTGACTCCTGCCGTGCTCACAAACTGAGATCCCCTTTGCACTAATCTTCTCCTAGCTACTACTGCTCACTCACTAGCAGTTTAGCCAGAATATCTCCTTCCTCATTCCCTGACTACCACTTCTGACATTGTAGGAGCTCAGCCCCCTGTGTAATTTCCTGAGCATACATCTATCAATAATATAGATTATTGGTTTATATATTGAATTCCCCCACTGGACTCTCAAATTTCTAGATGATTATCTCATTGGTGATGCAGCTCAGAAGTTACTGTTACTCTTGACAAATAGAAACTGACCAATAATTTATTATTATCATTGTTATCTTGTAATTTAATATGAACCCTATCTTTGGTTTTTCATGAGGTTTCTCATTCTTCCTAAAATGTATTTTTTTTTTTTTTTTGGCCAGAGGCACACTCAGGAAAAATAAAAACAATGGCAGTCATAATACTAACAACATCGAAATTAAGAAGTAATAATATTGGAATCTCCATTGACACATAACGTGTGTATTGCTAACTATTTTCTCTTCTTCTTGAGTGTCATAGTAACTGATCAGAGAGGGATACATTTTCATTAATATACTCAATATGCTTTGATGATTCAGATGATTAGCCCATTACAATTAGGAAGATAAACAACTCTTATGTCAACCACAAAGAAATAACGTATACTAGTTTGCTGATTTGATGCAAGAAGCTTTAATGAGACCTTGCCCTTAATCATCCACTGATCCTGAGAGAGGAAGTGCAATCTGCGCCATTTTGATGTTCTGACTGAGCAATTTGCTGTACTTCATTCCCTGCCTCTGAAACTGAACACTTTTGTCCTGTGCTTATGCAGCACTTTGTAGCAGCTGGTGTGCTTGTCGTGGTAGATGTTTTAGTTTCTGTTCCCTTTTCTCCTTCCTTAAAGTGATTCATCACCAGTGTAATGAAGGGGTTTGCAGGGTCACTGTGTAGCTGCTCAAAGGGAGGTGGATGGCTAGCATTGCCTGGAGATGAGAATAACATGGAGAGTTTTCTGAGATAGCTTTGCAGAGAATGTCACTTAACAGAAAATTTTACTCATCACAAGTGCTGCCATGGAAAGTTTGTAATGGCTCTTTTGAAATAGTTGTAACCTTACATTGTTTTACTCTCAATCCTGAGTAGTACATGTCCGAGTATCTCTTTTTTGATATAAAAAAAATTACTCTTCTTTGAGATTTAAGAAATGGTTCTATATCAATGTTTTGTTAAAAAGAAGACATATGATGAACAATTTTAAATGTTGTGGAACATCTAAAAATATTTCTGTAAGCTGACATGGTGTGGGTGCATATGATATATTAAAGGGTTTACTAATATGTATTAATGTATAATTGCTGCCTGATGAAGCATTGATAAAATATCAATGCTATTGTGGTTACCTAGACCACATTCACCCTTATTACTAATCAAGTCTTATACCTATGACATTCAGTTGTTTCCTGTTTTCTAATTGTTCTACTTTGTTGTCCATGACAGTAGAATGCATTTATACATTTTGATAGATCATACATAAATAGAATGCAATCTCTCATTTTTCTGATTATACATATTGTAGGATCACATTGGTCATGCAGTGATGTATGTACATGAAGTAAATTTTGTTTCACTCTACTATCATTCCTTTGCCAATACCTGTTCTCCTCCCTTTACTCCTCTCTACTTAATTTTATCTAATATAAAGGAACCCTACTCTTCCCTATCACCCCTTCATTGGGAATTAGCATCCACATATCAGAGAAAACATTTGGCCTTTGGTTTTCTGGGTTTGGCTTATTTCAGTTAGCCTGGTATTCTCTAACCATTTACCAAAAAATGCCATAATTTCATTCTTCTTTAAAGTTGCATAATATTCCATTGTATATATATGTGTACATTTTCTTTTTCTATTCATCTGTTCATGGGCATCAAGGTTGGTTCCATAGTTTAGCTATTGTGACTTGAGCTGCTATAAAGATTGATGTGGCTACTTCACTGTAGTATGTTGATTTTAAGTCCTTTGGGTATAAACCTAGGAGTGGGATAACTGGGTCAAATGGTGGTTCCATGCCAAGTTTTCTGAGGAATCTCCATATTGCTTTCCATAATGGTTACACCAATTTGCATCTCCACCAGCATTGTATGAGTGTACCTTTTTCCCTACATCCTCACCAACTTGTATTGTTGCCTGTATTCTTGATCATTGCCATTCTGATTGGAGTGAGATGAAATCTTAGTTTCCATTTGAATTTCTGTAATTGCTAAAGATGTTGAACATTTTTTCATTTTTTTAAAATCAACTGTATATCTCTTTCTGTGAAGTGTTTGCTCAGTTCCTTAACCCATTTATTGATTGGGTTATTTGTTTTTTTGATGTTAAGTTTTATGAGTTCCTTATATGTCCTGGATATTAATGCTCTATCTGAGGTACATGTGGTAAAGATTTTCTACCACTCTGTAGTCTCAATCTTCACAATATTGATTGTTACTTTTCTTGAGAAGAAGCTTTTTAGTTTGGGTTCATCCCATTTTTTGATTCTTGATATAACTTCTTGAATGTTAGAGGTCTTGTTAAGGAAGTCAAATCCTAGGCCAACATGATGAAGATTTAGGGCTACTTTTTCTTCTGGTAGTTGCAGGGTCTCTGTTCTAGTGCCTAAGTTTTTGATCCACTGTGAGTTGAGTTTCATGCAAAGTGAGAGATAAAGGTTTAATTTCATTTTGTTATATGTGGCTTTCCATTTTCCCCAGCACGATTTGTTGAATAGACTCTTTTCTCCACTGAATGTTTTTGTCCCCTTATCTAGTATGAGATACCTGTATTTAGGCAGGCTTGTCTCTGTGTCTTCTATTATGTACCTGATCTACATGTCTCTTTTGCTGCCAATACCATGCTGTTTTGATTCTATAGCTCTGGAGTATTGTTTGAAGTCTGGTATTGTGATGCCTCCTGCTTCCCTTTTCTTGGTAAGGGTTAGTTGTTTCTTAACATCTACATCTAAACAGAACTAATGTAATTTGCTGAAACATCCACATAAATGTTCCCTTGTATGTAATTTGACTACTTCCAATACTAAGTACCAATAGATACTAAAAAATATTCAATTATTATATCATTATTAATGAGATAAAATCTGCAAGCCATAAAATGGTTTTGAACACTGAAAGTACGAATATACATGAAGTTCTGAAACCATTATCACAGAATGAATTAAGAATGCTTGTGTTACCCCTTCTGTCCAAAATATTCTTACTTTTACCTTGAGCTCTCCCCAACCCTAGCACTCACTAACATTCATTTCTTGCAAATTTTCCTATTCTGAACATTTAAAAGAAATACCTTCCTACAATACATGATTTTGTGCTTTATAACTAGCTTCTTTCCCTTAGCTTTTTTTCACAGTTCACACTGTACCATGTATTATGCATAATTTCCTTGCCAAATAATATTCCAATGTATGGATGAAAATACCATATTTATCAGTTCATCAGATTTTATGTTTAAGTGTTTTCACATTTTGTCTAGCATTAATACTGGTGATAAATTCAAGTTCTAGTTTGGACATGTGTTTGCATTTCTCTTGCATATATACTTAGGAGAAAAAAAATGATTAATCATGTGGACACTCTACAGATAACATTTTGTGACATTTCCTAGCAGTTTTCTATTCCTTGCTGTTTTCCAAAGTAAATATACCATTTTACATTCCCACTAGAAATATATAAAGGTATCAATTTCTTCACTTCCTGTCCAAATTACTCACTGTGTATCCTTTTTATTTATGACCATCTAATGAGTGTGAAGTAACATCTCATTATGCTTTTCATTAAGGTTTACCTAATTGCAAATTATTATATTGAAACTATTTTCATATGCTTACTGAGAATTTGTATATTTTTTTTAGAAATGTCTATTTAAGGGGCTGGGGATATATGGGAGAGCATTTGCCTAGCAAATAGTAGGTCCTGGGTTCAATGCATGAAAAAAAAAGAATATGGATCCAGAGTTTTCTTGATTGTGATACACATTCTTTGGTTCTTAAGTTGGAAAATGTATTTATTTGGGATAAAATGCATTTTTAGTATATATTTGGTAAGTATTTTCTCTCATTTTGTTGGTTGGCTTTTATTTTCTCCATGATTTTCTCTAAAACACAAGGTTTCAATGTTAGTAAAATCCCTGTTGCCATTTTTTTTTTTTTGCTTGTACTATGGCATCCTAAGAAAGTATTACCTAATTCACAAAGATTTACTCCTACATTTTCTTTTATGAGTTTATAATTTTAGCTTCTCTATTTCTGTCCATGAACTAACCCTATTGAGTAACTTTTTTACAGAGTTTGAAAATGGAGTACAAATTATTGTGTATGTGTATATCCAGTTGCCCCAGTACCATTTCTTAGGGAAAAACTTTTTTTCCATTGAATTGTCTTTACATTCTTGTGAAAATGAGTTAACCATGAATGTAAGCACTTATTTCTAGACTCTCATTTCTGTGTCATTGTTCTACATATCTCTCATGCCCACATCATGGTATCTTAATGACTGCACTTGGTTGCAAGTTGTGAAATTGGATGGTGTGAGTCCTCTAACTCTGTTCTCCTTTTTCAAGACTAAGATTTCTCAATTCCAAGTTCCTTGAAATCGTGGACAATCTTGATAATTTCTGGAAAGAAAACAGAGCCAACTGGAATTTTTGTGGGCATTGTGTTAATAATGTGACTCAGTTTGTGGAGTGCTGTCATCTTAACAATATTAGCTCATCCAAACTATGACTAAGAGATAACTTTCCATTTGCTTGTTGTCTTCTATAATATCTTCCAACAGTATTTTATAGCTCATGATAAGTATTGCATTTCTTTTGATATGTTTATTTCAAGGAATTTTTTACTTTTTGTTGTTACTATAAATTGAATATATTTATATTTTAGATCATTCAATTCTACTATGAATAAATAAAAGTGACTTTTGTACATTGATCTATCCATTACTGAGAAGGGTATTGAAGTTTCCAGCTACTTTTTGTTTGTCTTTTTGTATTGTTTGCTTTTTTTCTGTCCACTTTTATTTCATGTACTTTGGGGCTGTGTGGTTACTCCAGACATGTAAACATGTAAAACATCTTTCTAATGCTTTGATCCTTCTATCATTAAAAGAAGTCCTTCTCTGACTCTGTAACAGTTTTGTCTTAATGACTATTTTTCTTTGTTAGCCATTCTTATTATTCTAGCCTATAGAGCACTCTCTTTCGCTCCTTAGACTCTGTTGAACTACATGTTTTTCATTGCATTATTATTTGTGCCAGAAAATATTTAAACTACTTGAACCTATATGTGTGTTTAAATGTGACTTGTATCTCCTATACAGAACATGCAACACTTAGTATGATCATTTTAATCTGCTGCATCTTCTCTCTGCTTTTGCTTGGAAGTATTAATAAATTAATGTGTAGTGTAGCTCCCAATAATATAGGGTTTCTTCTGTCATTTTGCTATTTGAATTTTATGTTTCATTTTTTTCTATTTCTCATGACTGCCTTAGGTTAAATGTATAAATTCTTGTGTACTAAATTTACTCCATTTTAGTATATTTTTAAGTTAATTACATTAGGGATTGCAACTACCATTTTAATTTGGAACAATCTTATTCAAATTCTTACAAACAATAATTTGTAAAAGGTGCACTGAAAAATATCCATTTCCTTCCCTTTCTTATGGGGTATCACTCTCAAATTACATGTTTATACATTATAACCCCATCTGAATTAGTGTTCTCCCAAAATATAAAATCAGTAGGAGATAATTGTCTCCTATGAACACATGCACACACACACATACATACACTCATGCATACACATAGAAAGATCCATATACAGACACAAATGTCATAGAGGGTAAAAACTCCCAAAATTTAATTTCCTCAAGCTAGAGATCCAGGAAGGCTTGTTTGAAAAGCTGAGAGCTGGTGAGCCAACAATGTAGATTCCATTTTGGGAACCAGGAGTGCTATGGGCCAGAGAGGATGGATATCCCTGCCCAAATTGACAGGCCATTAATTCAATTTTATGCTGTCTTTTTTTGTTTCTTTCCTCTCTTCAGACACTCAAGGGATTGGGGGATGCCCACCCACATTGGGGAGGGTGTCTGCTTTACTCAGTTCAAATGCTGATCTCCTCCAAAGACACTCTCAAAGCCACACCCATTAATAATATTTAACTTGATATGTAAGGAACCAATTATCAGTCAAGTTGACACAAAATTAATCATCACACCATTCAAAGAAGTTTGTGACCACTTCATCATGCAATATGTCTCAAATATAAGAAAAGATTTACAAACAAAAATGCTTTGCATTAATGTCTGTGTTTACCTAAGTAGTTGCTATTACCTGAGATCTCTGTTACCTTTGCTAATTCAAGGTATTGTTCAGTGACCATTTTTGAACATGAGTGATTCTCTTTAGATTATTTTGTGGGGAAAGTCTAATAGGAATGAGCTACTTGTTTTTGTTCATGTGGAGAATTTTTAAATTCTTCATCTGAAAATTTTAGTCTTATGGGAAATAAAATTGTTCATTGACTGCCTTTTTATTCCTTCATTTTGAATATATTTTCTGCTCCCTCTTGGATCTCTACTTTCTCATTACTAACCTCAGCAAAACATTTCTAGAATTGTTTTTTACATGGCAGTACCTAAATTTTAATTTCTTATAGAATGGCCAATGAAGTATCCACTCTTCTTTCTGAATGAAATGGGAGTTTTACTTGTGACATTTTGCATTTTGATAAGCTAACATTTCATTTGTATAAACTTAGCCATAATTAAAAAAAATACAAGCAAAACATAAACAAACTGCTTTTTTAAAATTGATCTACTACTTGAAAGATTTGGAAAATATCATCATAAGTAAAATAATATTTTCTTGGACTTTCTCTGAATACACTATTGTGCTACTCAATATCCATATCACAAAACAATTATGTTAAAGGCATTCTGCTTTCATTTCAATAGAATACAGTAAAGCAAAACAAACATAAATTGTAATCATATCAAAGTTTCTGACAATTAAAAAAATGCTTTATTGTTTCTAAAGTATGACACAGTTGATAAGTCAGTTTTGCCTATGTTCACTGGGAGAAGTAGAGAACTAACAAATGGTAGAAATTTTAGGAAAAGTGAAATTGATTTGCAATGTGGTCATTGTGTCAAGAAACCTTCATTCTATAGGAATTTATGTCCAGATTTTGATGAAAAGTATAGAAGGGTTGAGGAATTAGAATTTCAGACAATGAAAATGAATGGAAATACAAGATTGTTGTTGTGAAAGAAAGGATACATGCATTTTAAATATTAAAAAGGGAATTGCACAAGTATCAGTTAAATCAAGTTACAAAACTGTTAATAAGAAATTAACATTCAGGATTCAAAGAATATACCATACAATTTTAATAGATAAGCCAGATACCCCTGTAGCAGACTACAGGGGTAGAGCCAGTGCTTAATATAACATTAGCAGGAGCTGACATCCATTTGGACCAAACTGATAGAATGCGCTGTGTGGTCTCGTCACTTTGCTCTGATAAGTTCTTACAGAGTGGTGCCTCTTTTTAAAACAATGAATCTTTTTTCTGGTAATATTTTACATGTAAAATACACGTCCTTCCTCTTCTGAGAAGCAATGCAATATCAAAAGCTATGGAGGCCTGGGGATATAGCTCAGTTGTTAGAGTGCCTGCCTCGCAAGCACAAGGCCCTGGGTTCAATCCCCAGCCCTGGAAAAAAAAAACAAAAACAAAAGTCATGGAAACAAACACAAACAAAACCCTACCAATGTAAGTGGAACTTTCCTGAGTCTACCATTAGAAATCTGGCTCATACAAACAGGCAAAAAAAAAAAAAAAAATAGAAAGCAAGAAAAGAAAGTCTGCAGCATTTCAAGCCCATGAGATTTTTAAACATGGCTTCAAATAATCTACAAAAGATAGCAATTCCCCTCAACCACTGACCCTTGCCTTAGATATTCAGGAAATGTGAAACTTTCTCGATACTTAACCATGATTCTCAGAAAGCAACAAGCTCATTGCTGAATCCTGCTGCCAATTAAGGTCAGCACACAATTCAGAGTTCAGGCACAGAGCAACAGAGCTTTCTAAAGGTGCCATCCGCAGTGACAGATGTCTCTTAAGTTTCATAGTGTAAAGCCAGGGCTTTGTCTGCGGTTGCTGGGAAATTTCTCAATGAAGCTGCTATTTCTCAATGAAGCTGCCCTGTAATGTTGATCCAAAATATCTCTAGGCCTGGTGCTCTGAAGGTGCAACTTGTACTGCAGCAGAGAAAATCCAAGATGCAGTCCCTCATAATTGATTAACCTATATCCTGGAAATCATACTGTAATCATTATTCTAATAGGAAGCTATGTAAATTAGACTTCTGCAAGCTAAATATTGTCCTAATTTAAGATCAAATCTGTGATGAATTTTGTGATTAGTTTCAGAGGCAGAGAACTTGAAATAAAAACCCAATTCTATGTTTAATCAAATTGGCTTTTGACAATGTAGTTGACTTCTGATACTCAGTTTCTGCATTTGTGAAATGGGTATAATCTGTCCCTTGCAATCATATTAGTATCAATGACATGAATTATGATGAAGAGTATTAGTTATTATCATGGCCATATTCCACTCTGGTGGGCTTATGTGATGATATGATGGAATTCCTGTGATTGTAAAATAATAGCATCGGCCAACAGAGGCCATGCTTTAGAAAAAGTTTATAACTAAGTTTTCAAGTTATTCTACAGTGGAGTTAGAGATCTCTCTGTGATTCTCCTTGTATTAAATGAGTTAGTTCCTATGTTCAGACAGAAGAAAAAAAGAGCAAAGTCAATTTAGCAGGCCCAAGGGAGACCTGGATATTGGTCATTATCAGCTTAAGAAATTGAAATAGGAATTTCTGAAAATAACATCTGGAGCTGAGAACATATATCAGGATTGACCAGTGGGTAAAGTCATAGACACAGAGCAAAAATGTTATAATTGGCAAATTTCACATGCAAAGGTACTTAACAATTATGGAAAAAATGTACCTCATGAATAAGCTAGCTGGGTATTATAAAAGAGTGGAAGTTTATGATGAACTTATGATCTACTCCTCTCCTCCCCCCTTCCCTCCTCTCCTCTCTTCTCCTCTCTTCTTTTCTCTTCTCTCTTTTTTCCCATCCCCTCCCAGACTAGTTTTGGTCCATTTAGGCTTCTATTACAGAAGGTCATGGACTAAGTTGCTAATAAACAACAAATTTCTTTTTTTTTTTTTCTCACTAGAAGCTGGATGCCAAAGACTAAAGTGCTATGCAGTCTGGTTAACTCTTGCTTTCTGGTTTGTAGATGGCGCCTGTTTGATGTGATGGAAAGGCAAGTCAGCTTTAAGGACCTGTTTAATGCAGACATAATCCCATTCACAAGGGAGGAGTCTTCATGACATCATCGCCTCCCAAAAGTCCCACCTCCTAAGTCATCCCACTGGACACTTGTTTTCAACCTATGAATTCTGTGAGAACACAAACATTCAGAACACAACATCTCCCTCCCACTCCTACTTCAGTGTCCTTTCCCTCTTTCCATTATATGGATAATAGATAGTTTTATTCTCTGATACATATATATGTATATACATGCACATATATATTTATATTGATTGATTGATAAAAAGAACATTCACATTCCAGAGTAAAAATACAAATATATATTCAATTTTCCCAAAACTCCAAAACACATATAAAAGTATAGACAAAATACAAACTGTATTAATATGCATGTATATGCATATATGTGAAATGGGTATAATCTATCCCTTGCATTCATATTAGTATCACCAACATTAATTATGCTCGAAGAGTATTAGTTGTTACCATCAAAAATATTTGCTAAAGAATTTTAAAGAAAATCACATACAAAATTAGATCTTCAATTTCTCAAGCATAGACATATAAATTAAGAGAATGCTTTTCTGCATGTCGTAATTATACTTTAACTCTTTGTTTACACTAATTACATAAGAACATAATTCAGTCTGTATCACAGCTCTTATTTTTTCTAACATATCTTTCATATGTGCTTTGTTCTAAAATTACACAACCCAGAATTACAACCCTGTCTCCTAATTCATATCTCCTTTGTTCCCATAAGCTTTGTTGTTGAACAGAGGAGTGCAGTTCACCTGGAGTTGTTTGACTTAATATAGGTGAAAAACCTGTGGCAATCTTGCTTCACAGGTGATTCCATTCGACACATATGATTTCAAACCACAACACCTCTTGACCTCTGGACTTGCCACTAACAGTGCTGCCAAGCTGAGTATTAGGTCAAAGCAGTGACCACTAGATCCACCCATTCTCAAAAAACAATCTGTATGACAGCAATTAGACAGCATGCCTATGTTTACTTATCCATTAATCATTAATATTTTATCCAAAGATTTCACTATGGATGATACAACTGGATAAAAACATTATTTCCAAACCTACAGGTCAGCATGCATTCATTACATGCTAGCCTCTGTTAAAAAAAAAAAAAAGAGAACTTTATGTCATTAGATGATTTGATTAAATGGCAATGTCATTTTTTTCTAGAAAAGAAGAATAAATCCTAGATTACTTCTTATCATTTATAAATTTGTTTATTAAGGAAATGAGTAAAATATACAAATGTAATTAAGGCAATTTTTTCTATTATTTTTATCAAACTGTTTTGCTTAGCTTTCCTTTGTTTTCATTTATTTATTTATTTTACAAACTGTATCTTTCCTTTTTAATTCTTAGATAAAAGTTTAGCTTAACAGGATTCTCAATGAGAAACTTATTGATCCATTCATAAATTCCCTGTTAGTATTTAACATTTCCCAAAAACTGTAAAGCATTATTTTCCTAATATTTTGAAATATATGTGAGTAAAATTTTGACAATTTATGTACACAAGTAATTATGTCCTGTGTGTAGATATAGAACAACCTACCACCATAAAACAGCATCTCATCTGAGCTGAACACAAGAGAAGAACAACATATGGTTTTCAGTGAGTAATTATAGTTCAAATAACATGTGATTCGCTCATTTGAGACACATGCAAAACTTTAATGTACGGATGTAATCAAAGAAAAGAGATGTGGAATACTGTAATTCTGTTCATTAACACATGATAGAGTCTTGGTTTCCTATTTTATCTAAATCAACTTTCATAATGGATTATTTGAGAAAGAGGTCACAAATACCATGATTACCTACAGCACATCTCTTGTTACACTATCTGGACTTCCCTACATTTCTGTCAACCCGATTCTGGAAAACTTCCTGCCACACTTAAAACATTCTGACCAGTGTCTTTCCAATTACATTTCCATAAATAAACTTGTCTCTTTTCAACTGCAGTGCCTTTGTAACTCCCTTTTTTTCCGCTTTTTGGAATGACACAGTCTCTCTTCCTGCAGTTTCTTCACCTAGCTTGGTCTCTCATCCATGAGGCTTGGGTCAAACAAACTTCCAAGTAGAGAATACTTTTCTGCTCCCTCTCTTAGGTCAGGCTCCAAGCTAGGTCAGTAGCTGCAGTTTTATTTATTTTTTTATATTTTGGTACCAGGGATTGAACCCAGGGGCACTCCACCACTGAGCCACATCCCTAGCCCTATTTTGTATTTTATTTAGAGACAGGTTCTCAGTGAGTTGCTTAGGGCCTCCCTAAGTTGCTGAGGCTGGCATTGAACTCGCAATCCTCCTGCCTCAGCCTTCCAAGTGCTGGGATTACAGGCATGTGCCACCGTGCCCGGCAATAGCTGCAGTTTTGCAAGGCCTTTATCCAGAGTTGCATTCACAATGCTCTTTTTGTGTTTTGATCATGAACTTCTGCCTCTGCTACCTATCAGTTCTCAGAAGGCAGGGTAGGTTGATCTCTCTCCTTCACTGGTGTAAGAAGTTTGGAAGATTCCTGGCATATTTGAGACTTACAAAAAATGTACGTTGAATTTATCAGTGAAACCCAATCCTTCATCTCTACTAAGAGCTTCTCTGTTTCAACTTCTGCCCTGCATTTTGAATTTTAGAAAAGTGCATGTACTTTACAAGTACATTTTATATTTTTAAAATGAGAAATCTATACTCAGCAAAGCATGTAGAGAGCAAATCAGGAGAGAAGTCAGACTCTGACTCCACACATTCCTCCTTTAGATTTCTTAAAATCAGGAAATGCATTCCTTTTGTAATTAAAAACGTAAAAAAAAAAAAAAAAAGATGTTGAACTAGACAGTTTCTTAACTATACTCCAGCATTCTGGAATTTTATTCACTTCCATATATGTGTAATTCCCAGTGAATTGAAAGACGGCATTTAGCCAAAATATTTCTCTACTCAATAATAATAATAAAAAAAATCCTCTATCACTCATCATTGTGTTTACACTCTTCCTTATCAGTATATTTCAATTTGTTTTATATGTATTTTGGTCACATGCAATCCTTTCTGGAACAAGCCAGGACATGCATAAATGCATATATAACACTTTGGAAACAGCATGTGAAGATGTTTTGGCAATTGCAAATCTATATTGAACATTTTTAAATATATGGGTTAAAGCACTGGTTTGTTTACTATGTATAGAAGTAGAATTGTGTCTCATGATTCATCACAATCTTGTTAGGGCCATTGAGCATTGTTATTTTCAATATAGCTACAAAAGCCTGTGCTGAATGCTTGCTGTATGCTTGTATAGGGTTAAAATTATGTAAAAAGCATACTCATATACATTTCTACATGTACAAGATTCAATAAAGATACATTAAAGTCAGCATCAATATTTTCATTGGATACATTTGAATATTATTATAATTATTCTCTCTGATGTGTTTAGTTAAAACTTAACCAAAACCTTTTCTTTGACATTGTCACATTTCAGTCTGCTGGAATCTAGGGTGATAAATCTTCCTGTCTATCCATTTTGTCTCCTATTTACAGAGGTTCATAATTCCAATAGAAGAATAGATTTTGGATAAAATGTAACATGTAGATTGGATGGATGTCATAATATTAAGATGCTTATCGCTTGCTTCCCCTTTCTTTCTCATGAACACCTGTAAGACTACAAATAGTAGTATGGAAAAGTCTGCAAAGAGGAACGATTGTATCTTGCTATACTCCATCTTCATTATCTGTAGATCGTTCAAATTTCAGATCTTCCAAGTAATTTTTCTGCCTTAAACTGGCCGATATCTTGGTTATCTAATCCTTTTAATAAAATCTTTAGAGAATATGTGAAGTTTGAGGAGCAAATTTTACTCCTTGATTGAGTGCAGAAAAATCTATGGATGTTATTGAGTTGCACAGAGAAATCTCACATATAATCTGGGGAGAAGGACAAAAAAGGAGAGTTCTAGTTAGATGATTCACTGTAGCTGAGAACATACCAGTCTGTCAGAAATACTGTTACACACTTGATTCAGATTTGATGCATCACATTGAATACATACTTACAGTCACAACACCTCCTTATCTTTGGATTAGGAAATATGGGGGCTGTGTCAACAAAATAATGTTTAAATCTGCATCCAGCTCTGTAATAACATGATTTCATGATGAAAAAAAGTCTTTCTTTTCAAGCCTTTCTTTTCTTTGTTTCATCCAATTTCATTGTTATTAACATGTATTCTGCACCAGATGCAATATACCTGAAAAAGGATGGAATGCCTTACAGATCCAAAGAGTAAGAGGGGAAGTTTTGGGGATCCTTTTTCTGCTATTCACATTGTAGAAAGACAAGTGTTAATCTGTATAGAAACTTACAGAAATATAAATGATGAATATTAATTTTTGTTAAGGTCTAACAGGAGAAGGAAGTTTTTAGTAAGATACTGAAGGAAGAAAGGTAGCTCAGAAGAAGCACTAAAACAGAATTTAGAAAACCTTGTATTTTTTAAATAATACATCTTCAAACCATAGAATGAGAGACATAAGAAATAAATAGGGACCAAATTTTGAAGAATTTTTTAATACATTACTAAACATTCTGTAGCTATCTCTGAAAATGTTTAAACTCTTCAGAAGTCAATGATATTGAGAAGAAAGATCAGATTTATCACTTTAAAGAGTATGTTGGTTTAAATTAGAATATCAAATTAAAGGTTATGGAAAAAGTTAGGGAAACAGATGTTGGGAATCTAAACAAAGGCTTATATTCATTTGCCATTTAGAATGCACTGTTCAACTTTTAGTGTCTTGATCTTGCCTTGGAAGACTAGGCTAAATATATTGTATTCTGCTGCCCTCTGATTTCCAATTAGATTACAGGCTCAGTGGACTGGAAGCAGTGGCAGGAGATTGGATGATAGGCATGGAGTCAGTTGAGTGGAACTATTTGCATCGCTTTATTCTTCCTATGCCACAGGACCATCTTCTATCAAGTTGTCCTCTCTTAAGAAGTAATCTCTCTGGTTCCTATTTCTGACTTTCCTCCTGAAGGCTGGGACATAGCTGCTCCACCACTGATAGTCCAGGGCTATTTCATTGTCCCGGCTGATTTCCCTAAACTCTGACCTTCCTTAAATTTTCTGAAATTTGAAAATTAAGTGGACCATTTGTTTTCTCTGCATGCTGATCCACACACAGGCCAAGATGAGAGAGTGATGCTAAGAAGGATCTAAGAACCAGAATTGATAAAACTTACCTAATGAATATGGGGAGCAAAATAAATGGATGATTTCTTGGTGATCATCAGATTTGTGATCTAATTGACAAAATGAATGATTTTGCAGTTGACCAAAGGTTAATTATAAAATGTTTAGAAAGTTTAAGTGTGTATAAATGAGTTTCAAACAAGTCTTTGGTGTTGTAATGGCCTCCATATACCAATATCTAGAAGAAAGAATAGGGATCTGAAACATGCAAACTGTCTAGAATAAAAGATTTTCACAGAGTTGGAATGCAGCATGCAAATTAGGTGAGCAGAAATATTTCCCATAGCAATATGTAGAATATAGTACTTGAAATATGAATTCACTGATAGATGCTACAGCTTAAAGTAAAGACCTTGAGTCTAAGGTCTTGGGATTAGGTTTGAATAATCTGTCATGTTAGGAAAATTAATCATTAGTGGTCTCAATATAGCCTTATATCTCAAATGTATCCCATGGACAGTTATTAATATGTAATTGTTTGTATGGAGTTACTTGCCCTAGAACCTGAACATACAAAAAAAATGATCGAAAACATCCTTTTTCTTCTCTCCATGCTAAAGAAGAATTTTGAGTGAATGACATGTGTGTGCATATGTGTGTGTGTGTTGACATGTGGTGTTGAGGTTTGAACCCAGAGACTCATGTATGCAAGGCAAGTACTTTACCTCTGCATCTGATTTTTTAAATTATTTATTTATGTATTTATTTTTGGTATCAGAGTTTAAACCTAGGGTTACTTAACCACTGAACCACATCCACAACCCTTCTTATTTTTTTATTTGGATACAGGGTCCCACTAAGTTGCTTAGGTGCTGAGGGTGGACTGGAACTTGTGATCTCTTGTCTCAGCCTCCTGAGTTGCTGGTGTGTGCCACTACGCCTGGATTTCATCTGTTTTGTTATTGCTGTTGTCTTTCTTTGGGGGTTTTGTGGGTACTGCAGATTGAACTCAGACACACTTGGCTCCTAAGCCACATCTCCTGTCCTCTTTTACATTTTATTTAGAGATAGGGTCTCACTGAGTTGCTTAGCCCCTCGCTTTTGCTGAGACTGGCATTGAACTCCTGATCCTCCTGTCTCAGTCTCCTGAGACACTGGAATTACAGGCATGTGCCATTGCACCCAGCTCATCTGTTTTTTAACAAAGTTTAAAAAGACCACATTATACCAGTACAACAACAAACATTATATATATAAATACACACACGTACATACATATGTATACATATATATATACATACACAAACATATCCATATGTATGCATATATATACATATATATACACGAACTACAATGAAAACTAAAAATATATTGCAATTGAATATTCACTATCTAATATTCCATAATTGAGACAAGACAGACTTTAATTTCTAAACTAACACCCCAAAATACTAGACTTTATTTGTATTTAAATTAATACATGTCATACTTACTAAGATTCTACAAAGTATAGATCACTTGAGGATTTTTGACATAACTGAAAAATAATAAAAAAACCTGAATTCTCTCATATTTGTAGGACCTGATATATTTTTACTAGATTGGTTGTACTTTGGGTTTTTGATTGACTGCTTTCCTTCTATGCATTAGTGTTGAAATCTTGCAGATCTGCCAATCTTCCTTAAAATTATAAAAGTACAATGACTCAGATGGAATAAAAATGTATTTCTTACTCACCCAAAAATCTAAAATGGGTATTCATATGTGGGAGGCTATGTTCCCAAATATCATGACAGAGGAACCCAGTCACCTTCCATCATGTCACTCTATATCTTTACATCTCTTTCAAGTTTTCTGTGCTGGCCTATATCAAGACAGCAGCAAATTTAAGGAGCAAAGAGGGTCATTGTGAGATGCTTGCATTGACCAAAACAGGCATTTATTGTCTTTTACATAGAACTTAGTCATTTGAAATATTTCTGTCATTCCAGCTACTCAGGAGGCCAGGGCAAGAGGATAGCTAGTTCAAAGACAGCTGTACAACTTCTCAAGAACCTGTCTCAAAATAAAAAATAAAAATCTTGAGGATGTAACTAAGAGTGGAGTCTTGACTAGCATGTCAGAGGCCCTGGGTTCAGTCCCCAGTGCTGTGGAGGGGTGAGGGTCAGGGGAGAAATGGTCTCTTTAGAGAGTTGTTATTTAGCAATTTTCCCAGATAGGCGAGGAGTGAAATCAGACAGACAAATGTCTACTACAGGGGGTTGGGAAGTTCACAGGGTTTCTCATCCACCTGTTTTCCAGCACCTTCTGCTCATGTACTAGTTTGGTATAAAAATCATATTGTACTCTAACATATGCCCACATACACAGTTCAGCTATTCTGACTTCAAAAAATTCATATTAGAACGAACAAAATGAAACAAAAACACTAACACACAGTTTTAAGTAAATAACATAGTTGGCTGAAGACTTCAGGAATTTCCTGCAAATTTATTTAGTAGAAATCATGAACCATATTTTTTTTCAATTTCTCTCTTCTTTCCCATCCTCATAATCACATCCATATCCCAAAACAGCCAAAGCATTTCATAAGCAAAGGCAGTTCTCTTCTTGAAAGGAATTCTTATTTTAGTGTCTTAGAATTTAGTATTCCTCTCCTCTGTAGAGGAGACTGCACACACAGAGATACACATGTCCAATTTTGCAGGCGTTTTTGGACATTTACATTCTGAGCACTGAGCTAAGACTTAGAGATATAAAGATACATAAGACATAACAGCTCTTCTCAGAGTCTACCAGGGAAAGCAAACACTTAGGCCAGAAACTTCAGTTTATATTACAAGTGTTAAAATAGATGTGTTTATAGGTGTTCTAAGAATGCCAAGAGGAAACATATATTAAAAGGGATTCCCTGAGTTATCAAGGGGAAGAAGCTTTCCTAGCTTAAGGAGTGACAGGAGTGAAGTGTTAAAATACATCTTGTGTATCATTGTGAACATGTAGTTGGGAGGGCCTTGACTCATTGAGTAACTTGAGTGTGATGAGACTCTAAAGTCCATTATAAAACAGCTGATATTGATGCCTTGGAGAAAGGAAAAGCTGGATAGATGCACCTTCAAGCTGAGTGGCCAGCCACTCCCTCTCCTGTCTACTCCAAACTTGTGCATGTGTGTTTATGATCTGCATGCTCACACACACACACACACACACACACAAACACACAACCTTGGTGCCTCCAGAATTTAGAAAGCCCAGCCATCTGTCTCTGTGCTTCTGTGCTGTGATGTCGCCCTTCCAGGCTCCTTTGATGTTCCCTGCCTTAATGCAGTTGTTTCCATGACCTGGAAAGTCTAGGGCTCACCCTGTGGTTCAGGAGTCTTGGTACTAAATGTCCACTGAGCTTCTGGCCACATCACAGTCTTTTGCAGCACATGATCACCTGAATCTGGCATGGTTTCAGTGAACAGGGCTGACTCCTGTCACTGAATTCTTAGGAGCTGACTCTCCTAGAAAATGACAAAGGATGCCTTATTCAACTGCAAGACCCTGCAAGAATGGGTACCAGGCTGCTGAGGGCCTGGCACTAGTGCTGGGGTCTTTCCTGTAGTTCAGAGCCACTAAGATGCCCTCCTTTCAAGTTCTGAACAAGCACAGAGAAAAGTGTCCGATGGCAGGTGGGTTGAGAACACTCAACCAGATGCACCATATCTCAGCAGAAGCTGCCTACAGAAGTTGCCTTTGAGAGTGGCTTGCTGCTCAGCCTGCTCGTCAAGGGCATGGTAATGATGGAGGTGGATGCCATCCATTGCACATGTTGGCCTACTTTGGCACTAGAGCCAGCCATATACAGTCACAGTGAGTAGGCCTATCTCCTGGTAGGGTAACAGTGCAATGTTTAACTTAATGTTTTATTTTAAACATATTAGAAAACTTTGGTGTAGTGATGCTGATTTTTCTCAAGATATTTTTTATAATGCCTTTTGTTTTTAAAGTGAATTGATCCATGTCTTGCTTATCTGGGAAGGTGAGCCTCAGTCACTTCTAAGGGGTTGGGATGCTCTGTAGCTGCACCTATGGCCAGGAATAATTTGCTACATGTCATTTCTGGGACAAGCAGTGCTTGGATTTGAGAATCACAATTGAGTGATGATGGATGGAACCCTGGCATCTCTTGTCCTCATGGTCACAAGTGCTAGTTATAGGGGAACCCAGTACACAGCATATGCACCCAAAAAGAAAAAAAACATAGCTGATAGTTACTATCTATAAAAACTCCCTACCAATCAGTGAATTTTTAATCATTAACATTATTCCTTACAGTAACATGGTAGAATCTACTGTGTGTCCAATCCCTACAATCAACATCTCTTAGATTTTAGAACATGGCTGACATATCCTATTACTGTGATCAATTGACTGTGCTCCCTAAGGAGGCCAGAACCTCCACTGTGAACTAGACTCCACTCAGGAATATCATTTTTGCATCCTCCTTCCCTCTCCTGTGTCCTCATCACTCTTTGTTAATGGAACTGGTATCATCTCTACTAGCATAACATTCCTCTCTGAAGCCTTTTTTATTTTGTTCAACCAATTTTTTCCTTGGTCCATTTCATTGGAAAACTCCTTAAAAGTATCGTCTATACCTAAAATCTATAGTTGTTCATCTATTTTTATCAATTCAAACTAATAAAGTTATATTCCCTTCTGCATGACTTCTTTGCCAATTTTTTTTATTAAAGCCATAGGTGAAACCACAAAGGCAGTTCTGACTTTGCATTATTATACTCCCATAGCATCTGAAACAATTTTAAACATTTTTCCCTCTTTCTTGCAACACTTCTTCAGTTGGGTTCTGGATTTTACCTCACTTTCCATTGTTTCTCCACTGACATATCTGATACATCTAATTTCTCTGATATGCCCATTTGTTGTGCTCTGGTCTCCATCACTGAACATCTTCTCTTCTTTAGCCCTGTGTGTGTGTGTGTGTGTGTGTGTGCACATATATATATGTATTATTTTTGTATGTGTAACACCAAACACCACCTCAAGAGCAGGTGATTCTAAGTTACTTCCACCTGACATTTTTACTTGGATGATCTGTTATCACAAACTTGACATTTCCAAGACTGAATATGTCATTTTTGCCAACATTTTAGCAGTGCTTATTTAGTATAGGAAAATGGTTGGGGTGTGTGTGTGGGGGGGTGTTTGAAATAAAAAAAAAAATTTCCCTGATCATCCAATTCCACTTCCATCCTTTTCCCTGAGAGACTCCTGGCTCTATGTAATTTCTATACCCGACGTTCTGTTAAGCTGCTTATTTGAAGAAATTTTTCAACTTCTTAAATGGACTACATGATCTATAATCCTTTGATTCACAGGTAGACAGAATTTTTACTCAAGTCAATAGGTTCTGTGTTTGAGTAAGGAGAAAGCAATCAGCCTCTTACATCTAACCTTTGTTTTCTAAGATGTGTGTATGTTTCTTCCCAAGGTGGTATTATGTCAATGAAAGACTCAGAGTCAATTATGTTCAAACAAGATCCTTTTTCCAATCAATAAAGAACATTTTCCCTTTTCGATTGGCAGATATGAGTTAAATGTTGGCACACCATTCAAATACTTATCACTCTGCTAATGAGAGTATTATTTTTTGTAATCCCAAAGGAACTGGCATCATGAAATATGAAATATTATAAGGTGTATTGTGATTGACAGGTGCTTTTAAGCTAGCAGTAATGGTAATGCATAGTTGCTGACATGAGAATGTACTACCTGTCATCTCATAAGGAATAATATATTTTGAAAAAATAATACAGTATTATGATTAATTTATCTTTGATCATTTTATTCTCTGTATTTTACTTTTTTTCCTCCAGTTTTTCCTTTAATATTCAGCATGACTTTTTGGTTTCATTCCAAGCAAACCTTGATTGTTACACTAGGAAGACTGAGCAGCTGACAGGATGGCCTTGAGTCTGGAGCAAATGATTAAACAAGATGTGAGATTCTTTTTACAGCTTCTGGCTTTACTCTTGTTCAGTGTTCATTTTATTTATTTATAAGCTAATGATACTTTTCCTTAATTGTCGAATTCTTTTGGCATGCCAGACTTATTTGTTAAATATAGTTATTCTCAAGAGAATATCAAACTATAACGGAGTATGGAGTCTGTCAATTGGTAGGAATGAGAGACATAAATTCTTAGTTGAATTAAACTGCCTGGCATTTATTGAATCAACATAATAAAAGCACAGCATAGGTGAGAGAAATTCTGCCCTTTTACAAAACACAAGTTTTCTCCTTCCTGACAGCTAATTATTTTGATGTACATCAGTATATTATAAATTCTTTAGTCATTGGAAAGAATTGGGAATTCTTTTAAATGACCATTTCATTCAACTGCTAATGTTAAAATGAAGAGTAAGTACTCTGACAATTTATTAAATAGTTCGTCTGCATATATAGCTTCCTTTGAATGTGGAACCCTTTCTTTGTTTGTTTTTTGTGTGTTTGTTTGTTTTGTTTTTTTTGCCGTGCTGGAGATTGAACCCAGGGCCTTGTGCTTGCAAGGCAAACACTCTACCAACTGACCTATATCCCCAGCCCTGAATGTAGAATCTTATATACTGATTTCCCAATGATGTATGATTGGAAAGTACATGTATATACATATACTTCATAATATATATATTATATGTGCATATATATACTAACACACACACACACACACACACACACACACACACTTCTTTTTTGGCAACTACTTGTAATAGAGTGCTTCCCTTTAGGGTATCGCCCATTTCCCTTAAGATGTCTTTAAGATGGAAAGATTACTTTGGAGTAAAAATAAGGTCATCTTGTTTTGAACCCCATATCTGTCTTTTAATAATAATCCTTTTGACACCAAATCTGGAGTCTTTAACCTCATTTATTTTCTCACAGCTGTAAAATGATAAAACACACCACATTGTGGAGATACAAGGATTAAGTATGATTGCAATGTATTAAAAGCGCTCAGTAGTTGGCTTACAAATGATCAATTAGCAAAATATAATTATTTAAAATAGGAGAAAGTCTCCCAAACCTGAGCTCCCTTTTGTAGTTAATGAAAACATATGATGTATGATTAGTTTTATCCCTTGCCATACCAGATGTTCTTACCTGCTGTTTGATATCTTATTTCATTTATACTTCAGTATCACTTAGTCATGTATTACTTTTTATTAGTTGTATATGCACTCAGTTTAAGCACCCCCAACAGAGTAAATCTTCCTTCTCTCAAAGTTATGTGGGTTTTTACTTAGTGTTGGTCTAAATATTTTAATGTATCACAACAAACAGAGCTCTGAAAAGTTTTTGTTGCAATGTATGTATATAATAAAAATTATTCATTGGCCATTTATTTTAAAGCTGCTAATGGCTTCATTTTTAAGTATTAAATGCAATAACCATGCCATAGTTTGTTTCTGAAGAGTTCTAAATATTTATGAAAGGGAAGATCTTATTTACCTATTAGATAGATAACTAACTCTGCCTTAAATTCACCTGATTTGAGATATTTGCAGATCCACATCTTTGAATTAGCTTGAATTCTGCCTTTTGAGTTGTGTTTTCAAAGTATGACAACCAAAAATGCAACTTTGTTGAGTCAAAGATGCAATTGTGCAAATAACTAGTGTGGTTAAAAAATGTAGGATACACTAGAAATTAGCAGAATAAAGTTAACACTGCTAGAAATTATTTTTTAAAAAACAAAACAGCAAATATATATTTGTCTGAAAATGGAAAATTTAATATTTATTATAGTCTCATATGGAATATCATAAGCGTAAAAACCAATAAAATACAAGTATGTGCAGCATTGTGGTTACTTGTTAGAAATCAGTAATGAATGGCAGAAAAGCTGCAGGAGCATTTATTTTTTTCAGAACAATAAACTTTTATAGTAACTTTTTGTTTTTTTTTGTAGCCAGGGTTTGATCCCAGGGGTCCGTAACCACTGATCCACATCCCCACACCTTATTAGTTTTAATTTTGAGACAGTGTCTCACTAAATTGCTTAATAAGTTGCTGAGGCTGCTGTATCATTTTTATAAGCTGCTATGCTTCAATATTAACAGTTCAAGCTTAAAAAGAAATGAATGCATATATATATGCTACAAATGGAGATATGCTCATATCTACTAAAAGCATTAAAAACAGCTAACTTAGAAACAAAGTTTAATTACTTACTGTTGAGAGGAAGCGAGTGGATGGCAGGAGGCATGGGAGTCAGGTAGACACTGAGCAACATCAATAACAAGGTTGGGCACTTCAGCATTGTGTGTCAGACAATGTTTCAAATACTCTGAATATATTAGCTCATTTAATCATCTTCTACAACACGTGTCTCTGTGGTATCACCCCCATCATTCCAATGAAGCAAGCAAATTGACCTGCCTATAACTATTTCCCCAGAACCCGGATTTAAACCCAAGGGTCTAGGTTCTGAAACTCTATTCTTCTCCATTGAGACAAACTGCAAAGTCCACCATGACATTTTGGTTATTTTTATTATTCTTCTAGTGTTAAAATAATGAATGTAAGTCAGGACCAATACTACATTATGTATGGGTCTGGAAGCTCCCCAGATCTACAGAAGTCATAGCAATGGACATTGTCCATGTGTTGTTCTTTGAGAAAAGAATGTACAATATATGACATTTGTGGGGATCTATGTTTGCCCCTTAAGAAAAAAAAGACAATGTGAATGAAAAAACATCCTATTGACCAAGAAATGATATACATATTTCAATTTGATATGTAAGTAAATATTTTTACTAATATTTTAATGAACTAATTAACTTATGTTCACCTGGGCCAAATTTTTAAATTTCTTCTTGAGTAGTTCTACCAAATATTGCATATAATTCCAATGTTGTTTGATTCTAAACGGATATGATTTCATATCATTTTAATAATACAGAAATAGTTTCACTTAATAGAACTGGAGGAAAATGGCTTCCACCTTAAAATTCCAATGATGAGCACTATAAGCAAGTTGCAAAAGAAAAGATAAATTTTTACTCCTATTTGCTAAACAGCAATGACTCGGGGAAGCAGAATGGAGACTCCTTTAAAAACTAGAAATGGAACCAATCACCATATCAGCTAACTGTCTCATTCTTTAGTATATGTCCAAAAGATTTAACATCAGCATACTACAGAGATGCAGCCACATCAATGCCAATAGCAGCACAATTCATGATAGCCAAGCTATGGAGCCAACCTAGGTAACTGTCAACAGATCAGTGGATAAAGAAAATGTGTTATATATACACATGGAGTATTGCTCAGTCATAAAGAAGAATGACTATGACATTTGCTGGAAAATGGATGGAACTGGAGACTATCATGCTAAGTGAAATAAATTAGTCCCAGTAAGTCAAAAGTAGAATCTTTTCTCTGGGATGAGGAAGTTAATTTAAAATAAGGTGGATATTGCATAATAAATGAAAGAGAGAGAAAAAGGGAAAGAGGCAGGAAAGGGAAGAGGGAATTTCCTTGAATTAGAGGAGGCATCAGTAGAGCATTTGATGTGGATTTCAGAGGAGGAGGAAGATGGGACAGGAAAAGGGAAGAACAGTGGAATGAATCTGACTGAAATTTCATATGTGTAGGGATGTGGCATGTGGGGTCCCAGAATTAGGTTGTATCCACAGGACACTAACTAAGAAAAAGATAGTAAACTATAAATTGATTGAAGTGGGATCAGTGGAGTAGAGAGGGGAGAGGTGAGTGGGGGGGCTACAAGGGGCTAAAGTTGAGTATGTTGTGGTCCATGCTTTTGTGATTATATCAGGGTATATCCTGGTATTGTCTCCAACTAAAAATAATAAGTTAAAAAGTGCTTTTCTACAATATCCAGAGGGGCTCCTTTCTGATTTATACTTATGCCCAGGGAACTTTAAAATAACCCAACTAGAAACTCAAAGAGGAAATTTATGTGTTAGGAGCAGAAGCAAATTTACTAACTTTCCTTTTGTTTTCTTTTTCATCTCTGAAAATAAATGCTTTGGTAGGTTTTTGTTTTATTTTTGTTTATGTTTTTTTTTGTTTGTTTGTTTTGATACCAGGGACTGAATCCAGGCTTGCTCAATCACTGAACCACATCCTTATCTCTGTTTTTCTATTTTATTTAGAGACAGGGTCTCTTTGAGTTGCTTAGGACCTTCCTAAATTGCTGAGACTGGCTTTGAACTTGAAATCCTCCTGCCCCAGCCTCATGAGATGCTGGAATATAGGCATGTGCCACCATACCCGCACTTTGGTAGTTATCACCACAAACTTTGCTCATTGCCAAATCTTATCACCAGCCCAGCATCCTCTCCTCCATGCCTGACTGACTGATGGAAGAAAGGTGGCTTCTATGTTTTAAGTTTGAACCACTGGATAATGAATGATGTGATTTTCCCTCATGGGGCATGTTTGTAGAAATTCTAAGTATAACATGTTCAGATATGTTTAATCATAGATAGCTATAGGAAGTTCAATGGGCAATGTACAATAGGCAGTTGGTTATGTAAGTCTGCATTTTATGAGAAATGTCTTGAATATAAGACTGAATTTTGGCTTCCAAATCTCAAAAGTAATTGAGAGCCAAGAAGCATTACTAACCTGCAGACAGGTCCAGCACGAAGGAGAAAATGGCATTGTTATAATCAGAATATTAACTCAGAATGGTTGATGACTCTTAGTTGAGAAGACTTTGGTGACTCACTTAATTTCTGAAAATATCAATTGTCTTGTTTCAGGAGGGACAAGAGAGGGGATGGAGGATGATACCATCACTGATCATAGATGGGACTGGTTATGCACATGTATAACTATAAGGATCAATTTGGTTATGCACATGTATAACTATAAGGATCAATTAAGATAATGTATGTGGAAGTTCCCTTTAAATTGCTAACTAAACTGTAAATTATAACCAAAATGTCATACAAACAAGAGATATTGATATAATTCTCATGAAGCATTGATGTTAGGCAAAGTTTATCAGTTTTTAAAATATCTGGAGAATTTATGAATTCACCGAGTAATACATATCTATTTACCAAAGTTATCCTAACTATCGGATGTCCATTTCATTCATAGAACCTTAAACTTGAAGTGGAACTTCATGGTTATATCATCCAACAGAGTACTCTTGTACACACAACCAAAAATTTAGTTCGTTATTAAAATTAGAATCTGACTCCTCATTTGCACTTGAATGCTGAAATTTGGTCAAATAAACCAATTGTTTAGGAGTAGAACCAACTCTTCAGAACTTTCTCCATGATCAATCAATTTAATTGAATCAATTCAATTAACTCATCAATTATTTTCATTTCACTAATGCTTTACAGCATATTTTTATTTTGTTAAGTTACACTTATGAAAAGGTAAATAAATCCCTATATGTGAGAAGATAAAGTCAATATGGTTGAAGGACTATAAATCAAAATATTTGACTAATATTAGTGAAATCTGCATAATTATGAAAAATAAGTCCTAATAGTAAATCATTTATTCATTTAGTCTTGTATTTTTTTACTTGTTTAAGAAATACTTATGAAGTACCTACTACATGTGAGGCAGTATTCTAGGTGTCAGGGAACAAACAATCCTAGGGATAAGACATTGAAAAACTTAAAGAAAAAAATGATAGTAAGATAGTAATAAATGCTCTAAAATTAATCTGCTGAGCAGAGGTATGAATGATGAGAAATCCACCATGGAATAATCTGGGGCATTCGTCCAGTCAGAGGGCTTAGGAGTGCAAAGATCAAGAGGTGCCCAGTGGAGTTTAAAGTTATCTTTGTATATATGTATGTGTGTCCCTTCAGGTACTGCAACAAAAAGTGAGTTGTCTGGATTCAACCTCCTCAGCTCTGCACACAATATGTAAGCAGACCCAGGTTAAAGTTAAAAAGGTAACTTAGTCATAAATTACATGCTTTTGAAGCTCAAACTCAATTAAATTTGCAGCAATTCTTCAAAAGACATGTTCTGGGTTTTGAGCCTCTACACGCTGTTTACGCTATGGTAATATGTAATGTAACATAAAATATGAGGAGGAAGAAAATATGTCAACAAAGAAGAGGATTGGTTACCTACAGAGAGGGAGTTTGATTTGTGAATATGTAGGTTGTAGGACAAAAATGTTTAGAGAAATTACTGAAAATTATTTAATGTTTGGTTAAATTATGATATTCTGAATAGCTGAAACCTCTGCCAAGGTATTACCCAGAAAAGAAAATTCAAGGTACCCACGAATCACTAATTGAGGGAAGGTTGATGGAAATGTGCATTTTGCACTGAATTTCTGAACCATTTGGAGAATAGAGCACAGCCAGTTCTTGTTTTTTTCCTCAGCAACATGTTCCTGCAATTAACCTCAAATACAAAATGCAATAGGCCCACCATTTTTGTCCTATAAAGTTGAAGGTAATATAAATAGATGGTTGCTCCTCCATCTCCCCAACTGGCATCAGTAATTAAACTCATTTCATCCATTTCCTGTGCCAAGTCATCTACTCACACAGACTTATGTTAACAAATACTGAGCCGATGTTGGATGTCAAAAATTTCTCAGGTATATTCTCAGTGTTACCTACAATGCTGAAGGTTTAAAGGCAAGCAGTATATGGTCCCTACTTCCTGAAAATAAGAGAATTGGGAAGTGGGTTGTAGGGACATTGATATGGTGTTCACCATAGGAATTCATTCCTACCTGGAGATGAATAAATCCCTGTGGGGGGCCATGATGGGTCTGGTCTTACCAGCTCTGGCCTCTTAAAACAAAAACTCACCCAATTCTCTTTTATTTATAGGCACACAGGTAAAGCAGCAAGATTGGGAGGAACTTCTTCTGTGATGGACAGGATAGGGTGGATTTAGGGGAGCCACTCTCTTAGGAGGAAAATTCCAGAAGGAGACAGGGAACCACTCCCATGCAGTGCCACATGCTTCCCAGCAGTTCCTAGAAGCCAGGCTTCTGTGTCCCAGGGCTCAACCTAGTCTGACTCTGCTAAATAAGGATGGCTTCCCACAAATCCCCTTAGAGGAAGGAAAAAAAAAACTAGTGGTATATGAGCTCCCCCTGAAAAGATGAAGAAGGCTCCACCAGTTGATGAGGAGCACAGAAGTTTTCAGAGAGCAGTCTGAGCCATGCCCACCCAATTATGATGTGTTTGAGGAGCCATGAATCCCAGTAATGCCAGAATTGAGATGCTGGAAAAATGAAACTAATGCATTTGTGTGCAAAGTCTTTTAAGCCATTTTCAAGAGTTTAGACTGTACCTATCAATTGTTTCTTAGAAAAGTGTAATAGGTACCAGCAATTTAGATTGTCACTCATTTTCCTCTGTGGATCTCTGTCCCTCATGATTCTCAGTCCTTTAGAATTGGATGGATCTGAACATATCCCTGAAGTCACGTCGGCATGTCTCTGTGGCCAGTTCAAGCCAGTTCAAGCCAGTTCAAGCACTGCTTTCTCTGGTCTTGCTATATAAAGTATATGTACATAAAGTGTTTGTGGATAATGGGCTATTTTGAACTCTATGATAGAAGGTATTTTACATTAGTCATTACCAAATCAATAAAATATAGCTAAGAGAACCACAGTGAGACATTAAGAGAATCTGAAAAATAAGAGTCCAACCTATAATCCCAGCAGCTTGAGAGGGAAGGCAGGAGGATCTGGAGTTCAAAATCACTCTCAGCAAAAGCAAGGTGCTAAGCAACTCAGCGAGTCTTTGTCCCTAAATAAAATACAAAATAGGGCTGGGGATGTGGCTCAGTGGTAAGGTGCCCCTGAGTTCAATCCTCCATAGTTCCCACTCCCCTCCCCCAAAAAAGAATCCAGGAGGGAAATAAGAGTGAATCATGGACAGAAAGAACTAAGGACATTTCTGCACACTTGGATCCAGTCAGGCCCAAAGCTGAAGTCCCTTCTGAAGTTCAATAACTTGGTCCAGTAAATTCTATAAAAAAACCAAGTGAATGGACTTAGGTTTCTGCCATGTACAATCAAAATAGAAGTGACTATTTTAAAAATCCTATGAAAAACAAAGATAAGTAGTTTTATAATATTTTTAAAAAACAAATTAAACAAAAACAAAATCCCCAAAAGATGGGAGGGCCTGAACTTGCAGAATAAATCAGAGCAGAGAGTATAGATATAAGGTTACCCCAGTGGTTAACTAACACAGGGAAAATGAGAAAGGAGGTCCACTTCTGGGTAACCTCTGGGGAGCTAATGCCTAAAGTTTCAGTTTTTAGACTTTAAAGACTTTTGTACCTACTAGGAGTTCAGTTGGATTTTAGAAAGTTTTAGAAATATAAGTCTGGAATCCTGGAAAAAGTTTAATCCAAAATGTTTGAATTTAGGATTTGCTAATAGTTTTGAGAGAGAGTACTTGGAAGTGAATCAAATATGTGTGTGTTAGAAATCAAAGGTAGAAGATTTCCCAGAGAAATCTTTGTGAGTTTTGTGAAAGTAAGCATAGAATTTAGCAAAATGAGGGGTAGTGAGAGTCCCCTTTTTCTTGCATGAAGTCCCCATGAATGCTATCCTGAAGAATGGTAAAATAGAGAGAGAACTCATGAAATCTCAGTGGATCTTGGAAAGAAGGACAGTTAAAAAAAAATGAAACAAGTAGAGGCTAATCATTTTTTCAGTAAACCTAGCAATGGAAAGAATACAAGACAAGGAGTGAAAGAAGACACTCCAGAACAGGTTTAAGAAATATTAAAATCACTGATTTTTTAATGAATTCATGGAAGGAGGAGAAGAAAGCAAAAGGGAAGGAATACAATAAAAGAGTAAAGGCACAGGGGAGAATGAATTAACATTTATATTGTTTTAAAGGAGGAAGAAGACTTTGGGAATGTGTGGAGGATAGTTTAACCTGAACCTGGAGCGATGACAAAGTAAAGAGGAAAATGTTATTTTAGACAAAAGAGAGGGAAAGAGAACACTACTGTTTTTCCTTCTATGAAGCAGAAGGCTAGGTGACCTGGTGAGAATAAGCCCCATGGGAACAAGGAATTGAGAATCAAGGTTTAAAATACTGATTGTGAATAATAGAAAAAGGTCCAGATGAGCTATTCAGAAATAAAGGGGCTCTCTGTTGTTGTTGCTGTTGGTATATTTGCATTTTGTTGTTTTAAGGCCACAAATGTAACTAAATTTGCAGAGAAAGCTAAAAACCTACTTGTAATCAATCTTTATAGCCTGGCTGTGAGCTTCCTTGTGTAGAATCTGAGAAAAAATAGTGATTAGTGGTACCCAAGGCTTACACTGACTGCATAATTATGGTGAAAAGGGCAATAAATAAATGAAGGCTAATGGTTTAAAGGCGTGGTTCAGTGATTGACAGGGTGGGCACAAGATTCAAGCTGAATGCTTTGTGAAATCAAAACCTCAATAATCTGGAAAAACAGGTTCATCAAAGGACAGTGTTAGCTAGAAGGTAATCACATAGAAATAAAGCGAGCATAATACCAATGTTTAGTTTTTAAAAACCATTTATTCTAAATGATGTTGTATGTATGGATAGAAAATACTGAAAACCGTATACTATTATTCATATTGCAGTAAAATCAAATGAATAGGGCTCAAATTCCTTGGCATGAAAGTGAGACAGCAGCAGGCAGCCAGGGGCAGGGGCAGTGTTCTGGAAATAGATTTGAATTAGTAACTTGGATATTAGGAGGCATTTTAGAAGTCAGACAATGAAAGTTAAAGAAAATGGGATGAAATGAAAAAAGAAACTTTTCAGATTGGCCACACTCAAAAGAACATGTATTTAAAAGATTTTTACCATATATTCACAGAACTAAATAGATTTACAGGCTAGACATATATTCTCAACTATAAAATGAGGAATGTATCATTTTTTAGTATTGTCTAGGGCATAACTTCTATGTTATTAATTCCTACAAGTCATTGTTTCATTGATCACTCCGAGCAAGTTATTTGTAAAGCTAAGCTTATTTTAGTGCGGTGTTACTCTTTCTCAGCTGACCATGCTCAAATGGTGTATTTTATATTGCAGGGCTATGACATCTGTAAAAGAACAATACCCAACCTTTCATGTGTTGTTTTCATATGACTTTGGTTTACAATTTAACAAATGACCTACATGCAAAGCATTTGTGAGAGACTGCTTGTAGTTAAGGGGGAGTTTGGAGATTATAAACAAAACTGCATTAAGGGGAGGCTGAAGTCAGAGAGAAAAGGAAAGCAATAGATCAAGTTTAAATGGGCAACATTAATGGGAGTTATGGGCACACATTTCAAAATGAATATACCCCAAAGAATTTATAGAACACCTCTCATAATTGGAAAAAGACAGATTTTACAATTATCCTCAGGACAAGCCGCCAATAGAATAAAATACATAGCTTTAGTGTCAAGAGAAATGTATGAGACAAAAGAGAAACTCCATTGAAATAGGGAAAGAAAAGAGAAGGAACACAGATTATGCAATTGAACGGAACTGCAAATAGGCCTTTGCTTTAATAGGATGTATTGAAAACATGTAGATGCATACTAAAATTACAATAATGTTTAGCTGCTTTGTTTTTAATTGCAAATATTGTTTCTAGAGCAAGCAATAGTAATTTAACATGCATTCTGGTCACATAAATATGTTAGATAACTGGAATTTTTGCTAAGTGTGATATGTTGTAAAGATTAAACTTTACATTTTCTTATATTGTATTTGTTAGAAATCATTTATGACTATTTGGTGAGAAAAAATCTATTAAAGAGTGCTTAGAAATTTCAACTTTGTAATCAGTTTTACATTAAACATTTACATATTTTGTGGAAGAAAATTATAATCTTTAGAAGATCTAAAACTTTCCTTTTTTAAAAAATCAAGGTGTATACCAAATGGTAATTTCATGTAGCATTATATGCTTTGTACCAATTTAAATACTAGATGTAAAGGGTTAGCATTTTTTTTTGTTTTCTTT
>JAJEJO010003136.1:98396-150801 GCA_020662805.1 Glaucomys volans
GGGTTAGCATTTTTTTTTGTTTTCTTTCTTCTTCTTTTTTTTTTTTTGCTTTTATTTTTTAAGGCTCATGATCTTCAGATTCATTCATTTAAAAGAGAAAAACAACGTGTGTTTTGTGAAATGTCCTGTTCTACAACCTTAGGACTGATGTAACTCTATTCACTGCTAATGTTGAAAAAAATCATTTAAATGCCTCACAAAAGAGGGTTCTCACCTCTTTTACTTAATTATGTTTTATCTTATGATATTCTTTGATTTTTGGAAAGTTTTAAAAAGGGATAACACAAAGAGTCACATCTTGTGCAAGCACAGGGTATTTATCTTAATTAATGAGTTTCATGCTAAATTTGAGTTTCCTGTCAGAATTGCAAGTGAAGTTGACCCATAGAACCCAAGTGGAGACCTAGTTGAGATGTGTCAATCTGGTAATCATTACAAAAAGCTGTTTAATCATATTGATGTGATCCATATTGATGGATCACATCAATATGATTAAAGTAATCTACAAAATGGGTCACATAAGAGAGAGAAACCTGAACCCATAGGGGAAGAGTGAAGTTCTGGGAACCAAATGTTTAGGTTTCCCAGCATTGATGTGCCAGGAAAAGGAAGAGGAAGAATGAAAATCAGTGGTAGCAAGTCAGAATGATAAAGAGAGTGGATTGCTCTGAGTCAAGTGAAAAGGTGCTCTGAAATAGGGGCCATCTCCATTAACACATTTAAAGGTCAGTGGTTGACCACATTTGTCAGTCTAGTGGTCTTTGCTCTTCAATTTCCTCAACCTGAGCAGTTTCATAAAAGGTTATGGATATAATCTACAACAAAAATGGAAATCCCAGTGACAGCAGGAATAGAGAACACAGTAACAGGTTTGGTTGAGGAGCAATGAGCCTCAACATCTTGATAGATTACAACACTAAGCATTTACTTTTCCACTCCCTTGTCTGAGAATTGGCTGTTTGGCTGACTTATGTTGGGTTTGTCTTGACCTGGTGATACTGTAGGTTTCCAGATCCCCAGGTCCTCATTTCAGGGTGTAGGCTGAAGGACTAGATGTTCCATGTATCATTTGCTTCTCATGCACATTAATTGGCATTCCACTAAGCAAAATCAATCTGTAGCCAAGGCTGGTATATGCCAGCCTTGGAAATGGATGCCACCAAATCTAGAGAAAAGTATTAAAGATTCATATCAAAAACACAAGCAAATCTACCTCAGGGTCTTTATATCAAGTGAGACTTTGTTTTGATGATGGTATAGTAGCATGGTTACATCCTAAAGAGTGATTTCACAGAGAAAGAAAAGAAGTTTGTACTTCTGAGAAAGAGGGGGCAATTGCAGAGGCAGTGTTCATGCCAGGGTTTAAGTAAACAGGAACAGAATCTGGTACACTAGTTAAAGAACTCAGTTCAGGTGGAAGGGGATTCTGCTAACTCATGGCTACAGAAGAAAAAGTAGAATACAGGCAGATTAGCAGATTAGATGCTGAGCTGATGAGAAGGTTCTTTTATACTTAAATCTCACACTCATTTTTGGCCCTAGTTTTGCCTGCTTATTCCTCCTGCCTCTGAAAATGTCTCTGCCCTTGAATAGCTATCTGTAGTCCACCTACTACCAGTTTATTGTCTTGGTATAACTCACTTCATAATTCTATCCATTGATCTTCACAAATGAAACCCAAAATCATATGTCAGGTCCTGATCTGCTTCACTTTAAAAAAAAATTTACAGACATCCTTTTGATTCATTGTACATAAATGGGGTACAAGTTTTCATTTCTATGGCTGTGACTCTGGAAAGCAGTGTGGAGATTCCTCAGAAAACTTGGAATGCACCCACTTTTTGACCCAATTATCTCACTCAATGGTTTATACCCAAAGGACTTAAAATTGCCACTCGGGAAAGCAGTGTGGAGATTCCTCAGAAAACATGGAAGGGATCTACCTTTTGACCCACTTAACTCACTTTTAAGTCCTTATACCCAAAGGACTTAAAAGTAGCATACTACAGCAACACAGCCACATCAATGTTGACAGCTGCTCAAATTTACAATAGCTAGACTGTGGAACCAAACTAGATGCCCTTCAGCAGATGAATGGATAAAGAAGCTGTGGTAAATATACACAATGGAATACTACTCAGCCATAAAGAAGAATAATATATGGCATTTGCAGATAAATGGATGGAATTGGAGATTATCATGCTAAGTGAAATAAGCCTCACTTTTGCTCAACTCTTGCAGATCATACATCTATTCAAGTTCATTGGCAAATGAAAAAGAGACATCTGTTTTTTCTTCTTATTTCTTATATTACTACTATCAGTCTACCAATCTAGGTAGCCTGAAATCTCAGATTTATATTATCCCTTCCAATATTTAAAATAATACTGAATATTTTATCTAGATTCCTTATTTTTAACTTTGTGTTAAGCATTATAATTTACTTTCTTTTTCTACACATCAAATTATAAACTTAATATAATTATGCATATTCATAATTTAACCTAATTGAATACAGGGTTAATGAATGGTGAAATATATACATACAGAAATTACAAATGGTAAAATAATATATGTATATATATTACATATTTAATACATGAGTACATATGAAATACATACTGGAATGAGATTTTATATCACATATATATAGATCTCTACCAACCTCTATTAAGTGTTTCGATGAATATGTTTTGAATAGTTATTGATAGAAAAACAATGAAAAATATGTCATTCTAAATTCATATTAAGCAAGGTCTCAACAGAAAATAGTGAAGAGAAACGGGTGGAGAACATTTAATCAAGGGAGAGTCATGTCAAGATCTGGGTATGGATGAGGACAACCAATCCCTACTGGATCGGAGTCCCATGTCTCTCAGCCAGGGAGCTGGTTTCACCTTTTCACCCAAAGAGTCACAGAATGTGGTTCCCAGAGACCGTAGCTCTAGCACACACTGTTGGACAATGTGTTGGCAATCCTAAGACTGAAACCCTTATGAAATAAATGGGAAGAGCCATAAGCACGAACATTCCAGCCTCAGCCCCATCTTGTCCTCTTAATCTTTTCAACACAACTTCCTGGAAAAACACCATGTAAATAAGTGAACATAAGGCCCCATTAATATGATCAAAATGAGTGTCAAATCAGCAAGAAAAAGGGTAAAAAATTGGTATGAAGGAGTAAAAGGGAAAAAATTATCACAGCAGTGTCACGATGTTTATTTATTGTTTGTTGTAATTACAGGGTGTCATTTGATTTTGAAGAAAGTTTCTGTTTTCCATACATCCATAACAGCAGAATCACGCAAAGTTATAAATAAAATTTGTTTTAGTATATTTCTAAATAATTTAAGACAATTTTGAAAGATCTACAGAGATCAAAAAGTTACAAAAAAGTGGCAAAGCATATCATAAAAACAACACAATGAAAACTGTGAAAAGCTATTGTAATTAAAACGTCACTGAACAGGTTTTAGAGTAGATTGTCCTTTGTTGAAGAGATAGTTGATAAAGTCAGAGAACCACCAGAAGGAATTACCCACGTGTAGCACAGAGAAACAAAAACACTGAATGCTCTCAGAGGAAACTGAGAAAGGATGAGAATATTGACATTTTTTGGGGGGACATGCCTGAAAAACAGGAAGAGAGTCTCAGGCTAAAGCAGTAAATGTGAAATCATTGCTGAGGATTGTCCAGGACTGTTTAGAGACGCCAATTCATGGATTGATGAAACCTGACAAATTACAAGTAGCACATACAAAAAAGACTTTCATGTCTAAACAAATCAGTGATACTTCAGAAGATGAGATTCAAAAAGAAAATCTAAAAAGCAGGAGGAAAATATTGTATCTTTAAGGATGTGACTGGATGATCTCTTATATCACCAAAGCAACAATGGAGCTGTAAGACATTGGAATTAAATAGCTAAGACCCTGAAATAAAACCTCAAAGTATAAACCTATGTATGGTAAAAGTCCTTAAAAAATGACAGAATTATTCTATTTTCAGGAAAAAAAATGGATGTAATGGATGCATACTCTACCAGAAGATCTTGACTTCAGAAAATAATTTAGGCAAGAGAAATTATCCTATATTTGGGGTTGGGGGAGGCAGTGAAGAGAGTGAGTGATAAATGTTTGTAAGTGTACTGAGGTATGGCTTATTAAGCAGTACTACTTTACTCCTGGTTGCTTACTAGGTTTTTTTAATGACAAAAAATTTAAAAAATTGCTATGTAGTGTATGTTAACAAGTTGAAAGGTGTTTAAGTTCTATATTACCTAAGGTTTCTACTAGGAAAGTAAAAATAATGACTGGTGTTGATTAAACTGTGATAAGTTCAGTATGTATGACTTTTATTTTTAGGCTACCTGTTAGCACTGACAGTCAACAGAGTCCATAACTTGTAGAGAAGGAAAGGATAGAACGACAAAAAGTAATCAAGACATAAAAGAAGGAAGAAACAAGCTAAGAGAAACACAGCAGCTGAACAAATTGAAAGCCCCAAATGAAATGACCTGGCATTTCCGCTCCTAGATGTATACACTAAAGAATTCCATGTACCGTGAACAGGATACAGATAAAGGGGTATCATAACAGCATTGCTCATCACAGGCAATAAACTCAAAACTGCTCAAATGTCAATCCACAGTAATATGTATAGGTAAATTGTGGCTTATTTTAAAAATGGCAAAGTGTACAGCAATAAAAATGAATGAATTTATAGCTTCACACAAAATAAAAAATAACCTTTGAAAATGTAACTGAAAAAATAAATTCCCAAAGATAGGTAGTGTGATTCCATTTATATGAAATTCAAAAGCAAGAAAAAGTAGACAATATTATTTATAAATATATTAGTGCAGAACCTAGATTAATAAAAGTAGATATGAGGATATGCTTCACTCTAGAAGAAAAGAGGCAAATCTGACTGCATATAATCTCCTAAGGGAGCTGAGTGCATTCTACTTCATGAATAAAAACTTCATCACAGAAGGTATTTGGTTTATCAAATTTGTTATATATCACAATAGAAAGGTCAAAATATGGTCCTAATGGTGGAATGAGACAGACATCATTACCCTATATACATGTATGATTAACAAGAATGGTATGAATGTACATCATGCACAACCATAGAAATGAAAATTCATACCCCACATGTGTACAGTGAATTGAAATGAAGTCTGTAAATATTTTTAAAAATGATCCTGTTGATTTCACTTTTAAAAACGTGTGTGTGAAAACTTTTTAACTACCGATGTGAATTATTTCTTAATGATTTTCTTTTTTAGGTTAAAATGCACAGGTTTACCTCACCTCTTTCCATACTGATGCTCTTGTTTGCTCTGATTTTGTTTTACATTGTCCTTCAAAACACATGGCACTCAAAAGCAAGTATCACCATGATGTCTTATGCACAGAACAAAGGAGCCTAATTGATTGAGTCACTTTTCCTGTCATCAATCTATTATTTACTTATTTTAGCAAATTCACCATAGTGTGGCCTTACCTACATATGTGGTTAATTAGAACCCATTAACTTCTCTTAAGTCAACTATCATTTCTGTATTTATAGGAATGAATTTTAAAATCAATAAAAGCAAAATGTTTTATTTGATAATTCGATTCTTGCCAATCATGACTACTGAATTTTGAAATTCAATTCTTCCAATTTGGGTTTTGCTATTTTTTCCACTTTGAAGTTATCTTCAGAGTTGATATATATATATATAGTTTCTATGTGTTCCCTGATGTGACTGATCAAAATAAAGCTTACAACTGGGTTTAGTACAGTACTTAAAGATAGCTTTAGAGAAAATCTAAGTTAAGATCTTTGCTTAGAACCCTTTCAACACACCAACCCACCACTGATCTGTAGAGGATGTGGTTGATTATCTGCTCAGAGGAACTGGACTTCTTTTGATTATTTCTGTGAGCCTCTCTGTTTCAGTATGTGCTTTTCCAACTAATGGCCTAGTTGTTACTCTCCTGTGGAAGATGATCTACACCAGCAGGAACTGCATTTCTTGAACAGAGTCGGAAACATCAGGGGCTTTGTATTGCCACCTAATTTTGTGAGTTCATAGAGAACAACAAAATTCAAGAGCACACACTCCAGCCTCCTTGCCTCTAGTTTTACAAATTCAGAGGACACCTTGTTTATTTTGCCTTTTAAGATCTCAATAGAGCTACAGTAGTTTTTCTGAACTCAGCATGTACACATATGTTCAATATTTCTTTAGGCTGATGAATCATATAGTAATTAGACTTGCAGCAAAATGATACTGATAATTAAGAAAATGTAAATTAAATCCAGGATGTAGTTTGGCAATACCACTTATCACTGACAGATTATCTGTACTGGATCATAATAAATGTTATGAAAGATATGGGACAATGGAAACTCTTATGCATTTCTGTGAGGACAATATGGGATTTTCTGGTTAAGTTGAAGATGTGAGTTCCAAACTCTTCAGTAATTCAAGTATCATACATTCGCAGAAAGCATGCACAATAAAATTCACAGCGTTAGTGGGAGAAATCGTGGAAATGATCCAAATTACCATTAACATGATAAAAGAGGAATAAATTTTGTCATGCTCAAAAATGATCAACTGCTTTAAATATAAATGCATATGCATTTCAATAGTAAAATATATAGGAAAGGATAATATAGATGTCAAAACAATGAAGTATGATGTCATTTATAAGAAGCTAAAAATAAACAGTTTTGAATAATAATTTTTAGAATGCATATATATATAAGATAAAAATCAACATAGATGTAATGAAGGTGAAGTTGCAGGCACATTTGGAATCAATGGAATAAAGGTGCTCTTGAGGTTTCTGGGGTCAGAGGGTATTCTATTTGGGGTCAGATGGGAGCCATACATGTTCCTTACTTTTTTACCTGTAAGCTGAAAGATATTATATATCTCTACATATTACCTATGTAACTCTTCACATCATAACATGTTAAAGGAAATAAAATTTGACTTGTCTTCTAGTTAGCATCATTATAAATATTCTGTGTTAAACTCTTTTAAAACATCACATAATATTACCTAGAATAAGTCAGACTTCACTGATACGCAAAATGTACCCTCTTCTTTCATTTTCCCTTTTCTAGTTGTTGCCTGGTAGATATCATCCAACCTCTCTCACCATAAAATTTTCTATGAGTGACAATGTTCTCAGAGAAAATGCTCAAGGGACAAGAGAATACCTGTGGAAACCTCCCCCCCCCAGCCCACCCCTGCTCTCATAGGAGTGTGTCAGGGTATACCTATTTCTCATTGGGCTTTGGTCAGAAAACTTAAAGATGCAGTGAGCACAGTCTTCTGACCACGTTTCCCTGGTCTTCACTTTTCTTAGAACACAGAAATAAGTCAATAAAGATGGATTGCATGAATAAACAACCGTGAAAATATTTAGAAAAGTTTATGCTGCCAATATCAACATAACACATTGGTGTGGGACTATTCCCTAATATCATCATTATTTAATGAAAGAAACAGTATTTTAAGGTAAAAAGTGAGAAATGATATTAAATCCAAATAACAATGATCCCTTAATAAGAAAAATAAATTGTTGACCTCATAATATCTGACATATTTGAATATGTTTGCTTTTGTACATGTTTTCATCTATCTTTAAGCTAGAGAGAGTTTCACTCAGGGGGACTTGCAGAGCAGCATAAGAGAAACAATGTGCACATATTCATAAGCTCTAGGCTTTCAGTTATTCAAGGAGTACCAGGACTATTTATTGTATATACAGATTGGAACACTTTCTATGAGATTGGGTATAAGATTTTAATGCCAATGTTTAACAGAATGGTTGGTAGAATTAATAGAAGTCTAAGCCTTTTTTATGTATCTAATTGGCCAAACCAGAGAGAAATAGAATGCATGCTGAGATCAATGTAATCACTCACAAAGCAGTCTCTTGGTTAAATTGTTTTATTTAAAAGGCAATCACCACTGGAAAACAACACTATAATTTTGCTAATTGAACTCTGAACCTAAAATACAGCAATACAAGAGAAGGAACGAATTAAGACAGAAATGATTAAATCAAATTAAATAGCAGTTTAATTTCTGTTCTACCAAAAAATATATATCAAAAAAAAAAAAAAGAAGGGGAAGAGAATGGAGATGAAACTACTAGTGTGCTCTGGTCTGCTTGGGAATGTACATGAACTCAGGACCATAACAAAAGACACTCTGATTTTTCTGGAAAAGTAGTAGAAACTGGTTTACTTATTATATTTTCTAAATTTATAGTCAAGTACTCTTTAATGAACTTTGGCATATTTGTAATCTAAAACCATGTTCCATAAAAGAGTGCTACTTGTTTTATGAGCACTTAACACACAAATTAAAATTGTTGGAATGTAAAAGCATAATTCTGACTCAATTGCTGACTTGTTCGAACATGTTGAGAAGATACCCCTTAGTTTCATTCAAGAAAAACAGGAGTTCATACCAAGTCTTTCCAAGAGATAAGACACACTTAGAAGGTGCAATTTTTGTATATTTTCTAGATCAAGAGTGATTTTAAGATAAAGATGCATGAAAATGATTTTAACAGAACACATTGATATTTATGGCCAGGGCTATTGAAACTTTTAAAAAATTTTCTTACATGATTGTTCTTTATTAAAAATGGATGAATAGAAACTGATAAAGCACACATATGCACATTTAGAGAGAAATGTTTAAAGACAATGAATAATAAGAGTGATGAGAAAACTTGAGAGACTTCAACTTTTATAAAACTGGACAAAGTAACGTGTTTTCATCCACTAGGTGGGTGGTCATAAGCACTATCACTCTTAAGTGTGTTCAGAGTTTTATCCCTGTGATACTTGAGCATTCAAAAGCGTTTCAGGGTTAATTTGGGGCTACATTAGTGGAGAGTTTTCTAGCTGTAATTCAGTTTAGTGGTTCTTTTTAAGGAGTGATTTCTTACAGGTAGTGAGGCAATTGGGTTTTCTTCACAGTGAAGAAAATGTTAGGTCTTGTCACAAGTTAATATGAATATAGCTACATTTTTTGATGAATATTGTATGGATGATTCTGAAGGATAGAAAGAAAATGAAATAATATCAGTACTTTAGCATTATGGGAACATAGTTGCTAACTATCCAATTTGCTTAAATTATCTTATGGCTTCCCCTTAAGTTGAAGATGCAATCTTATTTCATCACTCTATTAACTGCCTATAATCCTTGAATTTGTTTACACTTTATCTAGTTTCCCTGTGGGCTGCCTCCTCACCTCAGCCTACACATTCTGGAATTGCCCTGGGCTTATTACTATGATGTAGGAAGTTATTAAAATATGTTAATTTACTTGACTGAGATGACTTTACATTAAGCCCTTATAACTTTCTGCCTTCCAGGCTGTCCACAGCTATGTAATACCTAGAATAAGACATTATTCTGTGATCAAATAGTTACTCAAACAAAAAATACTATTATAGCTTTTTTTGTTGTGACTGGGACCATTGTCACTATATCAGCTCTATAATTTAAGTAAAATTGGTGATCTCCAACATATACTGAATTCCTGTTCTGTGGTCAGGCCATCTCCTGCACACTTGGCATGTTCCATGATTGTTCACGTTTTGCAGATGAGGTCTGAGTGGTTGAGTAGCATTGACAACGTCATAGAACTAATTGGGGACACAGTTCTGAGTTCTCTCAAGCTGCCTGGCTTCTAGGTCAGTGTTCTCAGTTATATATGGTCTTTTAAATGTTGTCACAGACAGAAAGAAGAACTATCCTTCTACTTTTTAATGTTATCTCTATCACTCTCCTTTCAGATTGGGTTGAATATCTACACCATTTTGAAAATACAATTCTAGTGGAATATTAATAAAGATTTGGATAGGTTCCTTTGAGAAATGAGTAACTGAGACAGTCTTTACCATGTGAAGGGTGTTGGACTACACTGGGGTGTAGCTCTGTGTCAGAATGCACACCTACTACGTGCAAGGCCCTGGTTTCAATTTTGGGCAATGCAAAATTAATGGATGTGTTCAGATTTGAATTTTAGAAGGTATATTCTATAAGGTATGAAGAAAAAGATTGGGAAACATTATTTTCTTTGGTACATGTGATCTTTATGATCTCTGTAACACCAGGACTCACCTCCTCTCTCTCCCTCTTCTTCTCTTTCTCTCTTTCTCATTCTTTTCCCACTGAACTAGTTTTCCCCAGATGTAAGAATCATAACTCTATGGAGCTTCTACAAATGGTGATCCCTCCAACCCACCATCCATTCACAGAACCCCTGAATTTCTTGGCAGTAACTTCTTTCAAACTTTGATTAAGGACCACTTGCTCTGATACTCATTCTTTAACCATTCAGATTGTTGTTAAAAATTGTGCTTAATGCTCTGAGTGTTAACATATAATAATTACCTTTTAATTCATCCATATGTCTCCTCCTATAAGGGCACTAGATATGTCTTATTTATCCTAATTCCTACTGGGCTACTTAAACAATCTACTGGTGTTTAGGATAGGCCTTTGAACTTCTAACTTCTAACTTTGAACTTCTAACTTCTAACATGAAGACTCCCCCTCCCCAGCTATGTTTCCATGACTTCTTCTGTCTGGACAGGGTGTGGTTTGGGAAGTATATATGGAAAGGCCTTCTGAGGTTTGAGAAATAAGCCAGTGGTGAAGCTCAGAAGCCTGCTAACAGGAACTTCTGAAGGATTACTGTGACAGCTGTCATAGAACCAGTCTATTGGCTTCTACACCAAGTGAGTCCAAGACAATTCTGTTGTAACAGGCATGAAGATGAAGTTTACATAACATAGAGATTATTTACCAAAATGTAAATAAGTGTCTCAAAACCACATATGTGCAATCAGGCTGAGCATCAGTTCTACTGCTCTCCCCAGTTCAGAAGATTGGGAAAGAGGAAGAGAAGGAGGAAGGAAGACAGGAAGGGATGGAAAGAAATGTATTAGCCCTAACAGACTAAGGCAAATACATATATATGTACAATTATGTATATATATATGAAATATTTTCAGCTTTTCTTAATAAATAACACTTTTAACAGATTTATGTTTACTAATGCATTAGTAAATCCTCAAGTTAAATAAAGTTGACTTTGTAAAATGGCAGGGATCATTTTGAAGAAGAAATATTTTAAGTAGTGTTTAAATTTCCAAGTATCCTATTAAAAATAAACACGTAGAAAAATACTCCTAAAAATTTAAAACAACAAAAATGATTCACCAAGTATAATTAATTCATTGTGTATTATATCTTTTAAAAGTCTTACTTTAAGAGGCAACACTAATGATAATAATACTAATTTTAAAATGTGTTCTTACATGAAAAATAAACGAATAAACCATAGGGAATTCTTTCAATTAGTCATGAAAAGTCTGGAGGTAAGTAAATGTAGGGCAGTATTTATTACCTAAGCTTTAAATAGGAATTAATATTACAAAAGTTTTGCTTTGGAAAAATGAGACTGATTTATAATGTAATTGATTTTTTCAATTCAAGAATTATTCGTTCTTATTACAATTTTGTTCTCTAAGAAAGCTAATTCCTACTACCTAGCAGCCTTTCTGTGAGATTGAGTACACAAAAATAGACTCTGTTTTCTTTTGACTCCCATTTTTGGCCTCCTTTCTGTCTGTGAGGGGAACAGTTTGAGGCATAGTCAGTCTCCAAGGTTCTTCCTGTTTCTAATTTTGGAAAACCAGGGAAAAGGGCCAAGGTAGAGCTGATAAGGGTATGTCAAATATTATATAAGAAACCCTAGTGGAAAAGACTTCTGCACTTCAGGGATCCTTGGTTTGACTCATCACCATTCAGCAGATGCTTTGCTAGGAAGCCTGTCCCCTCCCAGGGGACACTGTTTCAGTGACTCAGAGGGGCATGCTGTGTGTTCGATAGCATGTATCAATCCTCCACAGTACAGCATATCACACACATGCTGTGGATTTCAGGGAGAGAAGGCATAATTCCCTGATTCAAGGATTTATCTAACATTTTATTCATCACAGATCTTAAGAAACAAACATGAACATTTAAAAAAAATCTTGATTGTATTTCTATAATCTTAGGTTGACATTCTGAATTATATATGACTCTTGAAAGTTATGAGAAATTGAAAGGTATTGATTAATGGAATAAGTTGCCTGTACCCTGATATTGGGAAATAGTACCTAATGAGGAGCAGATGCCCATGCTTAAGAGAATTTCCATAAAGAAAGCATTGCTTGAGAAATATTCTGAGATCTTCTGGTATTTCTATATTTAGGAATTTCAACTTGCATTTCCCAATTAATTGTGTTTTATTAAATAGTGCCTTTATAGCATCTTTTCTGTGTGTGAATGGATCTAAGATGACATGATCACTCAAAACCCTGGGATAGTAATGTACATTTTTTCCTCTGCTTACTATTGTCATAAGAAAAAAAAAACAAATCACTTTTACTTTCCAATTTCAAGGAAGTTAAAAACCTCCCACTATTGTTGCTGATTGCAGTTCTCTTCTAGATGGTTTATTTATCTTATTGTCTATCAGGAGAGACAAAGGCAAATGCTTTCTTTTCGGATGAGATTGAGATTGGCTATGTGACTTTTATTTTGTATTCCATTTTTTCATAATCACCTGAACAGATGGACACTAATTTTATTCCCAAAACTTTTGTTTTGCATTACAATCTCACCTACGTGTTGAAGTTACATTTATAAAAAAATCTTTAATTTCAATTTTAGAACACTCCATTTCCTTAATGTTGTTTAATAGGAACACTAACCTATTTATAAAATCATCCAAAGATATTCTGCTTAATAAACATTTAATGTTTGTCATCCATGATATTATACACTACTGTTAAGGATGAATACAACCTGGTACTTTCTTACAGAGCTCATACAAATATGGTTCTTGTGAAATACCTGACAGACAGCTAACTTGAAATTTTATACTCTGATGGCAATTTCAAGATCCTGCATTCCAGATCCTATTTAGCTCTCTCTTGATTTCAGCTTCCTTTGGCAAATATTGCTAACCTCATCTTTCTACATAACTCGCTTAACTCAAAGTCGGATGTAAATTTTCTGCGTGAATGTAACAGATTGCTTTTATATTCTAGAAACCCTCTTTTATAATGTGAAATTCCCACCAGGCCAAAAAAAAAAAAAAAAAAAGGTGCCGAAGGAATAGTTCCATCCCCCCTAGGTGGAAAAAAAAAAAAAAAAGGGAAGAAGGAAAAAAAAAAGATTATAGATTTGATTATCTTTTTTAGAGATCTAGTTTTGGCACAAATCAGAATTAATTTAATTATATATATATGATTAGAGTTATTTCAAATTAAATTATAATCACTTGTTAGGTTATGATATTCACAACTTATCTGATGAAGGGGAAATGGAATAGTTGAATTAACAGAAATTATACATATATAGGGGTATGAATCTTAAACTTGTTATAACACATTTAATGATATTTGGATATCAGATACCTATGAATATGATAGGAGTTACAGAAGTCACTTTGAAACTCAAAAGTATTATGAAAAACATTGACAAAATGATACTGTTGACAACCTTTATTGTTTAGCCCAAACTGCATAGAAATTGAAAGCAAATAAGCTTTCATGAACTTGATGCTGTCTTTATTTTTAAATGCAAAGGTAAATGATTTGAGATGTGTCACAGAGCAAAATATAGTGTTACCATCTTTTGAGTCTGTTGCAGCAACAGAATATCAAGTATCCTCACCTTCTGTGCACCAGGTTGAAAACTATTATTTATGCACAAAACAGCATTCCGCTCTGGCAAGCATACAATTCACCTTGCAGTAGTAAGACTATAGAAAGCAATGTTCTGACTCTTAGCAATTCCACAGTTATGTAAGGTGTGGGAATCAACAGCTTCCTAAGACACTGTTATATAAAATAAATTAAACATCTTTACAAGGAAGATAGCACAGAATTTGATGGTCTTTGCAACACTCTCATTCCTTTTTATTATAATAATTTTAAGATGAATCTTGGTGGAATTAATATTATTTTATGTGTCTCTCAGGTAATTTGAAATTTTCAATATAATTTTTCCTGCTAATATTTTCATTTATTGCATTTCATTAATCTTATGGTGAATGGGAAGAAAATTTATTCCAGTTAAATCTCTATAAATTGAGATAATATTATAGACACCTGTGTCAGTTTAAAGATACTTTTGTCTGCTTGTATAATCATGATAAGAAATGTGTTTTACTGTCGATGACTGTGGAACTTAAGGTGTTAGTGCCTAAGCAGATAAATTTTTTCAATCTCAGCTTTCTGATTTAAATCTCAAAGAATCTTTTTAACACAAAGAAAAGGGCTAAAGGCAAAATAAAACAAAATCTTTGGAGTTTTGCAGAAATTTGCTGGTTTCATCATATAGGAAGCACTATATAATATGAAAACAACTTTGTTCATAACTTAGATATACTTCATAAATTAAAATCACTAACAGTTAAAAATGCTTTGACAATAAATATCATGAATACCAACCACAAACACTAGTCCTGCTTCTCTGTGACCTGTTTCTTTTGTGATTATACACAAAGCTAACTTAAACCTCACATTACTAAAATTTGCAGAAGTGTCAAGAGAAAAGCGTTTTATTTTGCTTTTGTTACACACTATAAAAATTATAAAAATAAACATAAGCATCACCAAATGCCTCTCCTCTCTTCTGTGTATTGGAACTTAAAAAAAAATTTTATAAGGGTTCATAGCAATATTCCAAACGTGCTTATGAAATTTTGTACAGAAAATTTACACAGTTTGACATATTTCTGATATATGTTCATGAAGTAAAATTAAATAAATAAATAAATAAAATCAAGAATTTCTAACTTGCTTTTTTTTTTTTTCCTCATTTATTTGATTCCCACTTCATTGGGATTCTTTCAGAACCTACCCAGTAGTTCCTGTGACCTTTATGTTGTTTCATAGGTTAAAATTGTTTATCTGCCAGTTTCATTATCTGGGAGACAAGAATAAACCATTTGCTTTTATTTTAACAGCAAATCTACAGCTATTTCCCAGTAATCATAAAGTTAGGACTTTATAGGGTGTGAAAGGAGTGGTGAGGATACCAAGTGATAGGGCACTGGGAAAGAAACTCAAGGAACCACCATGGAAAGTCTAATGGCTTATCTTTTCACTGCCTTCTTTAAATAATTTTTTAAAAATTACACCATACTTATTAATTTCCTTTGCTACCAAGGAAAGATTTCACTTCCATCGCTCCCTTTCCTCTTTCATATGTTTCCTGCTGCCATTTTGCACAATAAAGAATTGGGCTTTCTGAAGTGAAGCTTGCCATCGGTTTATCCCATTTGAGCCTAAGACACTTTAACAGTTGTCCCTCTAAGTATATTAATGAGAAACTTTCTTAGTGCCTACATGATCATTGAGTAGTAAATCCTTTCCCTCTGCTTTGTTTCTTTTTGTGGGTCTTTTGGTTTTCATGTGACATTTTTTTTCTCAAGTCTCCTTATTTTCTCTATTCACCCTATGCTGTCCCTTTCTATATAAGAAGAAAGCCCCACACAAGCCACCTTTCAATGGGCAAGATTTGTCGCCTACATACACCATTTTATATTTTTCTGACAAGGAACCAGTTGGATAGTGTTGGGCATCTTCCTGAGCTCTGAAAAAGAAATAACTGGATGCAGAGTCAGTAAGTGTCTTATTCTTTCCAAGTTTCTTTTCCTGTATTTCTGCATCTCCCCTCCCCTGTCCCACATTTTGCATCCTTCTGTAGTAAACTCTAAGCTCCCTGATATCCTATCCCAGATGAGATGGGCAAGGCAGCTCTGTACACACACACATTCAATTAACCCCTTTCCCAGGATCCATTTCCACCTTTCCTTGTAACTGCTACCTCTGATTTAAGAACCTGTCTAACTTTCTCTTTTGCAATTCAGTAACATTCTCTGGTTTCTCTCTTTATGTATGTTTTAGTTTCTGGTTTCGGCTGGTAATTTCACCACCAGCTAATCTTTTCCTCTGTTCCTTAGGTTGCTGAAATTGTTCTGCCTTTCCTGACTCCTCTTCATCATCTCCATAATTTTGAGTGTTTACCAGTATTTTCCTTCATTGTAATTGCTGTTAAGCCTCAGGAATGAGGGGAAGTAAACAAATCCTGCCATTACAGATAGAAGCACCAGTGTTACCTTTGAGAAATACATAATGTAGATTAAAATGTGTACTTTTCAAATTGAGTGATCAAGAATTACACATTCAAATGTCATTAACAATGTTTCCTAGAAGAAGAGATTGAGAATAATTAGCTTATCCAATCATTAATGACTAATTAGGTTTTTCTGCTACTCTTCATAGTAACGCAAGCTTTTAATTTTGGTGTGTTTTAAAATAAATATGGCAAAACATATTGAGATTCATCATCATCAGAGATAGTGCAGGCTATTATGAGTGCTCAAATCAGGTCCACACAAAATAATGCAGATGAAATTTCCACTTGAACACTCTATAACCACCACTTGAAATTGATTTCTGAATTAGTGTCATATTCTAAGGTCTTTTTTCTTTCTGCTTCTCCTTACACCATTTTTCTCTTAGTTTATATAATTGGTTCCAATGCATGTTTTCTTTGACAGAAATGCTGGAAATATCTTCTGCTTGTTTGGCTACAGGTAAGAGTTACCTTCAAAGTTTTCACTCATGCAATGACTCCTCAATAATCTCATGGTCTTTCAGAGCAGAGTAGGATGCACTTCATCCACTGCCCTCCTGATCCTTGCCAAACATTTTATTTTAGAAATCACATTGTTAATTTTTTACAATTCTGTCAATTTGTTTGTAATTTTTTGCATGGGTGAAATATGCTTTTCAGTAATCAATTCCTAGTTTAATTTGCTCCTTCTTCTTGGGACATGTGAAAATGCCCTAAATCATAGACCTATGCCCTACTGTGTGTTGCCAAGAAAGAAGCAGGAAGTGCAAACTAAACAAGCAAGGAAAATTTTTTGCCAGACAATTGCAAATGGGAAGAGGTAAACTCTACTCCCCTGAAACAAAAGATAGAAAGTGCTTAAGTCCTGGTGGAGCTGGTGGGAAAGTGCTGAGGATGTTTGGGTGAGGTTGTGCAATGTGATTAGGCCATCTCTCCTTGCTAATCCTCCCTTATCAACTTTAGACTTCCATCCTCCCTCAGGCAGAGACTGAGAAAAGGAGAGCGATCTTTCTTGATGATTACATTTCAGAAGGATAGCTCCAAGGTCTGTTGGATCCACATTACCAGGTTATAGATTTACATCTCAAATGGGAAGAGGAAGATTTGCAATGGAGAATTTTCTAAAGTAAATGCTCTAAAGAAAAGAAAGGTCAGGGGTTTATAGTCAGAAAGAAACCTGTTCAAAGTGTTGTCAAGCTGAAGGGAAGCTTAAGGCCATTTTGGTCAAAATTCTCTAATAAAAAATCTTATCTGAAAACTATACATACCTTACTTAAAATTAAGAATTTTTTAATATGCAACTAACCAAATTTAGGTGAAATTCAATCATCATTAAAATTGCAAAATATCAGTTGTTATTAGATAATATCATATACAGCATGAACTGAAAAATCTTGGTAAATTAGCATTTTCTTGTTAGCTTTTTTGTTGTTCTAATTAGTTATACATGATAATAGAAAGCATTTTGACACATTGTACACAAATGGAACATAACTACTTATTCCTCTGGCTGTACATGGTGCTGAATCACACCAGTAGTGTAATCATACATGTATATAGGGCAATGATATCTGTCTTAGTATACTGACCTTCCCATCCGCACCACCCCACCTGTCTTCTCACTCCCCTCCACACAATCCAAAGTTCCTTTATGCTTCTCTACCTCCTACCCCTCTATGGATAGCATGAAAACATTCAGCCTTTGGTTTGCAGGGATTGGCTTATTTCACTTAGCATGATGTTTTCTAGTTCCATACATTTAACTGCAAAAGGCATGATTTCATTCTTCTATAAGGCTGAGTAGTATTCCAAAGGATACAATCAATAACATGAAGACAGAGCCTACAGAATGTGAGAAAATCATTACCACAAACACCTCAGATAGAGCACTAGTCTCCAGGATTTGTAAATAACTCAAAAAACTTAACACCAAAAAACAAATAACCCAATCAATAAAAGGGCTAAGGAACTGAACAGACTTCACAGAAGAAGAAATGTAATTGGCTAATAAACACATAAAAATGTTCATCATCTCTAGCAATTACAGAAATGCAAATCAAAACTACTCTAAAATTTCATTCTACAATTGTTCTTAACATTGGATAGGGTGGAACTGAAGGATTTTCAGATACTTACCCTGAATGCCAGATACTTATTCTGAATATTAGGAGGACCTGTAACTAGTACTTGAGAAAATATTTCACTTGTGCCCCAAGTCACTACAATTCTTCACTTCCCTGTGGAGATTTTCAAGTCATCAAGTGATATTAGTGCACTTGTTTCGAATGGAAAAAATGAATAACACAAGTATTGTTTAATATTTTTTTTCACATTCTACTGTGCCAGAGTTTGGGATTAAACTTTAAATAATACCTCTGTCCTGACTTCATGCTTTTTCAGATCCTCTCTCCATTTCAACTGGCTCATAGAACTGCTTTTAGGAAACATTAATGTGCTCCCCCTCTTCCTGCATATAAAAGCAAAATAATTTGTTTGAGTGTTACCCTGGCTAATTTTATCCTGTATGAAGCCAAGATGTTCCAGTTAGTTTTGCAATAAATTGTAGAAAAATATTTCTTTCCTTGATAAATAAAACTTGTCTTCTAGCAGGGGATAAGAATTTACAGAACACCCTTCCTCTGTTGTGGTTTGATGTGTATTTAACAAAAATACAACTTAACTAATAACACTGTACATCTACTATATCTGTATTGGGTGTCCTTATTTTTGTATTTTGTTAACTTGTACTGTGATCCACAGTTTTGTTTCTATTTTAGTATTATCTTATATATCATGAATGCTTTTAATAATCTGTCTCAAAAACTTTATAACTGTGTATAAAGTATAAGTGTAAATAAATTTAAATTTACAAATGTTCAAATAAATTAATACTTCAGGAAATCTTCATTTGAGATGTGGGTTTAATATACCTATCTACCATATAAAAATCAATTATTGAAGATATCCACTAGGTGAGAAAGAATTTGGAAATATTAAAAATAAACCAAAATCTCTTGCTTTGTTTAAGATAAATGTTTCTAAAAAGTATTTCCAGAGAAGAGACTGAATATTTTTTCTTTAGTTTCTATATTTTGTAATTTGTCCATCTGAAAGAACAAAAGTTTTAATGATTCTCACACTCATTTTGAGGATATTTTTGAAGACATGGTGTTATATGTTCCATAGGTAAACTGCCCTTTTTATTATGTGATTGGTTTGCTTGTAAAGATATAAATGAAGCATATAAAGAAACATTGAATCTGGGCAGATTTGGTTTATTTATCTTTGATTATTTCCCTGTGAGCAAACCCATGGCCTGACTTGCTTTCTAGTTCTATCTTCAATTTATGAAAAAACATCCATGCATCCTTCATGTCATTCAAGGTCATTAGAGCCTTCTCTCTCTGCAGAGAGGAAACAAGATAAGTTTAATATTCAACTCAGTGATTAGGACGGAAGGTGACACCATGTGCTCACCAACTGGCAATGGGCATGTTCTATTTAATCTGCTTCATCCCGCAGAGCTCCATGCCAGATGAAATCACAGATCCCTATACCCAGGCGGAATATCTCCAGGTAAATATGAATAAATTTACTCTATTCAGAGGAGCAGCTTTTTGTTTTAAGAGGAATTCCAATCACATGATTAAGTGTCCTTCAAAAAGTAGTAACCAGATCATAACAATTAACTCTATTTAAAATTCTTAAGAGCCCTGTTTGATTTTTATTTCTTTGCTGTGGTATATGAAGTACTTCAAAATCGAAGCACATACAATAAACAAGGTAATATCTACATCAATTAAGCAGAGTCAGCAGTGAGAGTAACTCAGTCTAGGCCAGTAGACATCATTACATAGTTAAATAGCCAATTGTAGGAAGCATTATTTTCTCAGATAAAAATGTACTGGTTATTACTAACCTGCATTTAATGAAATGTTCTCCATCTAGTGATTTTAAACATTGTAATAATCTTAAAGATTGTAATAATTTTCATTCCATAGCCATTTTTATAGCAAAAAATAATTCATTAAATAATATTCCTAATGTACTATTTTTTTGTGAAATACAAATAGCCTCTACTTTTTAGCATAGATTTTATATGTTGTAATTAGTTATACATGACAGTAGAATACATTTTGACACAGCATACATAAATAGAGTTTAACTTTTCATTTTTCTGGGTGTACACCATGTAGAATCACACAAATCATGTAATCATATATGTGCATAGTGTAATAATGTGTGATTTATTCTACTATCCTTCCAACTCCCATATCCCCTCCCCTTCTGTCATCCCCTCTGCCTAATTCAAAGTGCCTCTGTTTTTCCCCAGCCCCCTGACCTTATTATGAATTAGCATCTGCATATCAGAGAAACCTTCAGCCTTTGTTTTTTGGGGATTAACTTATTTTCCTTAGCATGATATTCTCCATATCCATCCATTTACCTGCAAATGCCATAATTTCATTCTTCTTTAAGGCTAAATAATATTCTATTGTGTGTATACCATATTCTATTGTGTATATACCATATTTTCTTTACCCATTCATCTGTTAAAGGGCACCTAAGTTGGTTACATAGTTTGGCTATTGTGAATTGAGCTGCTATAAACATTGATGTGGCTATGTTATGTACACAGGAGTTGCATAGCAGGTTCAGAGAATTACCATGTACTCAGAGACCCCCATATTAGTGACTTAATCCATTATCAGGATTCCCTGCTAGGGTGATACAATTTTTAATACTACATACACCTGCATTGATATGCTATCACCCGATAACATATTTGGGTTCATTATTGGCACTGTGCCCTCTGGGGTTTAGATAAATGTATAAAGACACGAATCTAGTATTATAGTATCAGACGTATTATTTTTACTGCTCTAGAAGTTCTCTGTGCTACACCTATTTACCTTTTCCTTCCCCTTAACTCCTAGGGCCACTGATCTTTTCACTGTCTCAGTGATGTTGCTTTTCAGATGATGTTTCATAGTTAGAATTATACCTCAGGGTGCCTTTTTCTATTGACTTATTTCATTGAATGTTTTGCATTTAAGATATCTTTTCATGGCTTGGTGGCTTACAACATCCCATTATCTGGATGTACCTCAGACTCCTTATCTATTCCCCAGTGAAGGACATCTTGGTTTCTTCCAAGTTTGGTAATTATGACTAAAGCTAATATATACACCTGTGCGCAGGTTTTTGTGTGGTATTAAGTTTTCAGCTCTTTGGGGTAAATATGAAAGTTCAAACTTGGTGGGACTTATGGCAAGAGTATGTTTAATTATGGGAAGAGTATGTTTATTTGTTTTTTTATGTTTTGTAGTTGTAGATAGACAGCATGCCTTTATTTTATTTGTTTATTTTATTTTATTTTTTTTACAGACTTCATTTTGATTCATTGTATACATATGGGTTCAAATGTTTATTTCTATGGTTGTGCATGATGTGCATTCATATCATTCTTGTTAATCACATATGTACATAGGATAATGATGTCTGTCTCATTCCACCATTTTTCATCCCCCCACCCCCTCCCCCTCTCATTTCCCTCTATGTAATCTAAAGATCCTCCATTCCTTTCTCACCCTTCCCCCAACCAGATTCTATATCATTCACTTATCAGGGAAAACATTTGGCCTGTGTTTTTTTGGGATTGGCTTATTTCACTTAGCTTGAAAATCTCCAATTCCATCCATTTATCTGAAAATGCCATAATATTATTCTTCTTTTTGGGGTACTAAGGATCCAACCCAATGCCTCAGGCGTGCTAGGCAAGCACTTTGCACCAGCCCCAGCCAGAGTATGTTTAATTTTGAAGGAAACAAAGTATCTTCTTTGGTAGCTATGCCACTTTGCATTCTTATCAGTAATGAAAAAGAGAGTTACTGCTCTACAAATACAGTCAGCATTTGGTGTTGTCAGTGTCCTGGATTTTGGGCATTTTAATAGCTATGCAGTCATATCTCATTGTTATTTTAATTTGCATTTCCCTTATGATAGATGGTATGGAATACCTTTCCATATGCTTATCAGCCTTATGTGTGTCTCTTTTGATCTTTGGTTCATTTTAAAATTAGATTGTATATTTTCTTATTATTGAGTTTTGAAATTTCCTTGTATATTTTTAACAACAGAAGTATTTTGTAAATATGTTCTCCAAGTCTGTGGCTTATCTTTACATACTATTGACAATGTATTTTGTAGACAAAAAATAAATTAAGTTTAATAAAATCTGATTTTTATGTTATTTCTCTCATGGATCATGCCTTTGGTTTGGTGTCTATGAAGACATCATATGCAATGCCATTTAGATTTTCTCCTATGATATCTTGTGGGAGCATTATAATTTTACATTTATAGCTTCTTCATTTGGGTTTATGATCCATATTAATATTTGTGACAGGGATAAGGCCCAAGTTTAGATTATTTATTTGTTTTGTTTCATTTTGGTATTATGTAGATGTCCAGTTTTTTCAGCATTATTAGTCAGAAACAATGTTTTCTCTCCCTTGTATTGCCATTGCTCCTTTCTACAAAGAATGGTTGAGTATATTTTTGTTGGTATCTGGGTTTTCCTGTTCCATTGATACATTTGTCTATTTTTTGGCCCGTGACAAACTGTATTGAATACTCTGCTTTATTTAGTTTTCTTATCCTTTAATGTGGAATATCTGTTCATGTGTTTAGTTTCTTCTGATTTCTTTCATCAGCATTTTATAGATTTCCTCATATATATCTTGCATATATTTGACAGATTTACATCTAAGCATTTCATCTTGGGAAGTTCTAAGGTAAATCATGTTGTGTTTTTAGTTTCAAACGGCCAATATACTACTTTTGTGCTAGAAGAATACTAGAGTTTAAAGATGTCTGTCCATCAGGAAATACTAGACCTTCACCTTGGGGACACCTTACTCAGGATTATATGCAGAAGTGGGAGACTGATGGCTGTCAAAATGCCTTGCACCAAAAGAGAATTGATTTGCACATGTTAATATAACTGAAAATAAACTCAAATGTGTGTGCCCTTTAAAACTGATTACTAATTATATAACAATCATTGTCATGCTGAGAGATCAGTGTTCGAACTTTTGTTATTATTTTGAATATTATAACATGTTCAGAGGAAAAAAGTAAAAGATTCTAATCAATTAATGAAGTAGAAAAATTCTAGCCAGCTGTGGGCCTCACATCTGTAATCTTAGTGACTTGAAAGGAGCAATTATTTCTTTTAATGTTTAAAAGTATAATATTACAAAACATTCCCTTGTTTATATTTTGTGTTTAGACTTAGGAACTGAGCACTCTGAGGACTGGTATACCTTCCACTGTACAGTAATACCTCTAAGTGCCTAACCACAAGAAAGATAAAAATTAACCAGTATTAAGGAAGTGAGAAAGATATTAAATTTTTAAAATCATAAGAAATATTATAAAAATAATACTAATTTAGATATATCTATCCCTGATTTTTCCAGATTATATCCCAGCAGTGACTCTTGCCCAAATCACAATTTCAAAATCTCACTCTCTCTCTCTCTCTCACTGATAAAAATAACATCCACCCTCAAGTATACTACAATCCATGGGTGTAAGATACTCTCGTGGACACACATCATAGAGCAATGTGACAAGTGACAATTCATGATAACTGAACAAATGTTAATAGGAAGTGGGGATGTCAGAGACTCCGTTTGGCTTTGCAAGGAGAGGAACGATGGAGGGAGAAAAATCAAATCATAGGACCAGTACTTACTGCTTGGAAACTCAGAAGAGAGGGCACAGCACATAAAAAATAAGCAAAGCATCTTAGAAGACCAGAAGTCTCCAAGACAAATTTGAAAATAATATGGAAGACCTTATAAATAGTTCTCTCTTTGTATATTCAAAGTCCAACATAACAAAATAACTGTCACACTATCTACTTACATCTTGAAGGTAAGCATTTACAACTCAGTGAAATATCACATTCTCCAGAACACAGTCATGTTCAGACATATATTCATTGTAGCCAGGTCATAGTTATTGACTTATTACTTACATTTTTAGAAAAATTGCCAAAGGACAACTAAAAAATATAAAAATAATGAATAGGAAGGATATTTAAAATGTATAGTGTGAAATTGTGATATAAAGCAAGACAAAGTAAAGCTATCTTCTCTGTCGATAAACACATTCAGCAATTTTATTATTCTATTTTTGGAAATTGTCTCTGACTTTAAGTGAATTACTACTCTTATTTACTGATCTCTGTTTTGAGTTGTTATTTTATGTAAACTGTAGTTATTCTTTTAGTATTTTTTAAAATAATGGTTTGTTGAACAATATGTTCTTTTGGATGAGAATGGGACTTTGGGTAAATGTCTGCATCTCTGAGAATAATGTCACGTATTTTTGTTTTGATAAATATGACCACTGATTGACCATCAGATCAGATGGGCTTGTCTTGCATGGGCTACCTGTAATATCACAATGGCCCTTGTGGAGACTAGAAGCTCTGCCTTTCTATTGTTTCAAGAGATTTTGCTCTATGAGCCCCTTGACTCTCAAGTCTGAGCAGTGGCCACACCCACCTACAGAGGACTTATCACCTACAGAGGACTTGGCACCTTCCCCAGGCTGTATGTTTGTCTTCATCTTCTCATCTGCCATAACAGAATTCACAGATGGTAACAACAGGCATTTATTTTCTTGCCACTCTGGAGACTGAAATTCTAAGATCAATGTGCCAGCAAGGGTTGGTTCTTCTGAGCCTTCTCCAGTTGGCTAGTTGATGGCCACCTTCTGGCATTGTGGTCACATGGCCCTTCCTGTATGCATACCCTGAGGTCTCTGCTGCCTCTTCCTTTTCTTATAACACAAATCTTATTAGACTAGGACTTCACCCTTATGGTTTCTTTTAAACACAATTCCTTCTTAAAGTCCCCATTTTCAAATACAGTCACTTTGTCATTTAGGGCTTTAACATACGGATTTAAGGATGTGAGAGGATGTGATTTGGTGTATAGTATGTCTAATGCCACAACTTGTGCTAAATCTCTGGTGCCAAGTGAGGCCTAGTCTTGAAGAACTGAATGTCTGGTTCAGTCTAAGAAGACAGACACCCTGGGAATGTTCCAGTAATGCTTCACAGAGTCATATTTGTATTATACAATAATGAGAAAAAGACAAATTGTAATTACTTTGCCAATTACTAAGATCATTATCATCAGAACTAAATGGAGTGTTTACTATGTGGTAGGCACTGCTTTATAGTCCTTCTTGACATTTCTAATTTGATCTTCATAAACTTCAACCAAGCCCATCCTTCTGCAGTATAGACAGGATGCCAAGCCTCTGAAATGCTGTGGTACCTGCCCCAAACTACCGGTCAGTGTGCTGGACAATCAACATTTTATTAAAATAACTAAGTGTGCATTTAGGTGAAATTATCACCTAAGTGGTTTTAAGCATTTATTATGTCTGGAATTTACCCACACGTATCTAAGAGAATCACTTAGATTTGTTTTGCATTTGTATTTATTATTTGACCTGTTGATGAATTCCAGCATGGGAATTCCTGAGCCTGTATCAGTGGATAATTAACTCTCTGAGAGACTACCATCATCCAGTAAGTACCCACTGTAGTACACATGTGTTCATATATCAGCACAATTTTTACAGTGACTCAGGATAGTGGAGAACATTCATTTATAGATCATGTATCTCTTGTTTCAAAAGATCAAGCAACTGACCTCATGTCACATAAAATAATGAGTAGAAAACAAAATATTCAAGTTCTTCCATTTATTTATGCAACATATACTGAATGTAAACTTTTTTATGTAATCTTTTTCTGGATGTTTGAGACAGAAATAGAATCTCTGACTGAAACATTGTGAAGATAGAATGGACAGAATGGTGGGACGTGGTAGCAGAAAGGAGGCAGAGCTCATGCTTAGAGCTTTTTGTGCCATTGTTAGGAAGCTGAATATGATTCCAGGGCAAGGGAAAGCCAATAAATATTTTAAGGAGAATGTTATAATTAGATTTAAATGGTTCTGTGATGACTTTGCATGCTGAATGGAGAATTGTCTTCAAGGACAGAAATACTATTAAGGAAACTATTAAGTTGCAGTGTAAGGATTAAATCAAATGGTTATTTGGACCCAAGTTGTAGTTATGCAGACACTAAGTGGTAAATTATGGAGACTAGTGTTAGAATCAACTGAAGCATTCAACATGGTATGCAACAAAGAAAGTGAAAGTCACATGTGGAGTTTATCCTGGGCACCTAGGGGAGTTCCATGGTCCTCACTAAGATGGCAGAGACTCAAAAGAGGGATAGGTTTCTACTGAAAAAAACAATTTCGTGGTCAGAAGTGAAGTTATGTTTGTTTATTAGACATTCTGTATTGTAAAACTGGCAATGGTAAATGCCTGTCAGGTGTCCCTAAGTGAGATCAGAATTCAAGATACAAATCATATGTAAAATAGCATCACTAGAAGCAAAAATGCAGAAGTTGAACATGCAGAAGCAAAACAAGAACTAAGTCCTAAAATATTTTCCTATCCTGTGTTAATCTAAGGAGGAGAAGCCAGGAAAGGGAAAGAAATTTCTCTGCAGCATGAATGAAACAAGAATGGGAGGTCCTGGATTCCACGGAAAGAAGGGTTTAAAGCAGCAATAACTAAGTATTTAAAATGTTGCTGAGAAAGCTGAATGAAAGGAAGACTGAGAAATGACTGCTGTATTTGCAAAGATGAAGTTGTGAGTGAATTATTTTGAAGGTAATTTCAGTGAAGTGGTTAGGTTTAAATCCAATTAGGACAGGAATTGAGCGAGACAACAAAGTAGAAGCAAAAAATATAGTTAGAACTGTGAAGAGTTGCTGTGCAAGGAGCCCACAAGTGAGAGCCATAGTGGGGGATACCTTGGAAGAATGTTTCCCTTCATGGTAAGCTCTGCTTACTGTTATCTAAAATCAGAGATCATTGATCAATACTTAATATTAACTGAGAAATCCACATTCGATTTTCTCATATTCTATTTTCTGATTCCCAGTCATAGATTAATCACAACACCAATAAGAGAAACAAGCACAATTGTATTAAATATTTCCATAGATCATAAAGCTGCAATATTTTCATAAGTATATAGCTACTATTAGAATAATTTCAACATTATACCCTACCAATACATCCTTCTTCACTGACAGGCAGGCTGTGGATGAGAGTGGATAATCATATAGCATTATTTTATAACTAAATCAAAAATAATTTGGCTTTCATGAAGAATAAAAAAAAAAATGGTTGATACAGTTGGTGTACTGTTACACCCCTGTAATCCTAACTACTCAGGAGGCTGAGACGGGGGGAGCACAAGTTCAAAGCCAGCCATGGAGACTTAGAGAGGCCCTTTCCCAAAAGAAAGTAAAAAAAAAAAAAAAATTGTCAGGTTGTAGCTCAGTGTAGACCACTCCAGGGTTTTAATCCCCAGTAACACACTCACACTTGACGCAGAGCACTAAGTGTCCTGTCTGTGGTTTACATAAATTGGGGATTTGAGACCCTATATATAGAACCATATTGGGAGGTTCAAAGGCAGAAAAGTAAATTTTTTATTCCTTAAACAAAAAGACATATTATTTCTCTTAGAATTGAGACCAAATTCTAGATAGATAAGTTTGGTTTTCTAGGGAGCCCTGGGAGAGAGAAGGAAAGGGAGATGGAGAGATGGTGGTGATATAGATGCAACCATGAACAGAAAACCACCAAGAGAAGCCATTCAGTCCAATGGAGGCCCTTCAGAGATCGCTGTGGAACTTGCCCCAGATTTTCTCTCTGAAAAATGAGGAAACTAAGCTACTTATTTATTTCATGGTTTAAAGCAGCAATAACTAAGCACTAACTCAATGGTTGTCCTGCGCCATGTGTGGGTCACATATGATGCAGGGAAATCCACAGAAGCATTCATTTTCATGGAGACTGAATCATGTGTCCCAGAGAGCAGGCAAAGAGATATGGAGAGATACAGTGGATCAGATTCAAAAGCTTAACTCATTGAGCTTTTTTGATTTTTCACTTTATAGGGTGGTTTTTCAATGGTAAAAAAAAATCAAAGTTTTTCTAAATTTCTAGGGAGTTGAAACCTGGAAAACATTGGATGTAATACTTTTATACTGTATCCGGATACATAAAAATACACTGTAAAGATTTAGATCATACAAACCAGACAGGATAAAGGGGTGGGGAGCATATTGCAAAAGCATTAAAGATGTGTCAAAATGATGTTTGGCACACTTTTCACTTTCACTTATTAAATTTGGTGGCAAGAGCAAAAATAAGAATAATAGTTATAAACAAATAAGCTGTGTCAGTGGTGTTAACAAGAATATCCATGCCAGCATACTTTTAACTGTTCTATTTTGTATGTACCTGAAATCTTAAAAGTTATTATTTGGGTATATTGAATGACAGGTTAAAAGGAGAATAATAAATGGATCCATCAAGTAGATTTTCTAAGTTAGCTATAGATCCAGAGGTGTTATGCTATTCATTAAACAGACTCGAAGGAAGTTCAAATCTGAGATCAAATTAATTATGCAAATTGATTGACAGAGTAATCAAAATGAACTATTTTTAATCCTTTGGATCTAATGTAGTTATTTGCCTGTAAAATATGCCCTAACTAAGGTTAATAACAGGGTTGAGGAAAAGGTTTCAAGGGTAAAAAATGTTGCTCAAGAGATTGAATTTCAATCAGTGCATCATTTGATATTACAATCCTCCACTCAATGTGCTTTATTAAAGGGATAATTCTTTCCATAAATTTTCACAATGTATTCAGACAAGGCTACCTGTATAAAGGCTAAATAAACACCAATCATTAATTAACCCATTTTCAAAACATATTGGATATAATTTGATGTACTAATTGTTACATAATTTATAAAATTCTGTTCATATATTTTTAGCCCCAGACAGGTTATATTACCAACCCTGGAATATGGCACCACACATTTTAATTTTATCTCAAATTAGTAATGCAATTTAAATAGAAAAGGATGTGCTATCTACTAAAAATTAATTATGAAAATGGGTTAGTTTAAAAATGCAATAGTATATTATCTGATAATATTCTTAAAAAAAAACAAATCCACTGTTGATTGTGGGAAAATGTGATGACAGCTAATTAATGCTTTTATCGTCTCAGCTTCTGAATCACCTGCCAGTGATTGAGAAGATATTTCCCTTGCTTTTCAAGAGAGAGTTCCCCATGTCTCTAATATTATCAAACCTAACATATGTGTGTAACTGTATAAAAAGTCCCTTGTTTTGTGTAGAGATCCTGATCATAAAAAGACATTTACAAAGTAACTTTTTAAAAACATAACTTTCATGTTAACTCCCCCTTTCTCTTTTCCTACATGGCCTTGTTTTGTTTAACTTTTTAATGAGAACAGCTTTTCTTTCTTTTTTATAGTGGTTCTTTTTAGTTGTACTTGGTAGTAGAATTCATTTTGATATAATTATACAAGCATGGAATATATCTGAGATGAATTTTCTTTAGGAAACTGTTGCTTTCATATGCTCTATTCAACAACCCTCAAGCAGACATAGAACATTAAAATGAGTCAGTATAATTTAAAATGCAAAATTTGTTTTCTAATGGACCACCATCCAAGGCACTTTGCAGTCCCATTTTTAAAATGGGGCTGTCCTTAATTTTTTATATATACTACAGATGAAACTCTAAATAGGTTGTATGTTCTACATTTTTTGAGATCAGAGTAAGATAAATAAGCTTTAATTTGCTATACTGTGAAATATGTGACTGCTAAGATCATAAGTGGAGATTTGGGAAACAATTGCACTTTAGTATATCCTCCTGTCTTTCGATGTATCATTAAATGCCTGTGTGAACATGGATCTTAGCTCCTCTGTCTTTTCCAGCATAGAACATTGCATTTCCTTCCCTTTTGATTGTTCAAGTCACATAATTACTAAACTGAGATGCTGGGCTATCACAGAGCATAGCCTAATGTCTGGGCTCCATGCTTTACAGCATAACACTTCTTTAAAACTAGAAGGACAGTCATTACTTCAGGTATGTAATAAAGGTGTCACAGCACTTTATAGATAGGGTGTTACTTAGCATTATGTAAATTAAGCTGAATGCATATATGGAAATTTAATGGTTGCTTTGTTTACTCATTGAAATTTAAGCAATGGAATGTTCTAAATATGCCAAACAGTTTTCACAAACTTTTCATTTCCTTTTAACTCACTGCTGCTATTATTTTCATAATTTATACTCATCAGTGATCATTTCACTTCTTGTGAAAATGAGGAACATGAGTATATTGAGCAAAGTAGTAAATTTATATTTTTCTGACAACAGTGAAAAAATCTAAACAGTGATTTACTGATGTTATCCTAAATGATACATATATTCCAGAAAATTTTTTTACCAGTAAACATATTCTCAGATAATTTTCACCTGAAATTTTTAAATTATATTTTAGCAGTTATAGGTAAATTCAAAGATGCCACAGAAAAGAGAAAAATACAATGAGTGTAGTATATTTTAAATGTTATTTATTTATACACCATTTTAAAATGTGAAAAGATCTTTTGCAGATTAAAACATAATTGCTAAGGATTATGCTTTATTTTTAAAATATACTCACCCAAAGGTCAAAAACACAGAGTCTGACAATGACATTTATGGATGCTGCTACCCTTATTTCAATCTTAGTATTCAATTTGTCATTACCTTGTGATTCTTGTTTACCAAGCATATACTGGATCATCTAGGGATCTATGCTGTATGTTTTATCTGTCTATACTTCGCCCTATTTGTCCATAGGTGTACTCTTGTCACACAACTTTAAAAACTTTGTGCCTCAATGTGGCAAAAGTATGCCCTGCTGTTGCTGAAGCTAAATACTGCCCTAGTTGATTTAAATGTTGTTGCTGCAATAGATTCCTGCCTACATACCCAGGAAAACCCAGGAGCATTCTTTCCAATCCTAGTGGCCCCCAGCACTGATGGGTACTGATCCAACACCAGAGATGGCTTCTTTGAGTTCTCTGAACTATATGGCTCCAGATAGTTCAGCCCAATCACTAACAAATTTAGGGTTAGGAATCTGTCTCCTCTCTGCTCACATAACCTCCTCAAGGGAAAGCTGGAAAGATGTTTTAAAACCTATCACTAAATTGTGAGTTACATGGGAAATAACATTGTGGGTACATGTACGACTGTGTGTGTAGATTGGGAACATACTTTTACTACATCTTGCTAAAATATAGTTTATACATACCCTCCTCCATTTTAAAAAGGGAACTCACCTGCAACCACTTCTTTCATTAGAGCATAAATGTTCATTGTGACATGGAAGGAGAGGTGATATTTGATGATATATTAAACTATAGAGTATTTTGAACATACACTAAGTTGGAGGTTCTGAATTGTAATATTATGCATGCTTTTAAAATCTTTGTAGGAAACATAATAGTTCTTAACTGTCAGAAAAGTACAGGTCTTGACATATGGCCAGAGAATCCAAAACTAGTTTATGGAGTTAGTTGCTGATAAATAATCATATTTTATTATAAATGGAACTCATTTCCTAAGTATCAATCTGTCCTCTTGAGTTTAATTTTTCACTGGACTATAAATCACAGAAATCACTGTGAACATTATATAATTCCATACTGCTCTGTATCATTGGAAGGCAATCATGATTGGTTTAAGATAACCTAGAGCAGAGCAGAGACAAATAGGCAATTAGAAATAAAGAAAAGAAATGGCACACCCATTCTGGCAGAATTCAAGGTTTTAGAGTAAAGAAAAAGTAGGTTCATTTTTGTTCCCTTATGACTGACTTTTATTTACAACATGTACATACATTTTCCTTGTAATTATTTGATTTGGGGATGAAAGAAGAGGATAGTTATTACCAGGTAACAGATTTGTCTCAAGATAGTAAAATCTCCTAGAGATACCAGGAGCAGCTTGTCAAAAAGGAAAATTTAAATTTATTTGGTGCATTTCAATTTTCAAAACACTGAACATATAGTTTGAAATGTTACAGGTATAGATAGGTACAGATATATAGAAGTGTCTTAGGCCCACAGATTTATACTATCATAAAATTGTAGCTGACTTGTATTCAACATCCTCACTTACGATGTAAGATCACTGAAGTTAAGACCAGTAAATTTGCTTCATATGATGTAGTTGGTTTGTAGTTAGTAGCAGAAGTGTGAATACAGCCTGGATGCCTGCATTTTTTTTGTATTTGATTTAATTTCTAGACTTCAGGAAAGAAGTGAATGTCACATTTACTTTTCAGTGTCATTTTAGTGTTAACTTTTATTTTCATTTTGTTCATCACTAGAAACACTGCTGACTCCTGTTTTGCATGCAATGGACCTTAATCTATGAAACCATAGTTTAATTACTACTAATTGCATTAGTGCAAATGATTGTTTTGAAGTAGATTTAAAATGTTCATAAGTCAATCATCAATTGATTAATATTGACTGGAAAATCTTAAACTCTCACGATCCTTTATCAATTTAACAACCCAATTTTACAGGTTTCCTGTTGGGTTTTTATAATCAATATTAAAAGAAAAGAAGTGCAATATGTCATACAATGAAGTAAAATATCATAAAAACAGAAATCAGTGTATGGGCATGAAAATACAAGTATGTACTTGTCATATTCTTGGAACACAACCAACCTAGATTTTGTTATTTTCAGTTATATAACATCTTTTTATTTGAGAAATATTGAGAAGTTTATTCGGGACTTGCATATTTTTTTATATATTAGTTCTCCTTTAACCAAAGTTTTGCTTTCAATTATTTCATTTGTAGTCAACTGCAACCCAAAAATATTAAATGAAAAATTCCATAGGTGAACTAATCATAAGCTTTAAATTGCTCACCACTGTGAATAGTCTGATGAAATCTCCTACTCTCTTCATTCACCCTCCCCAAGAGTTTAATGACACCTTTTTCCAGAGTATCCATACTTTATATGCTACCAGCCTGTTAGTCACATAGAAGTTGTTATTAAATCCACTTTCATAGTATCTGTTTGTGTTCAAAGAATTGTTATCTTACTTAATGATGGCTCAAAAGCACAGAATAGTAATGCTATAATTACGTTATGACAAAGAGAATTGATTTCTTTACATGAAAATCTGAATTTTTTTAATAAGGAAGGAAAAAATACAATCATGCAAAGTTAAGATATATAGTAAGAATTAACCTTTTGTCCATGAAATTGAGGAAAAGGAAAAGGAAATCTGTGTCAGGTTGGCTATGGCACCTCAAACTGCAAAATTTACAGCCTCAGTGTGTAATAAGTTATTAGCTGAGAAGGGAAAAGTATTAAATTAAGGGGTCTGATACTATCTATAGTTTCAAACATCCACTGAGTTTCTTTGAACATATTCCCTGCAGGTAATCAAGGACTACTGTGTTATCTTATTTAATGATCCTATCAACTCTCATGGCACATGTGTAGGTTAAAAGTGCCTATGCTTAAGGAACAATGGCCAAAGGATAAGTTATTTGCACTAAGTCTCATAGTAAAACTAGATGAGAGGATGAGAGCAAGCAGAATTCTCAGGACTCTGGTTTTATTGCTCTTTTTCCTTTTTTGAGTAATTATAGGAATTTACAGTCAAAATTTTCTCTGATACCTTGAAATAAATCACTAGCAAACATCATATTTTTATTTACAAACAATACACACAGGAAAATATCCGGTGAACAAATCACATTTATTACCGGTTGCCTATTTAGATGCTACTGTCGAAAATTATCAGTGGCAAGGAACATAAAACTGAAGCCAAGCATCTGGGAATTCCTCACACTCTTTTTCAAGGAGTACTGTAATCGGTATCATAGGCATCATTAACTTAAGCAATTAAGTGAAATGTCCTAGTTTCTGTTGACAAGTGCTACTATATTTAGAATTTTCTTCATGTCTTACATTGCTTTGCTGCTCTTGCACCTCATGAGAAAAAGAACCACACTTATGTTAATTCATTTTAAGAGTCCCCACTGCAGCCAAAGGGTGATAAACATGAACTGTCACCGTAATTAAGTCAGAGTGCTACACTTAAAGAAGTCCCACTTAGAAAAAGCCATTGCCAAAGGTGGTTACTTTAACTACAAACTGATCATTAATTTCAGGGCTACTTCTGGGGCCTCTTCTAGTGATTATAAATCACTAAAATTGGTTTACAGCTATACTCATATTCTTTAAAATAATGTGGAAATCATAGTTGAATAGCCGCTTGGAAAAATGAATCATTTTCTCCCTTTAATACTTATTTCCTATGAATTATTCTTTAAGAAATTTTCTGTTGTATTTCAATGACAACACGTCTGACTATTGAAAACAATAATTTTAAAATATTTTTCTTGAAAAGGAAGATAGAATTAATGAAATACGAAGAACAACAGAGCTCATATAAGGAAAGGTAGTACAAAAGTTTGTTCTTACATATAGACAAAAATAATTTTGCAGTTGTTAATTTTGATTGAATATTACAAGTTAAAATTATAACTGCCCTTTTTTTTTTTTTGATACTTGGGATTGAACCACGAGGCGCTTTACCATTGAATTACATCCCCAGACCTTTTATTTTTTATTTTGAGAAAAAAATACAAGTTGTCCAGGCTGGCCTTGAACTTGTGGTCTGCTGACTCAGCCTCTTCAGTACCTGGGATTATAAGCCACCACACTCAGTTAAAAATCACTTTTAAAAAGAAATACTGTATCACTCTTCTGAGGCATGCACGTCTTCATAAACTCAGTAAAATAATTTGTAAAAGCAATATTCTAGTAATAAGCCTTATCTTTAGTGGCTCTATTGTCTACCTGAGCAAATAAGAGCAATTCCCATGAGTTGATTCTCTTGATCTCAAAAGTGATATATCAGTGAGTTATAAGGTGTTAACACTGAGTTTAAGTCCTGAAAGGGTCAGCACAATCCTGGTACTAGTCATAAGTTTGACAGGCTTACATCTTTGAAAAAGCCCAGAAGCTTTTAGATCTAGTCTTTATTCTTCTTGTTAATTGAGAGGCTAGAATTCCATCTCTAAGTTATAGATCCTCACCTCTCATTTGAATCTTTAAAGGCAAATGGATTTTGGAACTCAAAAGTTTTTTGGATTTTAAAATGATAATAGAGTACAAGCAAGGTATATTACATGACATGATTGTAGACTGCACCCTGCCAACAAATACATTATTATCTCTGCAGGAGGCTGTGAATCACCACCAAGGAAGCACTTTGACTCTGTCATTGCCTTTCATTTGATCAGGTTTTGCCTCTGAATGAGTGTGTGTCAAATGTGGAGCAAACCTCTTCACCTTCAGGACATTTGGGATATTGGAATTTTAGATAAAACACAGTGTCTCACACCAAACAGTTTGAAAATTGTGAAATTGTGTCTATTTTAGATGCAAAAGCTATGCATCATTTCACTGAACATTGAGCACTTCATCTCACACTTCATGTGCCAGTTAAGAAGCAAAAGCATGAAATGAAGAGTTTCTGGCAAACTGCCAAAGCCCTGCAGCAGCTGTTTGTCCAGGTGGGATTCTATGGGACTTTGACAGGGGAGATGCCACTCAAGTGTCTGACACCATTGTCTTCTCACAGCAGGAGGTGGAGTCTTTGATGATTTAGTGGGCACCATAGCTACAATTAATCCTCCTGGCAGAAATGGCTCTTACACAGGACTTATTAATTACTTCTAAAAATACCAACCTAAATACCAGGAAATGAATGACTTCCCTTGGAGACCAAGAGACAGAACATGTTCTTCCTCTTTCCAAGCCAACCCTACTAGAAATAGTGAGATATTTCAGATCTCAACAGAGAAGTATTTAACATGTAGAGACTGAAAAAAAAAAAAAAAGAAGAAAGAAAGAGGAGGACACAGATGTGCTAATTAAGGCTTTGGAAATCATTACTATGTATACAGATGCACGTGCACACATACATACATCACTGATGTTTAACTCGTATTAAGATGAATTTGCCTGGGCTGGGGTTGTAGCTCAGTCGTAGAGGGCTTATTAGGCATGTGTGAGGCACTGGGTTCAATTCTTAGCAACACATATAAATGAATAAGTAAAATAAAGGTCCATCAACAACTAAGAAATATTTTGAAATATGCATTTGCTTAACAGAATCAACACTTGCCTTTTTCACTTTTATGTCTTTCTATTAAATGCCTTTTGTTTAAGTTCTTGGTGTGTAAATTCAAGGACTTTACCCATGACCTTGGCTTTACACAACCTATGTATTCTTTGAGTGTACTGGAATCATATTTAAATTTCATTAGAGTGACAAGATACTAAACGTAATCCTATATGAATAATTTGGTTCTTAGTAGATACACTTGCAATGTGACTTCTTTTTAAAAAACATAGTGATTTGCAACTTAGTGAGACCCTGTCTCAAAATAAAATATAAAAATGATCTGGGGATGTGGCTCAGTGTTTGAGGGCCCCTGGGTTCAATCCCAGTACCTCCAAAAACAAAGAAACAAACAATAATTTCTGTAATTTAAAAAGAACTTCAGAAGTTCTTTATACCATATAACTTCCAAAAGTGAAGATAATTGCTTTTAAAATGTGATAAAACATGTTTTGTTTTCTGACATGTATTTTAAGAACTTTAATAATTCTAAGAACTTTCGAAAAATTAAATTGCCAAATAAATTCTTATTTGGAATGAAGCAAAATAATGATTTTTATGTAGTTTTCTCCTGAAATATATTTTATCGATTAACTGACAGGATCAACTTTTTCTTTCTGAGTATCATGATGTATGATTATGCATATACATAAATGTATTTATATTTATCTACATACCTACATATATACACATACAAATATATGCACACACATATATTTATAAACACACATAACATATATACATATATATAAAATCAAGTCTGATATGTTAGTTATCAGATATATATGGATATACTCATACATAGGGTGTATTATATTTATTTTTAAATTTAAGATTGAATTGCTCTGAGCTGGTAAAATATAAACATGTTTTTTTGTGTCAATCAACACATTTCGTAGTTCATTTTGAATACTGCCTTAAAAAGAAAAAATCACAGTAGAACATCTCATTGGCATTCAATAGGGAAATAGTACTGACAGAATTTAACAAGAACTGGAGAGGATCTAGGCCAAGAGAGTAAATTAAAAACAGTCTGATAGCTGTCTTAACATTTTACAAGGCAAGCAATATGATCAAGTGTTGAGCTGACATCATAAAATCATTTAAAACCAAGATTGAGTTCTGTTTCAGAGATACAATTTTTATAACCTTGCTACTTTGATTAAATGGTGCAACTCGGAAGCTTTGGAAAATAGGGCAACTGTGCAGATGGCCTGAGCACCGGTCCTTGTGCATTCACACATACTTTCATATTCCCTCTCAAGGACAGATGAGAGAACGTTTTCTGGAATTGAATTTAGCACCACCTCACTTATTTGGCCACTTATCTGTATCTTGGTTTATAAACATCACACATTTACACCAAGCTCTGACATGTGTTTTCATACATCATCTGGACAGTGCAAGGCTTGTGGACAAGCAAAAGAGTCAGTCTGCTGAGCTGCCTGACACAGGGAGAGTTCTCACCATCTTTTTCAAGAAAATCTACTCCAGAGCTGGGCTGTAGTTCAGTGGTAGAGTGTTTGCCTAGCACATGTGAGGCACTGGGTTCAATCCTCAGCACCATACACACACACAAAGAATAAATAAATAAATAAAATACAGGTATTGTGTTCATCTACAACCAAAAATATTTTTTAAAAAATAAAATATCTACTCCACAGATCCTTTATTCAATCACTTATTCATTTATCAACTAGCAGCATATTAAAAAATGAAATTAATAATTTATCCATTAACTCAATGCACAGTTATTGACTAATTACTATGTTCACCCTCTTGCTTGGCAATGGACTTCTGCCCTTTTGTGGTCATACTTCATATACACTTCTTGTGCATTTAGAGAAGAATACTTCTACATATCCCATTCACTCACCCATTTAAACAAGTATGTATGTAGATAATATTTGCACACACATTTTGGTTATGACACAGAATATCAACATGTGCATGAATTATTTACTGTTCTGAAGACTTTGCTGACATTTTGTAATATAAGTTCTGCTTATATTTGTGTGCCAATCTCTATGTGTTGTGACATTCAAGCTTATCTTATAACTTTATTATGCAATGTATTAATACAACTATTGACCAGGTTTGGACTACTTTGTTTTAGCATAGACCAGGGATATTGCTCACTTTGGTATTTTAAAGTCACCAGGTAAACATATGACTTAATCATCAATTTGTGTAAATGTTTTTATAAAAGTAGCTGTCTGAATAGATTTTAAGGTACTGGTTCTTTTACAAAGATAGTTTGAAAGATGCAAGGTTGCTCTTCAGTGGGTGTGATTTTGCTTGTCTTCTTCCTCTAGTGATATTTGGCAATGATAAGAGACAATTTTAGTTTGTCTTACTGGGTTGATAAGTGTTAGCAGGCGGGCAGAATTACAGTAATAAAAGACCCGGAATGCACATTGCAGACCCTCTGTCCCTTGCTAATAATGGACTATCCATTCCCAGAGTGTTGATATTCAGCAATCCCACCTTAAAACTTACTAGAAATATTTGAAGTTGAGTTGGTGAGATTAAATCACCAGTGTTCAAGATTTTTGAAGAATTGTTAAGAGGTAAGTAATATGAGATGAGACTAGAGAGTAGATTAGCTAAAAAAGAGTGTTGCAATAAATCAAAGAGTAAAGAGATGAGGGATTCAGACTAGGGTAGAGATGGTAGTGAATGAATAGGAACTGTTTGGGATAAAGAAAGATAAATTTTATGCTTCCCAACATGCCAGTCCCTACTGGTGGTACAACATGGTACTTTACAGCAACTTGAGGGAGGAAAGTGGAAAAGGCCAGCTAGAGTTTGACTTCCTGTCTTATTGCAGAAGGCTAACCATCTTACTATATAAGAGGCAGATCACAACACAGAATTATTCAGTCTCAGTGTCCGTAGAGGCTTGATTAGCAGACTCTGGTGTGAGCTATTGCAGACCTACTAAACATGGCGATCATTCTGTCCTGAAGAATACCTCACTATTACATTCCTCTGAGGTTTCATAATTTTATTTAGAGCTAACATTTTTTTTCTATATCATTTGGTGTGGATTTAAATTTGTTTCTTTTCACTGTTCAAGATTATCTGCTGTGGGTGGTTTATTAATACCGCAGTTAAGAAGCAATATTCTGGTCCAGTTGACAGTTGGATATAAAGAACATTTCTTAACCAATATTCAATTCTATTACCTTTAAAGTTTCACTCGATGTGCATATTTCTAAAAGTTTCACCCTGCTCTGATGCTCATTTTCCATTAATGACATATTAAGAAAATGTCTATGTCTCAAGGTCATAATAAGAGGTACTTATTTGGTCTCCAGGATTCAGAATCAAAGGCCTTCAGTGTGTCAGCTCTGATGGGGTCAAAGCCCAAGACTTAGGTCTTTAATCTTTTTAATGAATTTTGAATATTCTTTTTAAAATTCAATGTTATTTCTATAGGTCACACAGGAGGCCGTTTACATCAGGAAAACCATAAAAAAGTAAAAGAAAAAAGCTAAGGAGAGGTCTTTGTGCAGTCAAGTGGATTCAGAGCTGAGCTAAGCAGAGAATATGGACCTTAAAGTTCATACAATTAACTTACAATATAAATAAACAAAAAAAAAGTTCATGTTCTCAAACTGAGTTTTTGACCATTAGTTTAGCAGTTTTAGCTCTTCATTGTTGACTATTTGTTGCTGTTTTTTAATTCAAATATATTATTAATACAATTTCTGTGATCATAATTTATCAAAGTCATTCATGACAATGGGCGAACAGCATATTCACACACATAGAACAACTGTCAGTAACTGGATAACTATATTAAGAATTGCAAAAACACCATTTCTAACACCTGGCAAGTAGAAAAATTTCAGAGATACAACAATGCCCCCACCACCAACACCACCATCATCCACAGCAATGCAATCTCCACTAACATTGATAGAGTTTATACAGTCTCGATTCCTAGTTTAACCTCTTTACAGTGACTATATTCACATTCTCACAAAAATCATAAAATCTAGGTACTCTGATCAATATTTTTCTGTAAACAAAGAAACTAGGACACAGAATGATGATTGGGATGGCTCATCCACCTTCCAGATATGGGTTGTGAAGGGGTAAAGTTCAAAGACAGCATAAAGCAAAACTGCTAATAAAGAAAAAAGAATATACAAACCCCCCTCCCCATAGCTAATGCTGCTACCTAAAGCCCCTTGATGACTTAGCAAGAAAGGGATCTGTGGTCAAATAAATTAAAGAACAATCTAATTTATATTTTCTCTTAGAAAACCATGCAACACAGCCTGTGTGGGCTTACTGCTCCAATTTATAATTTTAATACCCTTTAATTTCATGTTAGCACACAACAGTTAAGCACTTTATTCCCAGAGCTGTAATCCCTTTTATCTCATATATGAAAAAGTGATATCAAGAATTTATTTTTCAAATCTATAGGTAACATTTTAAAATATAATGACTTAAAGAATATGATACTCTAAAGCACCAAAAAATGATACATTTTAAAAATGCAATAGGAGTTCTAAAATGATAAAGTTTCAAAGAATCATGAAATTACATTATAAAAACTTTCAGAGTTAATGATATTATAGAACAGCAAATTTTTACAAACATGCTCAATATCCTGGTATTTTTTTTATTACTAATTACCCCAATTTAATTATGTCCTGCTTTCTAAAAAAACCAAATTTGTGGCTTAAAACCACAATGATTTCTTGTATTTTAATGAGTGAGGTCAGATACAAGCATTTTCTATCCCACAGAGTCCTGGAACACTGTGTTCTCCACACGGTCCCTTTTCTCTCTCTCTCTCTCTATCTTGCAGTGTGTCTGTCTCTGTTACTATCTGTCTCTCCCTCTTTGTCTTTCCCTCTCTCCCCTCATCATCCCTCTTTTCGCCAAGCAGCAAGGATTCTCCTCATTCAGCAGTCCAGCTTGGACGTCCTTATAGCAGGAGGCAGGTATCCAAGAGCAGGAGGAGCAGAGACCGTGTTCAGAGAGGTCCCAGAGCATGGCTCTTGCTACCAGTTGTTGATTAAAGAGAGTCACGGAGATCCAGTGTCTCTGTCAAGGTGTGAGGCTTTATACATCTTGCCAATGTTTTACAGAAAACTTGGGAATCTATGATAAATGATGTTTTAATGATCTTGGAAATATGCAAGAGGGTTTGTAGTTTTTTTTGGCCCATTGTGTATGCTACCACTTAGTTCTAAAATGTTTAACAAAAGCAATGACCAGAATTTCTAAAACTTCAAATATGAAAAATATGAATATCACCTATGTATTTATTATATACATATATGTGTGTGTATATATATACATATAGACATCTATATGTATATATACATATACTGTATATATGTATATATACATATATACATAAAGATATATGCATTATATATACATAAAGATATATGCACATATATGTATGTATATATATATATACACATATATGTATGTGTGTGTGTGTGTATATATATATATATGCACATAAAGATGTATGTATTCTTATATCACATTACATCACAGTGGGGGCATATTGTAAGAAACATGTCCATAGGTTTTTTCATTATATTGTGCTTACACAATCCTAGATGGTCATGCATACTACACAGCTAGGGTATATGTCAGAGCCTATTGCTTACAGACTCCAAGTCTGAGCAGCATATACCTGTGCTGCATCCTGTGGGCCATGGTAACATAAGGGTCAGTATCTATATACCTAAACATATCTAAACGTAGAAAAGGTAAACTGTGATATAAAAGATTTAAAAATTGTATAATGGGCACTTATCATAAATGGAGCTTGTAGTATTAAATTGCTCTGGGAGAGTCAGTAAGTAGGGAGTGAAGATAAAGTCCTAGTTTTCTAAACCACCACAGACTTTGTCAGAATTTAGTATACACTAAATTTGTTAAAATATACATCTTCCATAACAAATTAGCCTATATAACTTTTTTGGTTTCCTTGCATTTTCACTTTTATTTATATTTTTACATTTAAAGGTTTTTATTTATATTTATTTGTTCTTTTTTGTTATACAGGACAATATGATTCATTTTGACCTTGTTATAAGAGCATGGAATATAATGCTCCAATTCAGTCCAGCACTTTCCCCTTTCCCTCTCCCTTCCCTCCCTGTTCCCTTCCCTTTACTGATCTTACTGCTGTTTACTTATAGTTGTTTTTAATTTGTGTCTTCTGGATATACATGATGGATATAAAATTTTAACTGTTTAAAAATATTTAATTCAGGGCTGGGGATATAGCTCAGTTGGTAGAGTGCCTGCCTCGCAAGCACAAGGCCCTAGGTTCAATCCCCAGCACCGCAAAAAAACAAAAAACAAAACAAAACAAAAAAACATATTTAATTCTTTGCAACAACATTTAACTCCCAAATACATTGGGTAGCTTTACAAAAAAAAAAAAAAGAAAAAATTCCCTATCATTTTATTCTTACTCTGTAAGCATTTTGCTGTTTTTGAAAATTCTTTCTTTGTACATTTCAACCTTTTGGTGAAAAACTAAGAAACAGCAGGTCTTAGCCTAGGTCACACAGGATCAGGGTGGTCAGGGTCTGTCTTCCACCTCCACATCTCGTCCCTCTGGAAGAACTTCAGGGGCAGCCTGGTGCTTCTACTGCCCTCTTCTGCACATCACCACGTTCTTCTGGAACCCGTCCTGCAGGATCTGTCCAAGTCTCTTCTTGAGGAGAGGCACTCTTCAGAAATTCTCCATGAGAGTTTGGTTTCTTTTCTTTCTCATTTTCTTTACATCATAGATTTAGTTGTAAGCAGCTAATGCCACACATACGTTCCTCTCTATTAAGGAAAACTATTTAGTGTTGGTTTCTATGTTTTTAAATTTTACACGGAGCTTATTGAGGTCTACAAAAGTTTTCCCCAAATCCTTGACTGTGAATTTTCCAGGGATTTTTTTTTTCTGTCTTCCCCTCGAGTGTCCTTTACTATTGTCCCCTCTCAGCTGTGCATTCCTGTCCCAGTGCCACTGTAATGCAGGGACACTTTTGTACACATACAGGCCAGCATTGATCGAAGCATCACCATGTGGTGCATGACTGCTTCAGTAAACTTTTTTTGCTGCTGTGAGTAAAAGACCTTATCAGAACAATTGCAAAGGAGGAAAAGTTTACTTGGGGCTCACGATTTCAGAGGCCTCAGTCCATAGGCAGCAGTCTCCATTGAGGTGAGGCAGGACACCATGGTGGAAGAGTGTGGTGGAGGGAGGCAGTCCACATGATGATCAGAGGGCAGAGAGACGCCACTCACCAGATACAAAATATACACCCCAAAGGCAGCAACCAGGGACCCGCATCCTCTAGCCATACCCTATCTGCCTACAGTTACCACTAAGTTAATCCCATCAGGGGATCAATTCACCGATACCTAATGGCATCGGACTCTCAGAACCCAATCATTTCTCTTCTGAACCTTCTTTCACACCTGAACATTTGAGGGAAAGCTAATATTTAAACCATAGCAATGACTGAATGTTAATGTAAACAAAGAAGCAAAAACTAAAAACTCCTCTTAATGCTTTTAAGTTTTTATTTATTTTTTATTTTCCCTCTCAATATTCTTGTGTTATCTTCCTAGCCCACAGATTTCACCTGTATTCCCTAGAACCTTTGGGGTTTCCGGTTGAGTTCCTGAAGGACTTATCATTCATGAATTCTAAACCAAAGCTGCATTTCAATATGGGGAAGGTCTGTGATTTTGTCTGTTTTATTTATTGGGTTGTCAATATGAAGTTTGTGTAATGAATTATTTACTTACCTAAAGAGTGTGGATCAAAACTAGCCACACAACTTTTACTTGGAGAAACACAATCCCTGATAGATTCATTAATTTGGCCAAGGTCAAATAGCAGGCAGAGGAAAAAAAAAAAACAGAATACAGGTCCCTCGACTCTTAATTGTTTCTCTTCACAACTGCAAGTCTTCATTCTCATAACTGATGTATTAGGAAAATATTTGTATTACGCAGGGAAAGAAAATTTGCCATATAGCTGAGATGAACCTGTAAGAGGATTTCTTGAACTTGGAACCGTTGAGGTTTTTGTCCAGGTGACCCTTTGCTGTGGAGGCGCTCTCCTGCACACCGTGGCATGTTCTGTGCCATGCAGTGTCCCCTCCTCTCTCTACATTTTATCCAGCACCCTGGGTAGCAGAATCTCTCTCTATTGAGAACCACTAACCTAGAGGGAAAGTGTTTAAAAGACAGCTAATGAGAAAAAAGATGAGAGACACAGACAATGTCTGGGAACATCCATCTTCTTTGATAATTTAAACAGCAAGGAATTTCCAGGATGCACTTCTTTAGGGTTTCAAATAGTGTAGTGTTTTACTCTGTATGATTTTGAACTACGATAATCATATTTTCAGTTATCTTTATAGCCTATGTGTATATTTTTAATTTTATTTTATTTTTAAATGTGTTCTAAGCTATACATGACAGTCGAATGCATTTTGACACATTGTACACAAATGGAACACAACTTCTCATTCCCCTGGCTTCACATGGTGCAGAGTCATAGTGGTCCTGTAATCATACATGTATATAGGGTAATGATGTCCATCGCATTCCACCATGCTTCCCATTCCCACGTCCCCTCACCTCCCCTCCCCTTCCCTCCCCTCACTCCCCTCACAGTTCAAGTTCCTTCATTCTTCTCTACCCTCACCACCATTGTGAATCAGCATCCACTTATAAGAGAAGACTTCCAGCCTTTGTTTTTTTGGGGGGTCTGACTTATTTCACTTAGCATAATATTCTGCAGCTCCATCCACTTACATGCAACTGCCATAATTTCATTCTTCTTTAAGGCTGAGTAATATTCCATTGTGTATATATACCACAATTTTCATTATCCACTTATCTGTTGAAAGGCATCTAGCTTGGTTCCATAGTTTACCTACTGTGAACTGAGCTACTATAAACATTGATGAATCTGTGTTACTATAGTATGCTGATTTTAAGTCCTTTGGGTATAAATCAAGGAGTGGGATAGCTGGGTCAAATGGTGATTCCATTCCAAGCTTTCTAAGGAATCTCCATACTGCTTTCCAGAAGAGTCATACCAATTTGTAGTCACACCACTAATGTATGAGTGTGCCTTTTGCCCCACATCCTTGCCAACACTTCTGATTGCTTGGATTCTTGATAATTGCCATCCTTATAGGAGTGAGATGAAATCTTAGAGAAGTTTTGATTTTTGGAACCCACAAAAATATGGTTATCTCATCCTAGGAAAATGTACCAAAGACACATATTGGAGAAAAACCAGCCTATACAAGAAATGGTTCTGGGAAAACGGGAAATCCATGTGTAACAAAATGAAATTAAACCCCTATCTCTCATCTTTCACAAAAATCGACTCGAAGTGAATCACAGATTTAGGCACTAGAACAGAGACCCTGCACCTAATAGGAGAAAAAGTAGGCCCAAATCTTCATCCTGTTGGCTTTGGACCTGACTTCCTTAACAAGATTCCTAAACCACAAGAAGTAAAACCAAGAATCAATAAATGGGATGGACTTAAACTTAAGATCTTCTCAGTAAAGGAAATAATCAATAACTCGAAGAGGAAGCCTACAGAATAGGAGAAAATCTTTACCACATGCACCTCAGATAGAGTATTAGTCTCCAGGACATATAAAGAACTCAAAAAACTTACCATCAAAAAACAACCTAATCAATAAGAGGGCTAAGGAACTGAACAGATACTACTACTCTAAGATTAAATCTCACTCTAGCCTTATGTGTTTTTATTACTGAGTGAAACATCGGCAGTTTTCTATGTATAAGATGTGCTTATTAGTTAATATTTAATTTTTTGACTATACGTTTAAAAAAAAGAACAAAATCAGTATACATGTGCTTCAAGAGCTTTCCCAGTGTGATTATTACAAATTTCATTAACTGTAACACATTTGGGTCATTTATACCTGGTATTAGTTATACCAGGTTAGTATCAGCTCACATCTGAGACCTGGTAAAACAGAAGTCATCAAAAAAGTTAAATATAAGAAAGGCTCAGCATAATGTAGATTTAAAACTGAGAGACAGGTCTAGAGTTAGGATTATGCTTCCCAATGGTGAAATTAAACCAAGTCTTAATTCAGCAGGAATTTAAATTAGCAGAATTAGAGCTACAAACAAGTAATTTTTAATCTCTATAAAGCATGCCTTAAAAAATAAAAATACAGCTGATGTGTCCTAGATATAAATCTAGTTAAACCCAGATTTTCCAGATGTTGCTGCATGTTTCTTATTTAGGAATCTGAAACTGCTACTTAAGGACCAAATATGTAGTACCTTTCATCTGACCCTTCTAACTGTCTGTACCAGAGCAAATCCTTTTACTCTGCTACTGAACGTGTCTTAGTCTTACAAGTAAACCCCCCTTATTGTGGACAGAGATAGTCAACCTTGAGAGCGTATGAAAAAGGTTGATAAATTGTAGGACAGCATGACTGTGCTAGTGAAGGGATGGAAAAGCCAGGTGGGATGTGTCTGAATAGAGAGTAGCTAGTATTTCTCTCTCCCTTTCCCTACTTTCTTTTTTTTTACATTTTTGTGCAATTCCATGTGTTTTTTCTCTTAAAGCCCCTGAGTTATTACCCTCTTCCCATATTTCACAGTACTAGAGAGATTCCCGTGATGACACATTCTTAGGATGCCATCTGGCTTTTAGCCTGACCTGGTGAACCCATACCCAGACTGTTGCCAAATCTCCAGGTGTATCCTCAAGCTGTCCATCATGTTGTGGGAGGAGCTACTTCTTGGCTGTGCAGGATATTACACAGATTCCAGGGTCTAATTGCTTCTTGTACAACTCTCAATCAACCTTTCTATTTTCACACCTACACATTCCTTGCATAGGAACATTCCTGCTGTCTCCATTCTTGAGCTTGTTCTGGATTCTTTGGTATAAGCTGGATTTCTTTCTGACATATACCTGCAACCTAGACCTATTTCCCTGGTGGCAGGATCCTTGTAATTGCTCCATTTGCTTTCTAGTATGTCAAATTTTTTCTTAAGTGTAGAAAATTTGAGACATAATTGAAAAGTTTGTATTGGGTTGACTTGCACCTTTTATAGATGTTTACACTTATCTGTGTGCATAGGACACTGCTATTTTATTTTAGAAAATGAAAAAAATACAAAAATTAAGAAAATTTTTATTTAATTAGTATTCTCTGTTAATATACATGAGCTATTATTCATATTTGTATTTATATTTTATATTTATAATATTACAGATTCCAGAGAAATATAATAGTTTTAATAAAAATACTATTTTAATTGAAATACTTTTTTCCATGTTTCACCTAATATATATCAGTATATACACATATTCTAATTTTGAGGTGATATTCACCTTCTCCTTCTGCAATTACATCACAAGTTTTGGAGATATATGTACTGATTATTCAAGTAAAATATTTACTAGTTATGTTTATGAATGTGGAAGCCACAGCAGATATGTGAATTCAAAATATTTTAAAGTTAGCAGTGCAGTTGATTAGTCCTCTTTACAGAATTTCTAAGCTTTTACTTTTCTAGTGCATCATCAGACTATAGGGATCTAAAATGAAAAACAGGCAAACATTAAAGAAAAGATAAACACTAAACAGCATCACAGGATCTATAGCAACCCTTACCCCTCTCTCCCAAAGCCTGATTTCCACAAAATGTTTATATAGAGCATATTATAATTAGATAAGAAAATGAAATTTGTTGCAACTAATTATCTTTAGCACAGTAGAATCAGTGCTTTTCATGGAGTGAGCAGTAGTCAGGAGAAAATGACAAGGAGGGGCTTTAATTTTTCAAGAGTTGAAGCAAATTTTTCCCAAACAAAACACATGCAAACTTTCAGGGATATACATGTAGATCTATGTAGAAAAGACTCCAGGAGAAATATTTCAGTTTTGTTATGTAGAGGATAATTTTCAAGAGAAATTATTGTTGGGATTGAGAGCATCTGTTCAGTAGTAAGTAAATATGTTGATTTCATTAATAGCAATAATAAATATGATTATAAATTAACAGAGAGTAATTTAAAAGTTTGAATGGAACTACTTAATTCTTATTTGCACAAATATAGATATTGAAATGGCATAGTTAGCCTAATGTCTTTTTGTTACTGGTGATAAAACTTTGAATTTTAATGTATACTATTGTTTTCCTCACCAGTGTTAGTTTTAAGATGGTTTGAGAAATACATTCAGCCATTTCTGGAAAGTTCAATTTAAATTAAATGTAACGATTATTGCTCAATAGAATAGAAACTGCGCTTAAAATTTAAACTTAGGAGACTTGAATACTATAATGAGGTCTATATATCTACTGGACAAAATTCCTTCAAAAAAGGGAAATTATAGAACTTCAGCAAAATAGTACACATCTTTAACCTCTGCCCTTCTAAAAACATCTGAGACCAATATATTTTAATAGACTTTAAGATAATTTTCCTCTGTTTTCTTTCAAATGAATCCAAATAAAATGTATCTAGATTGATAGGGTTTAAAATACATAAAAAATGTAATTATGACAAAATGATTGTCATATGCTCTTGTAATCATTTCCCTAATGTTAACTCTTCTTTCAACTCTACTCCCTAGCATAAAGAAGAGTTATTTTCAAAGTGGTATCTCGATAGTGGCCTCATTCCTATAAGACCTTGTTTTAAATTACATCTTTGATTTAATAATATCTAACAGTTTGAAACAGGAATGGCAAAATTCTAAATCAAGATTGTCAGTTATTGCAGTGGATGGAGAACCTGAATCCTAACAGCTTAATTTCATTCCTTTAGTGTTCTTTTTTATCTTTGAGGTGTCCCAGTGTGCTGCCGCTCAGAACTTTCTTCAGGTGACAGGTTTGACAGGCAACAGACTGAGTCTGCAGAGGGTCCTTTCATGCTGACCCTTTGCTGCCATTACCTCCTGGAGTACAACAACACTTTTGCAATAACATAGAGGGAAATTTTTTCTCTCATCACTTATATTTGGCACTGAGATAAAGATGGTAATTGTCTCTAATGTCTTGCCCACAATTTAAGGGGGACAAAGATGTTTAATTTTGTCAACTTCACTAGGCCACTGGATACCCAAAACATTTTTTTAGCATTATTCAGGTTGTCTTTTGTGAGGTGTATGTGGATGAAATTAACATCTAAATCAGTAGACTGAGTAAAGCAAATTGCCCTCCCTACTGTGAGTGAGGCTTATCCAAGATGCTGAAGCCCTGAAAAAAACAAATAGCACAATCCTCCCACAAGTAAGAATTCCTTCTTCCTGACCATCTTGAGATGGAACATTGTTTTATTTTCCTGTCATAGATTAAAACAGATATACCAGCTTTTCCCATCTCTCGTGCCTACCAGCCTTCAGACTGGAATGGCACCATTACCTCTCCTGATTTTGGGGGGTTTAGACTCAGACTAGAACTAAGGAATGCAGTTAAGAATCTGCATTGAATCTTGTAGCTCACTAAGTTACAAAGGGCTTTAGCATTTTGGTTGGTTGATCAAAGCATGGACCAAAATATCACCCACAGTGAGCAACTTATAAATACTGGAGCTGCTTTTGTTTAACATACAAGAAAATAATGAAGGTTTTCAGAGATTGAAATGTTACAGTGCATTTGTAATTTAATACCTACTCACCTACATTGAGACGGTCTGGAATACATACTTTTCACCAAGAGTGAAAAAAAATTTGAGAACGGAGCCAAGGCATTCTTGAAGAACTAGTTCTGTGATCACTCTTTTGTATAAGGCAGACCCATCATAGTGACTACACTCACTGAGTTGTGAAACTTAAATACAATGGATATAATCATATTCCACCGTGGCAAGGGTTATACAGTAGCACGCAACCACCAAGTGTAGTTTTGGAGTGCTTATCATAATGGATGGTGCAATCATAATAATATGTAAAGTAATAATAGTAGTCCATCTTGCAGAGAGTTATGGTGTTGACTAGTTAGTAATCATGACACTAAAAGTAAAATGGGAAGCCTGACAAATTGTTACTTGATTTGTATATGCAGAACTGTTCTAGATTAAATGAACAAAAACCTAACATAAATCATAAAAATGGAGACTCATGTTTCTTCAAATCCATTCCCACACTTGAACCAGTTTATAGAAGTAGAACCCCTTGAATGAAGGGGAGGCCAGGTCCCTTTAAGAGAGGAATTCAAAACACTGCCAAATACTTATAATCTTCCTCCAACCTTCCCCAAAGGAAGCTCAGACCTTTTAGCACTAGAACTGTACATTTGGGAAAAGAAAATTAGAAGACTTCCCAGGAAATCCTAGGTATATTTCTGAACTGACAATAATTTCAGGCGATTAAAAAGATTTTATCTCCTACCAGTCAGGTAGGGACTTAAGAAGGTCAGAAAATCAATCAAGTTTTAACTTACGCCCATCCCACAAGGGTTGCTGTAGGTCCCTGAACCGATACTGTTATTATTCCCACAGTTTGGGAATGCATAATTGGAATATATTTGGTCATTAACTGGCAGAATCCCCACATTAGTTCCCTGATCTGTGACATAAGATGTATTATGGTAGAAAAGGTCATCTGGAAGTCATTGGAATGACTTCTCACTGGGAAATTAGTAAACCCAAACCACTATGGCATCCTTGAGGGACTATAGAGGTTAGAATCACTGTCAGGGTTTGGAAGTCATAGGAATAGTGATTCCTACCACACTCTAGTTTAATTTGCCTACTTTGCTTGTGAAGACTAGTTGGGTTATCATAATCTTAACCAGGGGTGGTTTCAGTTCTGGCAGCAGTGCCAGATGTATTTAATTGAACAAATTCACGCATTCCCTAGTACCTGAGATGAAGGTGCTGATCTGGCAAGTGCTTTCTTTCTCTATATATTTGTTAATAAACACCATCAAAAGGAGTTCCTTTCAACTAAGGATGTCAACAATAAACTTCCATTGTCCTTTCTCAGGGATATATCAACTCTCCAGGTATATATCATCATTTGATTTACAGAAACCTTAATCATTTTTCCCTTGTTCAAGACATCAAAACTAATTCCAGTGACTCAGGAGGCTGAGGCAGGAGGATCACAAGTTTGAAGTCAGACTCAGCAATTTAGCAAGACCATGTCTTAAAAATGTCAAATAAAAAACAAAAAGAACTGGGGATGTAACCCAGTGGTAAAGTCTCCCTGGGTTCAATCCCTAGTCTAAATGTATATATTTATAGTGGACTTTCAGGTTTGGTTTTATTCAAGAAATTACTTTTGCATTTTCTTTTGTGAATATTTTATATTTTCTTTTGAATAAATTGTCTTAATACAGTTCACATGTAGAATAACAATTGCCAGCAGACTTACACACACTAGTCACTCTGAAAACATTCTTTTGACTTAATTAAGGAAGGAGTATAGATTCCTTTGAGTCTGAGGAAGACAGATGCATGTGGGCCAGTACAAGGACAATAAGTGCATTTTGCAGACACTCCTTAGATTCGAACTTAGACTTGAATTGGAGCTCTTCCAGGATCACTAGGAAAAGTATTAGCAGTATTATCAGTATTATTTCTACTGATCAGCTTTGTTCTTACTAGTTCATGACTCACCAACCCTCTTTCTGTTCTGAAGTCCACAGTCCAAAAGAAATTGACTTTTCTTTGTTTGTTTGTTTACTATGGAATGAATTCAGAGGTGTTCTGTTGTAGTGCTACATCCCCACCCCTTTTTATTTTATTTTGTTTTGTTTTGTTTTTTATTTTTGAGACCGGGTCTCATTAAATTAAGGAGGTTGACCTGAAATCTACAATCTTCCTACCTCAGTCTCCCAAGTAGCTGATATTACAAGTGTGTGTCACCAACTCGGGCTTGAAAATAATTGATTGTGATCATGACTCCTGA
>JAJEJO010003137.1:0-18435 GCA_020662805.1 Glaucomys volans
CTGATGATTTCTCAGTATAATCTCCAAAATCCAAGTACTTTGAAAGAAAAAAAACTGTCAACCATAAGTTGATATTTATATCCTGAAATTGGTTAACCTAATCACATAAAAGGCACTACATGGTTGAATACTCAGACTCCAGTACAGTAATATTGAGTGATTTGAACATGTCTCTCTGCAATGGGTAAGGCACCCCAACATCAAATCTGTGAAGCGTCTTCAAACCTAAAAAAAATTATAATTCAAATGTACTTAACATATATCTACAGAATATTTCATCCAACAAGAATCTGAATTTACTCTCTTAACTGCTCCTGAAATAGATCATAGTTTATGGCAGAAAGCAATTTTAGCAAATATTAACTTTTTTAAAAAAAGGGATACAATTTCCTGCATCTTATCTACTCATATTGGATTGAAATTATAAATTAATAGCAAAAAATAAAAATAAAAACCCTATTGAAACTATGTAAAATATGAAAATTGAACAATACTCTTTTGAACAATGAAAGGGCAATAAAAGAAAGCAGGGAAAATTGAAAATTATTAGAATCAAAGAAGAATAGTGATAAATCATATCAGAACCTCTTGGACAATATGAAGGCAGTTTTAAGATAGAGTCTATAGCTTTTAGTGCCCACATAAGAAAATCAGAAAGATCACAAATAAACAACTTAATGATGCATCTCAAGGCCCTTTTAAAACAAGAAGAAACCAATCCTGAAACCAGTAGGAAGGAAATAATTAAGATCGGTGTCAAAATCTATGAAAATAGATAATAAAAGAGCGCAAAGCCTCAGTGGAATTAAGAGTTGGTTCTTTAAAGAGATAAATTCTTAGCCAAATTAACCAAAAGAAAAAGAGAGACAACTCAAAGATTGTAAAGATGAAAAAGAAAAAAATCACCACAGACATTGTAAGAATCCAGGGGTCCATTAGGCCATGAACTCAGACTGTTCACCTTGTCAACCTAGTGGTGGGGTTAGGGTTGTTCTGTAGGTTAATTATTCATCTGTAAGCAAACCTCATGAAGGCTCCCATCCCTCCCTGTTAACCAAAAGAGCAGGGCACTTTCTATTTCAGATCTCAATGTGTGCTGTCCTGTCAGACCTCAGACAAATTTCTGCACCATTTATATTATCTGGAATAGAGGGAAACTTAACAAAATGGTTGAAATCATAAGGGGTAAAATGATCACCTATGGTAGACACTGCTCCAAGCATTTTCCAAACCTTCCTCTGTACAGCTCAATGCAATAAAATTTGTTCACTTGATTTACACTTACTCCAGGTTTAACTGGAGCATGAAGGGTGACTGAAGCACTTGGTTTGTTCACACCATCATTAAGTTATATGAACATGATCAAGCTCCCTCTAGAGTCCCAAACTCTTCTACACTGTCCAGCTTGTTGCATTGCTTCAAGCCACCAGCAGGATAGATGCGAAGGCTATCTAGATTCACATCAAGGGGCAGGTGGGAAGACTTGTTTCCCACAGCTCCCTTTCATCTATGGAGATACATAATTATATTGGAGAAAGGAGACAGGGATTAAAACTCTGCCCTCCATTTAAGAAATGGACTCTCGCCTCCCTCTTGGCCGATGTAACCTGAGGATGTAGCCACAGGGATGATGGGACAAGAACTTGAGTCAGTAAGCTTGATTTCAAATTTCTTAATCTCAGGTATTTGGGGAACACATTTCTTTATTACTAAAGCTATATTTTGTTTTGGTCATGAGTTTCAGATTGCAGAGCAATCTTTTATTAGAGAATTTTAATTATACATAGTTTTTGTGTTCCTTTTTACAAAATTATACATACAACAATTTTGATTTCAGCCTCCATTCCTTGTTCTTCCCCTCTTCCCCCTCCTTTACCTCTGCCTACTCTACTCATCTCCTTTTCACCCCTTTATTTACATATTTTTGTTGGTACTTTCTATGTATACATAAGTATGAAATTGCTTTTGGAGCATTTATATATGTATATAACATGATTCTGTTAAATCATCCTTATTTCCTTCACTGTCCCATTCTTCTTCCCGTTCTCTCATTCCCCTACATCTACTTATCTGATCTTCCCTGTTTTTTTGTTCTCTCTGATCCCCTCCATCATCCTCCTTTCCCTTACTTTACTCTAGCTTCCAAGCATGAGAGAAAGCATTCAACTTTTAATTTTCTGAGTATAGCTTATTTCACTTAGATGATTTTCCCCATTTCCATCCATTTACCAGCAAATATCATTATTTCCTTCTTTCTTATGACTAAGTAAAACTCCATTGTGTATATATACCACCTGTTCTTGATCCATTCATCTATTGAAAGGCATAATTTGAGTTAGCATTACCTGGGACTGTTAGAAATGGACATTATTAGGCATTGTCCAAGACCAACTATGTCAAACCTGGGAGTGGGACCAGCAATTTCTGTTTACAAGCCTTCCAGGGGATTCTGGTGTAGGCTGAAAAACTCTCATAAAGGCACAAACTTTTGATTGTGTAAATAATCAAATAGGACATCTTATCTGTCTGACCCTTGTACACTAGAAGGAAGAGGGAGAGTTGAGCATCTTCCCAGACTGTCAGAGTCTGACCTAGAACCTGGGTTTGCCTGTCTATTACCAGCCTTCTGCCCTGTTCTCCTATCTACTCTTGGCCAGCCTTATGGGAGATGACCTAGGAGGATAACCACAGAAATCCCTCCCCTTCCCGTACAGGTAGGCCACTCTTTCTATAAAGAGGTAAATTCTAATTTTCTTCTATTAGTTTTCTAGAGCTATTATTACAAAGTACCACAAACAGATGGATTAGAATAGAAATTTCTTGTCTCACAGACTTGAAGTCTAGAATTCTGAGGTCAAGGCATGGGCAAGGCTAGGTTTCCTCTGAAGGTGCAATTCCCAGGCCTCTTTCATAGCCCCTGACAGGTGGGCTTCAAAGAAGCTCACCCTTCACAAGAAATGCTCCCTGTGCCCAAGAATAGAATGTCTAATTTCTCCCTTTTACTAAGACACCAATCACATTGGATTAGGGGCCCGCTCCACTCCAGTAGGACCTCATCTTAACTAAGAGCATCGACAAAGACCTTGTTTCCAATGAAGTGTATATTCTGAGGATTAGGCAGTAGGACTTCAAATATGATTTGGGGGGTAGCCAAATTAAACCCATAATAACTCTTATGAATCTGGGCCCTAAGACTTAGAAGTCCTCATAGCTAGTTTTCACTCTCTGGAAGCTGTCATTTAAAGTCCAGCTACATTGCTGGACACTTCCTCAGTCCTACAGGATAACAAAGAGTGGCAGGCCCACCCCATTCCCAGCCATTCTAGCTGAGGCCTCAGATGAGGGTGCAGCCATCTTGGGTTGCCCCAGCCAGCTCCACATAGAGAGGGTGAGCCACCACCCCATCATTCCCAAATTTCAGAATGAGCAAAAAAAGAAAAGGCTGTTTTAAGCCACTAATCTTTGGGATAGTCTTAAAAATAATAATAAATAATTGCATCATGCCTGGACCTTTATGAGTAAGGTTCAATTCCTGTCACTGGGGGCACTTCATCAGAGCCCAAGGCCTGCCTACCTCTCAGATGAAATATTGGGGTCTCACTGCCAGACGAGTGGCTGGAAATGAGAACAGCACCCATGCTTGAGGAATGTGGGCTCTGGTGTAAGAAGGCACAGGAGGGGGCTGTGTGCAGTTGGGCTTGAAACCTGAGCTTAGCCACCCAGAGCCAATCATGTGGACTGCATGATGCTGGATCCTCCGAGGTAAGAGGAGAAATGGAAGCAGTGAGAGGCCTTGACTAGGGGGAAAATTATAGTATTCAACATTGAAAACAGGTGTCTTCAAAAGAACTTAATTTTGGCTAAATAAAGGGCTGTACAGAAGAACAAAGTGATTACTTAGAAAAGGAGCAGAGGAAAGTTAAAGCAGAGAGGTGATAAGAGAAGGTGTTTGAACAAAAAACTCTCCCTTTTCTCCTTTGTAGTGGGTTATGGTTATAATTGAGTATTCCTTATTAATGCCACTGATTCCTGACTTTGGTCTGGTTTGGATCTAGAATTTCCCCCAGTGTTTCGTGTGCTCAGGGGTGTCTTTGGAAGTGATCAGAACACGAGGTCTCTGATCCTGTGCATAAATATAGTGGTAGCTGAAGGAACCACTAGAGGTGAGGAAGAAGGAACTGGGAGTATACCCCACAAGGGTCCATCTTCTCAACAGACACTTTTTCTGTCTCTGCTTTCTGATGCCATGAGCTGAGCGGCTGTCTTCTGCCATGACTTTCTACCAAGATGTTCTGCCTCATCTCAGACTCAGAGCAATAGAATAAGCTCACCAGGGAACAACACCTTTGAAATTGTGAGTCAAAGTAAACTTTTCTTCCTCTGTTATTGTCAGGTATTTTAGTCATAGTGACAAAAAGTTGACTATGTGCTGGTATTGCTCTGTTCACTCACTCTGCTATTCCTCACGATACTGATATAGGTACTGTTGTTCTCTATGTATTTATTTTTCTTTCCTTAGTGTGTTACAATGATACATAATAGTTGGGCTCATTTTGTTAAAATCATATATACATGGAATTTTATTTACTCCATTCCAGCCCCTGGTGTCCTGTCCTTTTCCTCCAACTATTCCTCTTCCTATAATTTACTGGTTTGCCTTTCACTCATTTATTTATTTTTGACTGGCACTTAATAGACATGCAAAAAGGTGGATATACTGTGATATATTTATACATGCACATCCCATGATTGTGTGAAATTCATTTAGTATTTCCTCCCCTTTCCTGCCCCTCCTCCCTCCTTCTCCATGTTTTTCTTCTACCCAGTGATCTTCCCCACAGCTTTATAATATCTGACCTCCTTTTCCCTCCTCTATATGTTTAAAACATTATTCATACAAACACAAAATTTTGACTGATTAATGTTTCTTTGTTTTATCTTCTTTTTTGGTAGGTATTTTAAGAAATGCATTGATATTTAAAATGTTATTTCAATATTGTATATAAAATACAGCAATTAGAAATACTTCTTTATTATTTCTCATTAATTCAATGTTCCAAGAATACACTACCAATCACAATATATGATTAGATATTTCTTTAATTTTTTTTGGTCATTTTTCATATGAGAGTGACTTAAATAGCAGAGTTATTTTAAGTATGCTTGATAATTGTAAAAGTCACCCCAAATTCTGGTGAGTTATATGACCACTTTGTTTCTACACTATTTTCTTAGATAGAGAGATTCAAAATATTTCATAACCAAAGCAGTGAAATTAGGAAAGTATGAACTGTGTGAATAATCAATAAACTGATACATGAGGCATCACTTTATAGTGCCTGCAATATTCTGAGAGTTCAATAATGTGAAATAAATAGTAATAATTAAATTAATTCATCTGGACATCAAAGTAGCCCTCTGATGTGCATCTACTGCAGTCTCATGTGCAGCGGGCAACAAGAGTTATAGAAAACCTAGTTGTCTTCTCAAAGACTCTCGGGTAATAAATCAAAGCACTTGTGTTCATAGACCTGTGTTTCATCATTGAGTTTATGCTGTACTGAGTGATAAATATAAAATCATGTATTATAAACATAGTTCCCCCAAATTAAGTATATAACCATACCTTTTCAAAAGAAAGACTGGGAAACCATCCCACAGCGCATTTTCAACATAATCTGGATGAATGCCCATGTTTACCAACATCATTACCATTTCTTAGAATATATTAGCAAAATTGTTTAAATTCTTTGTGGTGCTGGGAATTCAACCTAGGGTCTCAGATGGTGGGCAAATGTTGTACCTCTGAACCAAACTCCAAGCCTGGGGCTTTTTGTTTGTTTGTTTGTTTTGTTTTGTTTTGTTTTTGCAGTGCTGGGGATTGAACCCAGGGCCTTGTGCTTGCGAGGCAGGCACTCTACCCACTGAGCTATATCCCCAGCCTCTTTTTTTATTGGTTCTTTTCAATTACACATGACAGCAGAACCCATTTTGATATAATCACACAGCAGGGAATATGTCTTTTTTTCACAATGTAGACTCACACAATTCATATCATCTTACATATGCATAGGGTAATGCTGTCTGTCTCAGTCTACTATCTTTCCTTCCCCCACCTCCTCCCATCCCATTTTCCTCTATACCATCCATTCTTCCTCCATTCTTTTCTTATCCCCCTCCATAAACCTTACCCCCCTTTATGTATCAGCATCCACTGATCAGAGAAAGCATTCAGCTTTTGGGTTTTTGACCTTGGCTTATTTGACTTAGCATGATACCCTCCAACTTCATCTGTTTACCAGCAAATGCCATAATTTTATTCTTCTTTATGATTGAGTAATATTCCATTGTGTATATACACCACAGTTTCTTTATCCATTCTTCAATTGAGGGGCATCTAGGTTGGTTCCACAATCTAGCTATTGTGAATTGAGCAGCTATGAACATAGATGTGGCTGCATCCCTACACTTTGCTGATTTTAAGACCTTTTGGTATAAATCAAGGAGTGGGGTAGCTGGGTCAAATGGTTGGTCCATTTCAAGTTTTTTGAGGCATCTCCATACTGCTTTCCAGAGTAAGCCTGGGACTTTTAAGGAGTAGCTCAGCATCAAAACCTGAGTCATCCAGCTGTAGTAGCCACTAAACACATGCAGATGTTTAACCTCCAATGTATCTAATATCAATGAAATATTCAGTTCCCAGCTTCAGGCCTTATTTTAGGGTCTGTGTGGCAACATGGACCACTGCTTTGGATAGGGCCCATTTGCAATATTGTCAGCATCACAGGGAGCTGCAGGGGCAGAGCTGGGGCAGAAGGGCTCATTTTTTCACATTCCCCATCTGCAGCTGTTGCAGTTCTTGCAGGATTGACCCTCATTCAACCCAGAGTGAGACACAGATAATAAATATATCTATATGTATACATATATCTATATATATGTATATATATGTATATATGTATATGTATATATATGTATGTATGTATGTATATGTATATGTATATATGTATATATATATATGATGCCTCACGATTTTTGAAAAATATATACATTCTGTATAGTATTCAAGTCAGGATAAATATATCTATCATCCTCACACATTTACAATTAGAATTTGTAAGCACTCAAGCACTCATTTTTAAGCAGTATTATGAATTCTTCCTACACCTACTAATAGGTACTCATTCATTTCATGTGTTTTCTTCAAATGATGGTATTTTCCTTGACAAAACTTTTAAAGATTCTATTGCTTTGTTTTTGTCTTGTTTTATTTTTGTGGTGTTTTATTTTATCTTTAGGACAAACACACCTTCTTGTATAGGGACAGTAAAGTCCTTTGTCTCTGTACCTGTCCATTCAAGTACATGGACATCATCCCTGATGCACTCCTCAGCAGGTTCTGTTAGCTTACTGGTTCTGTAATTCTTCCTTTTGCATAAAATTCAGAGTTCAGTGAATGCAGTCAGTAATCTGGTTCTTGTGAATGCTGTCTACTACAAGGAACCCAAATAATCAGTTCAGCAAAGAGCACACCCAGGAGCATCCAGTAAAAGTGAGCAAGGGGAATATTGCACAGCAACACAGAAGAGTCCAGGACACAGATCCTGGGTTTACACTGGTTTCTAAATCATGTGTGAAAGTCTCTTCATGGAACTGTGTTTATGTGGCCTTGGGCATCCTGGCATCTGAGATTCCCCACCAAATCTTAGAGCCCTTCTCTTATGCTTCTTCTTGTTTATGTCTTCAAAGTGCTGCATATTCTTCTAACTTCTGGCCTAGCTCTGCTATTACCTGTCAAACTATCATTAGTTTGCTAATCTATAAGGCAAATCTGATGGTTATCTCATAGGTTTACTTTCAGTGTTTCCTGGCTTCTCAGAAATTTTGGGATAATGTTGAAACTCCAAATATGGTGTATGATAATGTTTATGGACTGGGATTCTGTCCATGTTTCTCCATTGTCTTCAGTACCTACAGACTCCTATTTCTGCACAGGTGTCTTCTTTAGAACTGCCATATTGTTTTGTCCCCTCTTCCAAGCTGTCACTATATCCCTGTTGCTCTCCTCCAGACGTTGTAATGGTTTAAGGACATATATCACCTGCTGAGAACCTATCCAAGGGCTGATGGCTGTCCTACAAGTGCCTGGCCTATAGATGGTGCTCAGTAAATACTGAAGGAATGAACAATCATCACTCTTCTTGGATAGGAAGAAGTGCAGATTATTGGTGAAATACAAGTAATCAAGGACATGGAGTGGCTGGAACATTGCAGAGTAGAGGAAGGTGCACTTCTCATCAGTTGCTCAACTCAAGATTTGGAAAGTGGGAATACTCTTCCTCAGCAAGGGCATTCACTAAAATTCAGTATTGGACAGCATAATAAACTCAGAGATACAGAAAGTCAAAAACTTTATACATAATATAAAAAAAATTTGTGAGAGACACAAAAATGGACTGGTGGTGGTGGTGGTGCCACCAACCACCACTGAGGGGATAAGGGACTCAAAGAGGAAAGCATGGCAAATAAATTTGGCTCTGGGGAATCTGTGAAATAGAGAGTGAGGCTGACATTGACTAACCAAGTGTTGGTGGAGGGAGTTGTTGAGTGAAAAGTGATTAAAATCAATGGACAACTGCAAAGAGCCAACCCAAATCAGTGGTGGGGTGGTCAGAACCATTTCTGAGTGGCAGAGTGGTAGCAAGCAGAGGCTGCAGATTGAGAAATTATAGAGGAATTTGCCAGCCTCACCAAGCAGTCACCTATTTGGGACCCAGAATATATCTGGACCCTCATGACTGAAAGAGGTTTGGAAAGGAGAGTGCCCAGGGCAATACAGGCTGGGACACCAAGGAGAAAGAGATGCCTTTGTGGCTGGCATCTCTTAAGACCATCAGAGATCATTAAACAGTTACAGCTCTACTCCAGATCAGATTATGGGTAATCCACAGCAATGTATATGAGGTGTCTCAAGGTTTCCTGAGTGGAAATTTCAGGAGATCTCCAAATCCCAGATATTCAGCAGAGATTGTCATCTCCCCAGCAAAAGAGGGCTGGGGACCAAATCTCAAATACCCACCATCAGAGTTCAACTGCTCAGTCAGGATCAAATTTCAACTACAGGAACTTCCACGAGCCCCACTGAAGAAATTCCCCAGTTGTCAGCAGTTTCTAGTCTCTCCCGTCCTACGGTGACTGACAGGAAGCTGAGAAGTACTGCAATCAGTCTTGGTTCCTGGTTATGGTGACAGCTTGTGAAGAAACACAAGACATGGTACTAACCCCCAGCTCTGGGCTCGGGTTATAGAGCCCCCACGATAAATCACCAAGAATGGCACATCGGTATGAGCAGAAATTACCCATTCTCAGCAGTGTTGACCACCATGGTGGAAGCAACTTCTTTTCTCATTCAGATTGTTTTCATGTTCTTCCTCTTTTTTTATATTTATTTTTATTCTATTTTAATTTACTTTAATTTTTTTTCCATTTTGCAGGATTGTGTGTGTATGCATGGGTCTGTGTGTGTGAGTTCCTGCTGTGGATTGCTTATGTACAAATATATCTACATATATGTAGTGTATGGATATATAGTGTACAAATACATATATAGTCATATATAATTATATTAATATACTATATATACATGTGTATTCATAGAATTTTTCTTTCATCTTAATTACTCTCTTCTGAACCCATTTATTCTTGTTTTGATTTTGAAGAGGCAAAAATTTTTTCTTCTGTTTTTCTGGGGGAGAACCAGGGATTGAACTCAGGGGCACTCAACCACTGAGCCAGATCCCTAGCCCTATTTTGTATTTTATTTAGAAATAGGGTCTCATTGAGGTGCTTAGCACCTCACTTTTACTGAGACTAGCTTTTAAGTTGTGATCCTCCTGTCTCAGCCTCCTGTGCCTCTGGGATTACAGGCATAAACTACTGTACCGGGCAGGTGGGACAAAATTTTACATGGGTTTGTTTTGTTTTGTTCTTTTACTCTGGTTCCTTGTTTTCTTTCCTCTTACTATCCCTTCTTCACTCCCTTCCCCTACTAATAATCACATGTTTGTGTTTCCTCTTCCTCTCACTATTTTAGTTATTCTTTTGCTCCTTCATCTTACCAGTCATCATCAGTCCCTATCTCCTGCTCCTCCTCTATTCACTTTTTAATTATTTCAATCATTCTCTAACCCTTCTACCATATTTTCTCTTCACTTAAGGAATCCTAAGTCTATTATCTGATAGAATTAAATAGCTTATATAATTCCAATCCTGTTGATGATTTCATTATTAATATAGTAGGTGACATAGCAGATAGATAATATAGCAGATAGATAATATAGCAGATAGATAATATAGCAGATAATATAGCAGATAGATAATATAGTAGGTGACATAGCAGATAGATAGAGATAGCTGGATAATGGCTGATCTATTTCATGGTTGCTTATTGTTGTCACTGATGTTAAATCTTGACTCCAACATCCCTCTACTGGTGAAAATTAGTATTACGAATGTTAAAATACACACAAGACATTTATTTTAGGGCTGCATATGATTGTTAGCATTATTACAAGTCCTTGCTCTCTCTCTAAGAAGAACTGCAACACGACACTTCAGTCACATAGAGGAGAGGTCATGCCGATGAGCCACACCAAGTAGCAGTTAACCTCACTGCACACACACACTAGCCCTGTTGAGTCACAATGATATTTTACATAGATTAGGGGAGAGAATACCCCAAACCAATGACCAGGCCTTAAGTATGAGCAAGTAGATGGGACCTCAGGTCCCACTCTGGGCCATTTATTCATACAGTAAAGACAGAAAGAACTCCCTAGAACAAAAGAGAGAGCCACATATACAAGAGCTTGTGTATAAAAGAAGGAGACGGATAGGCATCCAACACCACTGATGTGCAAGTTCAAGTCCTCTGAAAACATAAGAAAGCAGGCAAACAATTCTCCCCACAAAATTCACAATTCCCCCAAAAGGAACCCATACACATGGAAGGAGCTGAAAATTCCAGGGAAGGACTATTTAAAAAGTGATCATTAAAATGCTTAGTGAACCAAAAGAAGATAAAAAGAACAAATTAAGAGAGCAAATACAGGAGATAAAAGATCATTTCATTAAAGGGATATTGAAAATGAAAAAAAGAACACCTGGAAATGAAAGACAAAATTAATCAAATGAAAAATGTACTTGAGAGTATCACCAATAAATTCCATTTTGCAGAAAATAGAATTTCAGGCCTTGAAAACAGCTTATACAAACTCAGATATTTAGTATGCAACAAAGGGAAAAATATAAAAGAACATACAAATACTTTGGAACAGCATCAAAAGAAGAAACCTGTGGGTCAATGGGATAGAAGAGAACGTGGAAATGTAGAATAAATCCTCTTGAGTGAGAGAGCAGAGTTTTAGCACTAGAATCATCCCAGTCAGATGGTCTGTCCTGGAAGGGACACAAGTCGACTGAGGTACCAGCCCCTTCTCAGACCTGTGAGGTATATTGTGGACGTTCAGGACATGACAAAGTACAGAGGAGCATAAGTCCTTGAGTGAGCACACTCCTCAGGACAATAAGTCCTGTTTGTCTGGCTTAGAAACATTCTGCAACTCCTTTGTCCTTGAGGTATGGAGACATTATCTTATTATAAATACATTTGGTACTAGTGGACTCTGAGAAGCAAACACATGGGTAAAACTAACTGCACTTCTGCAACCTAATGTAACTTGATATAACACTGGAGTAGATAGCAAAACTGAACTGGCTTTCCCATGGGAGCTGCATGTATTGCTGTATGTGCTTGCCACTTGTGTGCCTCTTTAACTGCTCTCCCCTTAACATTTATATCTAGACCCTTTAAGCTTTATAATCCATCTTGCTGCTGGTCTCAGTGTGGCACCATCACTGATGCGGGTCCCCCCTTGCAGGGTCCTCTACCACGAGGCTGAGGCCATAACCACTGTTCCTCCACCTGTTGCAGAACTGGCAGTGGGAGGAGGGTCATAAATATACTGGGAACAGCACTGCACAGTGACTAGGGACATCCTAGGAGAGAGAGGTGGCCTTAACCCTGCTCCACCATCCTTGAGCCATTCTATTCCTTTATCAATTTAACCAACCACTTACTGAGTGTCCGATGTGGTAAAGACCCAGGAAGTGCAACCCTGAGGTGGGGGTTTCAGAAGAAAGATGCAGAGGAAGGAGTAACTTCAGTCAACTTGTGTAGCAAGAAGAGTAGCAGATATGAGGAAGTGCTGGAGAGCAGAGTCCTGGTGTGATTCTTGCCATAGGGACTGTATGTGGTGCAGGATCAGATCCACCCAGAGCACAGAGAGATGCAGGGAGACATCTATGGACCAGAGTTGGGGTTCCAGCTGACAATGACCTATGAAGAAGCACACCTATACACACGTCTCCATCCACCAGCCAATGCATGAGAACTCCAAAGCACACAACAGAGGTGTGTCACACCCATGCAATCCTGTGTGTCGGCACAGAAACCCCTGAACCTGCTACGTAAGACAGGAACACACAGAGACAAACTCTTAAGGGTCTGTGCAGATGCACACAGTTTCACTACGAGCACAAGCACAGACAGGTTGTGTGCTAACTCACACAGACAAGTAGCACAGAGACCCAAGACCTAAACCATGACCCATAGACAAGACCTAAAGGCACAGGCACCAGGTGAATCTGACTGCCTATGCGCATGTGCCAAGGCAGCACATGAGCATAGGCACAGGGGTCTAGGTGGCAATGCTCCTGGACTAGAAAGGGTCGACTTGGGGGGTCAGGTGTGTGCAGTAATGTCACCCCACAGGGGAGAGGAAGGACTTCACTCAGAGCACTCCACAAATATTAGAAAATCACAATGCCCAGAAAATGACTTTGTTCAAAGCCAGCTTTGGAAGAAGGTAGAGAAAAATTTTTTGTTTCAGATCATTATTTTTGTACAACTCAGGAGTGAGGAAAACTTTTATAAGAGAAGAGGAGGCAAAATGGGAAAAAGGCAGAAAATATGCATGTGCAGATTCAGTTAGCCAGAAAACCCACCAGTCTGTTTCCCTGGTATTTACCCTCCGCAGGAGGGAGACTTTGTGCTCAGCATGAGGAAGTTCAGAAGTTAAAGTGGTTTGAAACTTTCTCTAAAAACAACCTGTTTCAAATCCTGCTGAAAAGTAAGTTATCAGGGAATTGCTCCTAATTTCAGAGGTAGTGTTTTATATCTTCAATTTTTGGTTCCTTCTGGGCTCATCCATGCCTGAAAGATGCCTCTGAAGAGAACAAGCATAAAAGATAAAAGCACAGTCAGACTTTTAAAATTTGCCAGCTGAAAGTTTGCCCTTTCTGAGGGACACAGTTAAAATGCACACAAGTAATGAGCCATGAATTGAGGCACATGCCTGATATCACAGTGATTCATGAAGAAATACTATCCCAAGCTCCAGGCAACCCAGAGCAAATGGTGAAACCCTGATTCCAAAAAAGACAAAGGACTGTGGATGCAGCTGAGTGGAAGGGCACCTCTGCAATGATGATGATGATGATCACAATCATGATGGCAATGATAAAAACAACAATAATAATAATGATAAATGTGATGATACTTTTGGGGATGAACATGAACAAGAGCGATGACATAATAATAAATAATTTCTTGGTGCCAAAAATACTTTCTTGTTTCTTAGTTCAAATTCATCATAAAAGAAAACCACTCTGCATTGGTCAGCACTAAGCATACACCACACCAGGACTATGTGTTAATCTGATGTGGGCAAAAGGTTACACACACTAAAAGGAAGCAGATGCTGGAAGTGGTTGAAACACATACATACCTACACATGCACTCCTTCACATAATGTCAGTCACGACACTCAGGCTCACACTACGGGAGATTGTTTCTTATAAAAGGAGTCATTTGTACATAGTTGTCAAATTTAAACTAATGTAAAAGAGTTCTCAAACAGCAAATAATCCAAACTTGTATAATGTTTTCAATCATTCACAACACCTTTACCTTCCACTGTTTCACTTAAATCAACCCAATTGGTTACACTTTCAATGCATTTAATGGCATATCTTGATATAAATTCTTTCAGAAAAAGACTACAACACTTTCTTGAGTATAGAGCAATATTACCATGTGCTATTCCCAAGGTAATATAAAAAGATTCCACTTTATCAAAAACCAATTCACAGTCTTGCACACATTCAATCCGTGATACTTGGGTTTATCCTGGTGGTAATTAGTGGATTTCTTTTTTGGTTCTTTTAAATTATACATGTCAGTAGAACCATTTTGATATAATCATACAGCAGAGAATATATCTTTTTTTTCACAATGTAGATTCACACAATTCATATAATCTTCCATATACATAGGGTAATACTGTCCATCTCAGCCTACTATCTTTCATTCCCCAAACCCCTCCAGTCCCACTTTCCTCTACACCATCCATACTTACTCCATTCTTTTCTTGTCTCCCCCCATGACCCCTCCATGCCCCCATTATGGATCAGCATCCTATGACCAGAGAAAACATTTGGCCTTTGGATTTGGGGGCTTGGCTTATTTCACTTAGCATAATATTTTCCAACTCCACCCATTTACCAGCAAATGGAATATTTCTCAGCCATAAAGAATAAAAATAGTGGATTTTATTCTGACAATATAATCCTAATGTAGCTACAATTGAGAAGTGATTTTAATTCAAAGAATGTTTCCCACTGTTTTCAAAATAATTGTTTCATGTGATAGAAACTCCTTTGCTGATGATAAAAAACTTTCTCCTCTAAATGATGGTTGGCATATATATCTTATGGACATTGATGCACTCGGCAGCTCAAATAGTGACTGACATTGAGGTAGGATAGAAAAATAAGGATTAGGCAGAAAAGAAAACAATGGGGAAGGAAAGAGAGAGTGTGGCTTCAAATATATAAATTTTATATCTGCCCTCACCTTTACTACCCAGGCCCCCTTATTTTTACCTCCAGTTCTGTATCCTTAAAAGGTTTGACAAACTTAAGATATGGTAAACCCCATTAGCTAGTGACAGATATTATGTGGGTACAGCCAAACATTATATGCTAACCAAGTCATGTCAACCTGAAGAGTCTGAGAAGGACCAGGCCACTATGGCCCTCTGTACACTCCACAATCAAAGGAATTCAGCACCTTAGCCTGGCTCCATCCCTTTATGTTTCCAATGTTGAACATTTACAAGATTTCTTTTAAAAGGGGGACTGAGACCTCCAAATTCTAACTTACTGTAGAGCACCAAAACTCCTCCTGCTATTGAGTGTATCTTCTCTATGTTTTACTTTCCTGAATAAATCTTCCTTTACTGTGTTACCTTTGAGGCACACTAAAATTCCTTCCTCTGGTATAAATCAAGAACCTGCTAGCATGGGGTTCAGGTCCTCTTCTCCTTTCTGAGGCCGTCCTTGGACTTCATCCAGGGACCAGTTCACCTCTCAGGATGCAGCCTAAATGTCTGCTCCAGGCAGTCCCAGGGGACCTCAGGCTCTTCAGTTTGATCCTAGGAGGTGAATTTCATTTCCCTGGAACTTTTTTTAGCTGTGTTGACTAGGAACTAGGACAGGAGTCTAATTTGAATATCAGCATCTGGTTTTCAGAACCTGGAGTCAAGTCAAGCCTAATGTACTTTTGAAGACTACTGGATTGCTTGATTATCTGAAATGGTCCCACTTATACCAAGAGTATAAGATTGCCCCATGACTAGGAAGATGAGTAATTTCTCTTCAAATTCATTTTCTTTTCACCCCCAATGCTCTCCATAACACATTGTTACAGATGGAAAACACAATTCACAGCCACTAAGTTTTGCCATTGCTTCTGATGAAGAGTAGATTGTTGTAAAGGTAGAAAACAGAAGTGGAAAAGGAAGAGCCAGAACAGTTCACAATGATAAATTATGCAATTCAGTGCTGTGGCAAGCAGAGTTAATGCAGCTTCCTACAGAAAAAGAAAATAACTGCTGCTTAAGTAAAATGCTTATGTTAATATAATTATGATTATTTTTTAATTCTAGCATTTGGGGAGAAATGAGAGCATGAGTGAGGCAGAAAGAGGCACTTTTGGTGGTACTGGAAATTTAATTCAGGGATGCTCAAACTCTGAAGAACACCTCTGGCCTTTTTAATATTTATTTTGAGACAGGCTCTAACTAAATTGCCAAGACTTGCCTGAAACTTGTGACTCTCCTGCCTCATCCTCTTAAGTAAATAAAATTAAAGGAATTTGCCAATGTGGTTGGCTGGAAAGTGGCTATTTTAATCTGAAGGAGAAGGAAATGGACGACTGCAACAAAAGCAAAAATATAGGCCAGGCTAACATACGTACTTTCTTTTCTCTCACACAAATTATTGGCTTAAGCATATAATAGAAGTCTTTTCCTAAAAATCATCAGGAACAACCAGACCTACTCCTATTTCTTAGTCCTTCCTTCCTTCCTTCCTTCCTTCCTTCCTTCCTTCCTTTTCTTTTTTTTTTTTTTTTGTGGTGGTGGGGATTGAAGCCAGGCCTACTCAACCAACTGAGCTACATTCCCAGTCCCCAGTTTCTTTTTTGCGGTGCTGGGGATTGAACCCAGGGCCTTGTGCTTGTGAGGTAAACACTCTACCAACTGAGCTATATCCCCAGCCCCCCAGTTTCTTAATAGGAAATATGTATTTCGACTTTTTTCCCTGGGGATGAAGTAGAAAACAAGTACTCTTTTTTTTTTCTTTTTGGTACTGGGGATTGAACCCAGGGGCACTCCACCACTGAGCCACATCCCCAGCCCTGTTTTGTACTTTATTTAGAGAGACAGGGTCTTACTGAGTTGCTTAGGGCCTCGCTCAGTTGCTGAGGCTGGCTTTGAACTTGTGATCCTCCTGCCTCAGCCTCCCAAGTGCTGGGATTACAGGTGTGAGCCACTGTGCCCAGCTGAAAACCAGTACTCTTAATATGTCAAAAATTTATTTAAGCACAAGGCCCTGGTCTCAATCCCCAGCACTGCAAGAAAAAAAAAAAGAATTGTTTAAATAGTACATTCAGCAACCAGTTTTCTTCTAGTGGTCCAAGGAACATCCAATGAAGTGGGGAATATTAATACACAATGTCCCCTTAGGAGTGGTGGGCAGCCTTTAGAATCATCTGAGCCAGCTGCTGCTCTGAACTCATGCCAGAGCCTTGCAAATGTGTAGATCAATTCTCATGTGAGCTACAATGTAGTGGCTGTCTTTTTAGGGCTCTTGTGCTATGAATACAAGATCGGGTAGGACCCTGACAGATTTAATATATAGGAATACAGCAAGACAGGTGGGAGGTAAATAGACTCATGGGAAGAAGGGGAAGATGGAATGTATTAATACTTTAGTGACATGATAGTTTCCAACTCACTGTGGAACTGTCTTTATAAATGAGGTAACCACAACATGGTGCCTGAATTTCACTCTCCAATATCATAGAGTTGGACTCTAACCAAGATCAGAATTGTGATATTGTGCCCTGGGAAGGGAAGGCTTTACTCTGGGATGTCATCTTGCAGCTGAAACATACATGCCTGGTCAATCCTACTGAGTTGTGGACTGAATGAGAAGAGGCTGAGCAATGCCCATGGGTGTCCCCACCTCCCTCCATATCCCCAAAAAGGCAGATAGTCTCAAGGGGAAAGGGACAGAAGGGATTAAAAACTAGGAAATGGGGAAGAGAGAAAAATGTGCCATGGTGCATCATGCACCTCTTTCACTTGGAATTCAGTGACTTTTCTTGTGTCACTCTACTTAGGTTTGTTTACCAACATCCACACTCAACAGGTTTGTTATAGCAACAGAAAACAGATTAAAATGTGCTCCCCAGGGAGATTCTCCAGTGTGATCCAGAGAGTCAGCCCCACCCCAATCCCAAATCCCCTCCTTATAGCCCACCCCAATCCCTTTCCCTCCCTATAGCCCCACCCTAATCCCTTCTGGCGCCCCATAAAAGTTGGCAAAAAAAGAACTACCGTGTTATTTCCCGGGACACTGCTTTTAGGTTTAAGGGGATCAATGCTGGCCAGCTAAAATAAAGGCTTCTTTTGGCTTTACGTGATCCGCTTGGATGATTTTATTTTCTTTGGGTACAACAAGTTCACCAAGAGAACTGAGGAAAGAGCACCACCACTGACAGCCATGCTGTGACCAAGGCACCTCAGGCAGTACCTAAGCAGAAGAGACCAGCCTCAATCAGAGGCCCTGGAGGTAGCCTTTCCAATTCTTCTGTAGTGGAACATGTTCAGTACTTAGATGTGAAACCAGAATTGGGTACAGTCAGTTAGTGTAGAAATAGGGAATCTGGTCAAATCGTGGATGGAGGCCATCAGAGTCTGGGAAGTTGGAGACTGTAAGCACAAAAAGGAAAAAACGGGCGGCAGACCT